>CM053582.1:71468618-71561932 GCA_028627135.1 Pseudochirops cupreus
AAAGAAGGGCCTTTCCTTGGGTATTCAATGCTGAGCTTAACTTTGTTGTAACTTAAGGGTGGATGGCCTTTTTGTGCTCTCCTGCCCCTTTTGAGATTCAGGGGTGGGAAGCCTTTGAGTTTTTTTTTTTGTGTGTGCTCTGTGATTGACCAAACGAATGTACTTTGTTTATGGTTGGAGACTAATCTCCATTTGAGAAGAGACTTTTGACTGACTAAATGAATGTACTGTCTAGGGGTGGAGTAGTACCTGGATTGAATTGAGAACTTACTTGCTAAAGGAACAAGTTACACTGTATTTTGACTTTCTCTGTTCTGGGAATGTTTGCTGAATAAATGGGGTTTACTATGCTGGTAATCTGAACCTTGGAAGTTGTCTTTGCTTGGCATTACAATTGCCCAGCTACTTCTCACCCTTGATCCTATCAAAACATCTATACCTAAATCTGTTACCCTTAAACTAGCCTAGCCCTCTACTGTCTGTCATCTCCAGGTAGCCTTCAGCTACTTCCCACACTTAATCCCATTCCTGGAGTCTGACCTCAGTAGTCAAGATCCTCCTTGGACTCCTCCTCAAGACCCTCCCCAAGCCCCTCCTCTAGACCACCCCTAAATCCTTCCACAATCTTTCTGTGTATAAAATCTATCTTAACTCCAAGAAGGGGCTGAGGTTCAGTCTAGCTCAGACTCATTCTGTGTCAAATTGTTCTGGCCTGCTTGTCTAATACAAGCATCAGAAATACTTAGACTCCTTAAGAGTCTACCCATTATGGTGAATCTTTGAGTTGAATTCATTTGGAAGAATCTGTCATGTTGGTATTTTGGGGTCTTGAACACCCCTAAACCCCAAACCTCGACAATATAAATTCTTAACATACCACTCTTAGCTCTCCCAAATCTACTTTTAACAATCTCTCCAAAATCCTTCTTTATCTTATGAATACCATGGCAGCAAGCTCTCTGGCCTCTCCACGTAAGAGATGCATCATTCCAGATGCTCTGTGCATTCTCCAGATCCCCATTATACCTCCTTAAAATGATAGAGGTTTTTGATGGGCAAAGGGGAAAGTAACATGGTCAGATTTATGTATGAGGAAGATTATTTTGGAAGCTATATGAAGAATGGACTGGGAGAGAGTCTAGAGACAAGTAGGCCAATCTTTCATATGTTACCTCACATGCACATCTCAATAATCTTATGAGGTCAGTTCTATCTTCATTTTACAGATGGGGAAACTGAAGAACACTGAATATGAATGATCTCCCCAAGGTCACACAGCTATTAAGTGTTTGGGACAGGATTCAGACTCACATCTTTCAAAGACCGGCGTTGTCTTAGTCAATATCAGAACCTTTCTTCCTTCTTTTCCTTATATTTTCCACCAACTAGCTCCAGAGAGGTCAAATATTTCTACTTCTATGTTCAATGGTCTTAGGACCATTTCTATGTCACAAACGTCACTGGGAATGAGCCAGAAATTCCTTGTAGCCATAGCAGGAACAGATCATTCTTATTCTACTCTTAGGCTTCTGTGATGTGATAACAAAGACCTCAGCTGGCATAGTGAGTGCTGGAAGGTTCATATGGTTATAGATGTAGAGCCAAAAAGGGCCTTAGAAGCCATCAAGTACAGCCCTCTCACTTTGCAGATGAAGAACAGAGGCAGAGTGAGGTTAAGTAACTTGTTTGGTGTAACAGAAATATTAAGTGTCTGATGCTGGATGTGAACCCAGGCCTTCCTTACTGCAAGTCGAGTGTTTTATCTATTCTACCACAGTGCGTCTCAAAGCAGCAGGGCCTGACAGCTATGCAAACAGCAAAAAATCTGAGGTGTTGGACAGAGGCGTGATGCTAAATGGCCAATGCCTCAGACACCAGGCTGATTCTGAGCCAAGAATACATATGGTGTGTGTGAGACCTCTTTTTTTGTCCTACTTTGACAGGCTGGAATGAAACTATAGACCGGGCATTATGAATGAGTTCAGTCATGGCCTGTCCCTAAACACCTGCTCTTCCAGGCATTTCCTGACTCTGATCCCAACCCAAATTTCTCACTACTTGCACCCTGCAGTCACCAATGTTTTGTGAGTAAGGACCTGCATCAACAGTACCTTCATCATCACAGGATCCAGAAAGATGGGGACCCCAGTCAACTGATATGTCCCTAGTCTTATGGCTTCCCAATCAGTACCTCCTGTCTCCCTAGTTCCTGTGGTTCTATGTTGCAGTCTCTTGTGTGAAAAGACATTTCCTTGCTCCCATACCAAGCAACCATCTAGCTCAATCCTGCTATACCTCAGATCTTTGCAGAACATTTCAACCTCTGTCCTTTTCCTTTGTACTGTGTGGAACTCAGCACCACATCTCTTTCTACCATGGCCGTTGTTTCTAGTGTGGTCATGCCGTTGAATACTTGAGAGGAAGTCATGCAACCAAGATGAGATCCACCAGAAACTCAAGGTAACTTACCTAGATCAGACCTTCACTGCTGCAAGGCAATCTTTTTATTAGTTCTTGATTGACTATCTAGCAGTATTTTTGAACCTTTTCTCCTGAAGCCTACAGTGTGTGTGTATGTATATGTATGTATGTATATGTATACACACACACGTATGTATAGATATGTGTGTGTATATGGAATATTCAGAATTCACTTAATCAGTTTAAAAAATAGTTTCTGGTGGACTTTCATCTAAAATGGAGAATATGGAATTCCAAACCCCCCTTTTCCCCCCTAGCCCAAGAATATATTTTAAAAAGAAGGTGGTGAAAAAGAATGTGCTCAACCCTAGCATTTCATAGATGAATTAAGGGGCTTCTGTTCTTCTGTCCTGCCTCTCTTCCTTCTTCTCCCTCTGCCCCTAATCCCAGTTTCTTATATTTTCTGCATCCTCTCCCTATCCAACCCCACATTACTATTCAGATCCACCTGGAACTGAAATTTGTTTTGCTTGTAGACTGTTCTCCTTTATGTTGGCTGCCTTCTTTCTACCTCTCCTTACCTGTTGAGTGTTTTTCTACACACCCAATGCTGTGTGCGTGTTCAACCCTCCTTTTTTCTGGTTCAGAACAGAGTGAAGAGTCAGGTTCTTCTGATGACCATTACATCCACCTCTTTCTCCATGTTCTGAAAGGATACTTGTTTTTTCTCCCCAATTAGAATGTTAGTATTTCAACATTTTGTAGCCCCTTATATTTGCTAAAATAAATGTTTTAGGTTTCTCTAGGTTTCTCTCTCTCTCTCTCTCTCTCTCTCTCTCTTTTTAACCAGATCAAAACATCACTTAAGTTTATTTCTGTTGTAATAGTAATGTCATGTTAAAACTGACAGGTTTAATCCTTAACTGCACCAAGTAAACTCAGCCACTTAAGTATTTTTAAAAAGTTATTCCTTCCCCACAAATGAGGGAGCTTTTCTTTCCCACTGCCCCACAGCACAGTTTCCTGGTATTTCTGTGTATGGACAACATATTCAACATTGTTTCAACTGGCGACCAAGTTGATGGAAAAATTTGAGAACAATTTTCCCCACAGACAACCTCTATCTCGGTGAATGCTGTTTATTATTTGTGTAGATTTTCTTTTCAAGCTCTTCCCCCTGGAAACTTTGTTGATTAAGATCCTATATAAATTTTTAAGTGTTAAAGCACTAATGGATATTTTCTCTTGTGCTGCTAAGTGGGAGATAAGACCAATAAGTCCCCAGACTGAAATTCATACATTCTATACTATTTCCTCCAGGACTTTGCCCCATTTGTCATTCCTTCTATCCTCTATGTAATGATCAACCTTTTTTTTTTTAATTGACTTCTCTTCTACCTTTTAAAGTGCTCTGGTCTCCCCTATCCTTCACTTTATCCTACCATAACCTCAAGCTGTCATTCTACATGTCTTTCTTCGCCAAACTCCTAGGGAAGGTTACCTATACTCACTGTAACTATTTCTTCTTTTCCTACTCTCTTGTCAGTTGCTTTGAATCTGATTTCTAACCCCTACCACTCAGCTGATGATACCATCTCTAAAGTTATTGATTACATCTCTTTACCTCTGTGGGTCACCTACCATTTTTTTCTCACATTTCAAAATCTTAGAAGAGGCAGATTAGAGCAACATCACTAGAAAGTGAATACAAAATATATTAGCCTACTTAAGGAATTTTGATGAAAACAGAATTCCTCCCTTTAAAAGCTTGAAATGGGAAGGCCTTTTTATTAATCATAAATCTGGAAGAAGTACAAGATGCAGTAATTCATTACTGTCTCTAACAGAGCTCAGGAGTACTGTTCAGTTGGTGCATTTTAGGAAGAGCCTTGAGAGTTGTATTTAGGATTTAATATTGGGTGTGATTAAGATCTAGGGGATTGCAAAATTCCATATGAGTTAACATAGTTTAAGGAAACCCTGAAAGGCAAATAAAACCTTGACTCCATTTAGAGAAGCCACTCTTCCAGGAATAATCAATGACCATAATAATGATAACCAGCAATTATTCAGCACTTTCAGGTTTTGATGTTTCTTGTTGTCTTGCAAAGCCATTGGCTTCTATTTGTTCCATTCTAATTTTCAGGGAGTTTGTTGTTTGGCTAAAGTTTTCTACCTTTTGTGTCAAGCTGTTACTTCCCTTTGCAATTCTTTCTTCCATAACTTCCACTTCTTTCCCATTTTTTTCCTCTAACATTTTTATTTTGTTAGCAAGAACATTTCAGCTCTTAAAAAAAAAAAACTCTTGCTTTATCTCTTTCAGAAGTTCTGGCTGAATTTATGCCCAAGCTGCATTTTTCACAGAGTCTTGGCTTGTAGATGTTTTGGTGTTATTCTTTGTATTTGCGTCTGGAGCATTTTTGTCGCCATAAAAGCTTTTTTTATGGAGGAATTCTTTTTTGTTTGCTCATTCTTCTGGCCTGCTTCCTGACTTCAGACTTCATATTAGGGCTAGGCTCGATAGGGAATGTCTGTGTTAGTCCTCTTGCTGCTTTCTTGGGGGTCCTGTGTTTTATTGTTCTAGGATCTCAGGGACAGCTCAGGCTGGGAACCAACAAGTTTTCAGTGCTCCCATATTGGTCTGATTCAGGCAAAGTATGATTTCTACCCACCCACCCACCCCCCTCACTCCCTACTCCTGCTCTGACCTCTGCAAGCTTCTGACCTAGGTTTGGGTCTCACAATAGGAGACTAGTGCTGGATTCAGCTACTGTTAACTACCTGGGCAGCTCTGCTAGTTGAGAATGACAGAATTGCAGATTTTCCTTTGGTCTGGAATGGCCTGATTAATCTTCTGCATTCTTCAGACCAGGCTGGAGGCTAGAACTGATAGCCTGTTCTGTTCCTGGTATATAAGACCCACATCCTTTGCTTTGTTCTGAACTTGCTTCCTTCTCAGTATATCACTAGGGCTTGAGACTGCCTGGAGTGAGGTGGGTTGGGGCAGGTCCTCTCCTTAGTCTAGTCTGTATCTGTTACTAGGAACTAGGTAGTAGGCAACAAAGCTGTCAGTTTTCACCTGTCCCAGCATCTTGGTGCTTTGGTATAGGTCTAGAGAGACCTCGTATTGATCTAGGACCCCTTCTTGCCTCAGTTCTTAATTTTATTCTGGATGCTGGCATAGTGTCCAGAAAGGTGCTGGTCCTGATTTCACCTCCGGTATCCACGGACCTCCATGTCTCCTGTGCTGAACTGGACTGGACAAAATGATTTGCTATGTTTTTTCTTTCCTTGGATTTCACCATCAGTATTATGTCTGTGTTTTCTAGATCTGGTTGGGGGTGTTTCCTGCTAGTCTGCCAACCTGGTTACTTGGGTATTCCTTTTCATGTAAGAGTTGGACTAGAGGTTCACCAAGGTCCCTTTCAAATAGAATATTTTATAATTCTGTGATACTTGTTTGTTCATCTCATTGGGATACCTGTCCGTAGTAAAACATGTATAAAATCATCAGAGAATCCTCTGCTTAGCTTGATGACATCTCTAAGGAACAGAGCTGGATCCAGAACCAAGGCCTGTAGCTAAGGGGCCAGAAGGCCAGGGAATAAAAAATTAAAACCGATAAACAGGCACGTATTAAGTGTCTGCTCTGTGGGAGGTGCTACACTAAATGTCGGGGATAGGAAGACAGGAGTGAAATACTTCCTGCCCTCAAGGAACTTACATTCTAATGAATGAGGTGACATATACTCATGACTATATACAGAATATGTGCTGTCTGGAGTAAATTCAATAGAGGTCGACTGAGGAACAGGCAATGAGGCAACATGGTGGATAGAGAGTACTGGGCCTGAAGTCAGGAAGACATCTTCTGTGGCTGTGTGACCCTGACCAAGTCACCTAACCTTGTTTGCTTCAATTTCCTCATCTGTTAAATAAACTGGAGAAGGGAATGGCAGTCCACTCTAGTATCTTTGTCAAGGAAGCACCAAATAGGGTCACAAAAAATCTGACATGACTGAAATAACTGAACCGAAAATTGAGGTGCAGACTTTGAGCTAAATCAATTTGTTAACAGTGATGTCTATAACTGTTAACAAAGTGGTTCAGACTGGCGACTTCAGTAAGGCCAGTGACCCTAGTGAGAAGGAAGAGACCCTCTTTATTGACACACAGGAAAAGAGGGGTCCAGTTAGTTGAGGAAGACTACAATTGGCTATGCTAAGAAAAGTGTATTGGCCCTCTCTGACAATTAAGGAAAGTTAATTGTTTATGGGACTCATCTGTCTCTTGTAATCTTTGCTAGGGGATCAGTACCACTGGCCTCAATGCCCCATTGGAGGAGATCCAATTTTCTCTAACTGCAGGCAAGGATGAAAACATTTTTGGGGTTGGTACCAGGTTAAGTTGGTTGGGACTTCTACACAGCAAGCGGACATTCCATGGTGTAATGGTCAGAGCGACAACAACATTCCCTTTTAATTATACGTTTAAACTGACTTAGAGAGAAAAATGCAATTCTGAGCTTAACTCAAGGATAGAGAAATGTGACTGGAGAAATTATACAAAATGGGGCAGTAATATAAAATAGGATCAGATACAGAATAGAATTAATTATTAAATGATACAAAATGATTTTAAAATCCTCAATACAAAATGAATATTTTATTGGTATGTTTTTTTGGGGGGTCCTCTAGCAGTTGGGGAGGGGACCAGGAAAAGATTTATTGCACTTGAGCTGAATCTTGAAGAACATCTAAGATTCCAAGAGGCAGAGGTATAGAGGGAATGCATTCCAGTTATGGAAGACAGTGAATGCACAGTTATGAAAACTGGAGATGGAGAATGTTATATTTGTAGAATCATGAGAAGGTAGGGCAGTAGGTTCCAGAATGCAGAATGTGAGGAAGGGGAATACGATTTAAGACCACAAAGGTAGGAAGGGGCCAGGCTGTGAAATTCTTTAAATTTCAAATAGAGTAGCTTATATCTAATCCTAGAGGTAACTGGGAGATAGTGAAATTTGCTGATCAGAGGGGAGTGACATGATCAAAGTTGTGCTTTAGGAAAATAATTTTGTCAGCTGTGTGGAGGATGCATCGGAGTGGGAAAGAGGCGAGTCAGGGAGACCCAAAGAGTCACTACAATAGACTAAGCAAGAGGGCCTGAACTAGGGTGGTGGCTAAGGGAGTGGAGAAGAGGAGACACACACAAGAGATGTTGTGGATATTAAACATTGGCATACATTGGCTGAGCGTTGAGAAGTCAGGGATGACACTAAACATCTTTAAGGATGTTTTTGGCAGAACTAACTTTTAGCTCGTTACGATGGGCACTCAGAAGCGAGTGATGGTAGGCTCTTTGGCCCAGTCCTGGATGTCTGTCTTGCCAAAGCCGAGGTAGAAAATCATTCCTGATAGATTAATAGCAGATGATACAAAGAAAACGTTCTTCCAGCCCGTTTCATCCTGTGGGTGCAAAAATGGTCAGTTCAAGATTTAATATTTGTCCAAAAAGATGCTCTGCCTTCCTCAGTCTTCTCTAAGTCCAAAAACTCATGAAATTCTTCAGGTCAAAGAGAGCCTTCTATGGGATTATCATTTCTCGTTTTGATTAACGCACCTTCATTGAGTTAAACAAAGCTTCAAAACATGATGAAGCAGTATTTGAGAATCACTGAAGAGCAGTGGACAGAGCCTTGGACTTGGGCTCAGGAAGGGTGGTCTAAATGCTGGTCAGAGCCTCCATTTCCCTACCTGGAAAGATATGGAGATAACCTTGCACAACTTGCTTCATGAACTGGTTGTGAGGAGAGTGATTTGTATACTTTAACCCTCCTTCGGAGAAGCAGTGGTGAAATGCTGACCTGGGTTCAAGTCTCACTTCTACTTCACACTAGGGTCTGGGACCCTGGCCAAATCACTTACATCCTCAGTGACTCAGGCAGCTCTGAGACCCTAGTTGCAGAGTAGGGAGTGTCCTCACAGGGAGCTCCCTACACCAATGACATTACAGTTCATACACACACATACGTGTCACTGTATAAAGATGAATTGTTCTTATTAAGGACTTCTAATGTCAGCTTTTGGGATTCCTAGAAAAAGACTGCAGGTTCTCATATTACTATAGCTGAGTATGTATGAGTGTGTGTATGGCAGGGGGCGATGGGGGTGGGAGAAGGTGGTGGCTCCTGGCCCTCTTGCTTTCTTAGCTGTGCTCTCTCCTATTCTTTTTCCACTTGCCTGAATCCCTTCTTCTCCATTTGGCCTCCTATCACATGGGTTTCCTTCCTTCTAACTGCCTAGTACAGTAGTGCCAGGTTGTAGGATTTTTGAGCCTTTTGCCTTTAATATAAGAGTTAGAGGAGAAGGTAGCCACAGAACTGAGCATGATGCCACCTAGTGAAAACTGTTTATAGAGATCGTCACAGGGAGACACAGGCTCTGACAGCAGAGGGTCCCTTCCTAGGGACCTAGTAAAGAGACCTATGGCTATGTGGCCCCTCCTCACTGAAATCCAGCCTGGAGCCCAGGTCTGAGGAATTACCTTCTCTTCCCTTGCCCTCTACTGGGACTCTGAGGGTTTCTCCCTAAGCTGTGTCCTTTCCTCCTCAATCCCAGATCACAGCATGGTGGGTGGGAAGGGTCTGGAGTTTGGATTCTATTGTTTACTATTTGTATAGGTTTCTTAAACGCACTGGGCCTCAGCTTCTTCCTGTGTTAATACAATATAGAATACAAATCTCTAAGGTCCCTTTCTGCTCTGTATTCTATAATCCTTTGGGTTCATTTTGTCTTCCTACTCTGTGTTTATCTCCATACAGTGCTTATTCTATACAGAGTTCAAATACTTTTTAAGCATGGATGCTTTACCTGGCTGATGAAGTATCCAGTAATAAAAGGAGAAATGAGCCCAGCAATCAACATAAAAACAGTTCCCAGTGACATGAGAAAGCTAGCATATCTGTGGGAAGAAAGATTTTTAGGTCAAACAGAGCACTCATTTTCTCTCTCTCTCTCTCTCTCTCTCTCTCTCTCTCTCTTCCTTCCCTCCCTCATACATACACACACACACACACACACACACACACACACACACACACAAATTACCAACCCTTCCCCCCCAAAGAAAAACCTGGGAGTCTGGATGCAAGAGTTAGGATATTAAAGAAAGATAATTTTCAAAGATGGTTCTGTTGGGTCAAATCTAATACTATAACAATTCAAAGGGATAAATGTAAAGTCTTGTATGTGGGTATGAAACACCAACTTCACAAGAACATGAGGTGGCAGATGTGGTTAGAAGTTTGTCTATAAAAGATCTGGTGGTTTTCATGAGCTGTAGTCTCCATGCTATCACCAATATGATATTAGGCAACTCCCAGGCACAGTAGATAGTGTTCTGGAGCCAGAGTCAAGAAGACTTGAAGTGATCTGACCCCAGACACTAATTAGCTGCGTGATCCTGGGCACTTAGCCTTTGTCTGCCCTGGTTAGCACCTACCTCCCAGGATTGTCATGAGGATGAGGTGAAATAATATTTGCAAAGGGCTTCACAGTACTTAAAGAGCTATCTATCTGCATGCTATCCTCCTTATCAAGCAGTCATGCAAGCTAATATGAGTGTGTTCATTGTGATGTTCATTTAATGTTGTAGTTGGAAATGATAGGGCTCCAGTAGGGAGTCACTTAGGCTGAGTGGTTCTAATGACCATAAACACAATGCTTCTACTTTCGCCCTAGCCTGGCTTAGTCTGATCTTGTGTCAAGCAGTTAATCCCAACTCCTGGACTGGGTGAGACTCCAAGGTCAACTGCAGAGCCACATCTATTCCTAGGATCTCTGATTACCAACTCAAACCCTTGCTCGATTTCTGGTTCAGAAACTCACTCTACCCAAGTCTGGCATTGATAAATGACCTGGAGAATTTCCTACCATATGTGGGGTGATGACCTATTCTCAACCAAGCCTATTTTTAACGTATAAAATTTCTTTGTTTAGACCTCCCCCCCGAAACATGTATTCCAACTGAGATCTTCCCTTGAGCTGGTTGAGTTTCTTTGCATCTTTGGGGCCAAACCTTTGGCTGTCTGTATTGCCATGTAATGAATATATTTGCTTCCCTCTTCCCCTCATTCTTTTGGCCTTCTTACTATATCACATGCAATGGGAGACACTGGCCTTTTTAGGCTAAGGCCTTTGCAGGTACTCACTGAGAGGGAGGTAAGGCCCATTCAGTGAATTGCCCTTTTTAAGAAGTGAGTCAAGGGATGACCATTTTAACTAGAAATAGAAAAAAAATCAAGCTGGAAGGGGAGACCCTCAGGCTTGCAGTTCCAAAGAGAAACAGTAGCCATTGACATTTCACTGTAAGGTAGGAGGGCCCCAAATACAGGCATTAGGTGGAGCTTGGGCAGGGGGAAGAGAGAGAGAGAGAGAGAGAGAGAGAGAGACAGAGAGAGAGAAGAGAAAAGAGAGAGAGAAGAGAGGGAGAGAGAGAGAGAGCATGAGAGAAAGAAAAGAAAGACCCATTGCATCCTTGGTCATCTCCAGTCTTCCTGATGAGTATCAGGTCACTGGATCCAATTGGCTCTGGAAGAGAAAGTAAGTCTGGTGACCTTGATTATTTTGGGCCCTCCTTGCTTAAAGAGAATATCAGTGGCAATTGTTTCTCTTTGGAACAGCAAGCCTGAGGATCTTCCCCTCCCAGTTTCATTTTTTTTTCTTTTTCTAATTAAAGGGACCATCTCTTGACTCACTTCTTAAAGAGGCCTATTCACTGAATGGGCATTACCTCACTCTAAGTGAGTATGTCGAAAAGGCCTTAGCCGAAAAGAGCCAGGCTCTCCCATTGCGTCCTGGGTCATCTCCAGTCATCCTGATGAATATCTGGCCTCTGGACCCAGATGGCTCTGGGGGAGGAAGTGAGGTTGGTGACCTTGCACAGCCCTCCCTCACGTAAATAAAAGTCAACTGCAAGTCACGTCATCATTTTCCTGATGCCGTGGTCCTCTTCAAAAAGGAAGGACAAACACAACCTGCATCACCTAATCATAAAACTCATGATTAGACTAACTTTTTGAGTACCAACTTCCTGTAAATCACCAAACCTGAGTCTGTGCTTTAACCTGATCTGAGGCCAATATAACAAGGACTTTGTCCTGCATTAAAAGAGGGGTAGCCGGCAGAAATGAAATGATAATCCCACTATATTGTGCCCTGTTCATAATATCACGATGAGCAGGTGGAAGATGCAAAGGAGTCTACGTGAGGAAAGTCATACACAAGACTGATTGCAACAAATGAGCAAGCCTGGGCTTTGGAAGGCTGTGCTAGCAGAGAGGTTCATCTAGTTCTCCCACGCTGGAAAGACTCTGGGTAAAGACCTGCCAATAAGACTAGGGAGTCTTCTTCCTAAAGAACAAATACGTCATAAATATGGGAAGGGCCCTTTTTATTGAGCTATTTGTGTGGGCATATTTGGTCACAGTGACCCATGAAACAAAGACAAATATGAAATAGTCACTCACTCCATTTTCTTTGCTTTCCTATTCTTCAGTTGCCTTCAACATCATTGACTGTCTTCTCCTCCTTCGCTCCCATCTCTGATAATGAACCAGACCTTCTCCTTGTCAGTCGACCCGTCTACTTGTGACTTTGATGCTGTCTCTCCCATTTTCTCTGGCAACTATGTCTCATCATCAATCTTGCCATCTCTACTGGTTCTTCTCTTCTGCCTAGAAACATACCTAAGTTCCCTTTCTCCCTCCCTCCATCTTTAAAAATCTTTCCCATTCTCCTGCCATTCCCTCAAACTCTTTTCTGTCCGCCCCCCCCCTTTTTTGCATCCAAATGTTTAGGAAGAGTCAATTGCACTCATTGCCCTCCTTTTTATTACTTCTCACTCCCATCTAAACTAATTACAGGTTGGTATCCAGTACCACTCATAATGGCCGCAAGTCTTCTCAAGGGTATCAACAATTTCTCAACTGCAAGTCCAGAGGATTTTTCTTAACATAGTCCTTAACCTTAACTTGATTTCTCTGTAGTTTTTGGACTCTGTTGACCACTTCCTACTCCTGGTTATTGTCTCCTCCTTTCTGACCATTCCATGTCAGTCTCCTTTCCTTTTCCTTCTCTGTTCCCTGTTTTAGCAGACCAGTTCCCATGGGTCCTGTTACCTCTATTTTTCACACTGTTTAACTTTGTTTCTCCCTATTTTTGTAAGCATATCATCATCCTTCCAGGTCTAGACAAATAATTCACTCCTCACTCTCCTCTACCCCAAGCTGCCACATCTTATTGATTTTCCCCTCCTTTTCCCCAAGATCACACAGTGGGTTTTGGGGTTGGGATTTGCATCCAGACTCTTTCCACTATTCCACACTGCCTGGGGAAGAAGATAGAAGGCAGGGTATCTTACCTGGGAGCGATGTCTAGGGGATTAATGATGAATCCAGAGTAACACAGGGTGCTCATTGAACTAGCCATTATCAGAAAGGCTATAGCAGCAGTGTAGCCAACATATGGGATAACTACGGTGAATAAAGATGGGAAAAACATTCCTGGAGAGCAAAAGCACACAAAAAGACAAATGTATGTTGTTTTTCTCATTAGAGTGTAAGCTCTGAGGGCAGGGGCTATCTTTTTTGCTTGTTTTTGTATCCTGAATACATGGTGCCTATGCACAATGAGGGCTTAATAAATGATCGTTTACTCAATTCCAACATTCTTGGAATAAATGACAAGAAATCTCATGAAAGAATGCAACATACGACCCTATCCTTACCCAAGAATGAGAAGAGTTTCCGAATTCTGATGAGTGTGAGAATCTTCTTGGACAGGAGGAAATCAGCAATGTGACTTCCTACAGTCATACTGGCCCATGAAGTAATAAGAGGCAGTGCACTCAGAAACCCATTCTATGGAGAGGAAATTGTGCAGAGTTGAGTAAGGTGGACCTGTGTTTCATGCGTGCATTTATTCATTCATTCATTGGAGCAAGCTGCATTCTTTTCTAAACTGGTCACGGAGACAGGTTACTGGGCAAAAGTAGTAGACAAGATTTGTCTTTGGTTCATCCAGTCTCCCTCTTAAGTGTCCATCTTTGTTTGTTGGTGCCATTTCCTTCATGCACTGTGAGTTCAGGCAAAGCCTACCTTTACCTAAGGTTTATAGGCTTAAGATCAGAAGGGACATTAGCATTCATCTAATTCAACTCCCTCTTTTTATAGACGTAAAAACTGAGGCCCGAATTGGTTTAAGGGACTGGCCCAAGATTGCATAGGTAGTTGTTCATCTATCATTTTCAAAGAGGACCAATGACATCATGATATTAGGGAAATATAGTGGATGATGGGTGATGTCTTGACTTGTGTGTGAATTGGATTTAAGTGAGGCAGGGTTGGAAAAAATCATCAATCTCACTCTCTCTTCTAGAGTCATTGAAATCCAGTGGCAGGACAAAACCCAAGATACCCGGCAATGACCTGAGATGCAGTGGATGACCTTGGCATCTCCACAGTGCCTACTTCAGCTGCCCTCATGGCGTTTGGAACAAATTGTTCTCATGCACCCATGCCACTGGGGGAAGTCTTCACATACTTGGGGTAGACATCCCCCTACCACCAATGGGTTCGAGGTTTGTCAGTTACCCTCAACCTGGTTTAGCCTATCTGCCATGATGGTTTTACCAGGATGTGACCACTACATATGCTACATTTTCTTGGAGCCACAGAGGAGAGTCAGATGACAAGTGGATGCCAGAGGTGGATGAGCAGCGCTGAAAAAGGCTCAGCAAGATTTCACATCAGAGGTGGTAGTCCTCCCTTAACACCCTATACATCCCACATTGGTAGGAAATGACATCAGCACTATACACCCTGAAATGATTCCTTTTAGCTCCTCTCATAAAAACTTTAATTTCTCCGGTTCTCTCTTCTCAAGCAGCACAGGAGGTTAAATAGACTGCTTACTTTAGAGTTAGAGCATTATGTTATAGTGCTTAAACTAATTGACTGGTAACCTGGGGCAGCTAGGTGGCAAAGAGGATAGAGTGCTAGACCTGAGTCAGGAAGACTCATCTTCCTGAGTTCAAATCTATTTTCAGACACTCAGTAGCTATATAACCTTGGGCAAGTCACTTCACACTTTTTGCCTCATCTATATTTGTAAACATATCATCATCCTTCCAGGTCTGGACAAATAAGTCACTCCTCACTCTCCTCCACCTGAAGCTGCCACATCTTGTTGATTTTCCCCTCCTTTTCCCCAAGATCACACAATGGGTTTTGGGGTTGGGATTTGCATCCAGACTCTTTCCACTATTCCACACTGCCTGAGGAAGAAGATAGAAGGCAGGGTATCTTACATGGGAGTGATGTCTATAAAATGTCTATAAAATCTATAAAATGATCTGGAGAAGAAAATGGTAAGCCACTCCAATATGTATGCCAAGAAAACCTCATGGACCTTCTCCATTATTAATTCAGAATACTAAGTCACACTAAGGTTCCAATGACTGATAATCAAGTTAATATCACATCCTTCCCAAGGGAATTTGCATTTCAAGAAATTACAGATGCTTGTATTAGGAAAAAAAAATCTAAGAAGTGATGCCTAAATCATAGTATTTCAGGCACTCCAATAGTATGTAGAGGAGATAGTTTCAGGTAGAGAATGGCTTTAGCCATGCTGCTGACTGTACTCAGAAATCCTTAATTCAAATGTTATGGAGTCCAAATACATTCTCCTTGGCTATAGTTCTACCATTATATTTCAAGAGAGCTATGAGAGAAAGATAGAAGGGCCATACAGATAACTTGAAGGAGCAAAGATAACATTGGAGTGGGAATCAAAAACAGAGTTCATTTAATTCCTGGCTCTGCCATCGCTATTGAATAATGGATAAATAATTCTACCCCTCTGGGGCTCACGTTCTTTTTATTTTTAAATAAGAATTTTGGACTAAATCAGTTTTATAGACTTAAGATCAGTGTATTTGTTCTAAAAGGTATTTTTATAACTATGTCAATAAAATTGGTTTCCTTTACAATCCTGTGCAAATCAATCAACATTTATTGAAAACGTGCTATGTGCCAGGAATGCCAAATGTATATTGCATACATTTTAAAACATTATTCCAGGAAGGGGCATATGTTTCACCAGACCAACTGCCCAAAGGGTCCATGACACAGAAAGGCTCAAGAGTCCCTGTGCAGTTTTTAAGAGCCTCTTCTAGTTCTATCATTCTGTGATTTGTGGTTCCAAAAAGAACAAGTGTGTCACCTGTATGGTAATCTATTGAGAATTGAAATCATCCTTGACAGTTAACCACCTGACCCTGGATACTCTCTCCAATTTGGCATTTCATGGCACTACTATTCTCTTTCCTCTTACTTGTAGAACTGTTTCTTCTCAGTCTCATTTGCTGTTTCATCCTCTACATCACACCTTATAACTGTTGGTGTGACCCCAGGCTTTGTCCTGGGCTTTCTTCTCTCTTTATACTCAGTCATCTGGTGATATCATTGGTCCTCATGGATTTAATTAGTATCTTTGTACCAACAAATCCAAGATCCATAATCCAACTTGAATCTCTCTCTCAAACTTTGGCCATATGTCTTAAACGGCCTGTTGGACATATCTAACTTAGGCATTTAAAAGTCAACACATCTGAAACAACACTCAACTTCTTTTTCCTTAAACCCATCCCTCTCCTGAACATTCTCATTTCTATCTAGGGTACCATCATCATCCCAGTGACTCAGATTAGCACCTTTACATATACAGTCACTTGCCCAATCTTATCATTTCTATCCCTGCTATGTATCTTGTATTCATTCACTTCTCCCTACTCAACATTGCCACCACCACAGTTCAAACCCTATTCTTCTCTCTCCTGGGTTACTGCCAGCGAAACAAAAACCTAGACAGCTTGGCACTTTTACTCCTGGAACTACCACCCTGAATTCTCCCTGGTTTTCTTACAAAACAAGATTATTTTTCCTTATAAAACAAGAAGATCATTTCCTAACAAACATTAAATCTACATAATATCTGTACCTTTTCACTGGCTGTCTTCCTCATCCCTGAAATATACTCTTCTTCACCTCATCTCTGCCTCTTAGAATCCCTTGTTTCCTTCAAACCTCTTGTTATGTGGTATTTTCTATACAAAACATTTTCTGACCCTCCATCCTTCCTCCCTTTCCCCCCAATTTCCCTAGTATTTATTTGGAATTTACTTTGTATATTCTAATTTATTTATAAGTTGTCTCCTCCAATAGAATGTAAGTGGCTTGAGGACAGGGACTATTTCATTTTTATCTTTGAATCCCCAGTTCTTAACCAGTACCTGGAACATAGTTGATTAAAAGTCCATCAGATCAAAGAGCAGCAGGCAGGAATTATGAACTCACCTTTTTGAAGTCTAAATCAAACATGTTGTTTAATAGTGTTGGCAGTGATGCTGTTAAGTTGCTAACTAACCAGAATCGACAAGCGTTGGGGATTAAAATGGCCCAAATTGCCATCGTCTTGATCATAGCTTTGAAGGGCAAAGACCAAGTAGGGGAATTGACCTAGAAGGAAAATCAAACTGTCAATACTTTGGTCAGGAGACCGCAGACATTTTTATTTTTTAAAAAATGGTTTTGACACCTTTCCTCCCCCCAAAGATTGCTGCCCCTTCTTGACATGGCTTTCCCAGCTCCATAGACTCCTCCCCGGTACAGAGAGGAGCAAGACAAAGCTCTCTGATACCATTTGCAGTCTTTGCTAGTTATTGGTCATTTGTTTCTTTATCCAGCTTTATCCTTAAAGCTCTGGAGTCAAGACTGATCTTTGCACTAATTCCAATTTCCCGTATCTTTTTGGATTGTTTGCATTATCATGGCAAGTGTGTATAATGTTCTCTTTGCTCTTCTTTGTTTGTTTTGCATCAGGTGATAAGAAGTCTTCCCTAGATTTTGAGAATTTTGCATAGTTTAAAACACTTATGACAACAAAATATTCCATTTTGTTATTATTACAGTTGTCTAGCCATTGTCCAATCAATAAGCAAATTTGTTTCTAGGCTTTTGTTATTATAAAAAAAATGGTGCTGTGAATATTTTGTTATTGAAGGATTTCCTTTTGCTCTTGACATCTCGGGCATGTATGGCCTGCTGTAATAATACAAATTCAATAGTTAGGAATATTTTCATCACTTTTTTCACATGATTCCAAATTATTTTTAAGAATGGTTGGGGCACTTCAGAAATCAACTAATACACGGTGCATTTGGGTGTTTGTCTTTTTGCAGTCCCTCCAACACGTACTATTTTCATCCCTTATTTACTTAGTGAATTTTATGGGCACGAGGTAAAAATTCTGTTAATTTGCATTTCTCTGATTATTAGTGATTTGGAGCATTTCTTCTACAGCTTTTGACGTATTGACCATTTGTGAGCAATATAGGTGTATCTTAAGGAAGAGCCATCAAAGTCATTCAATTCTGATTGTATGACCTCATGGAAAGAATACTGAAGGTGACTATGAGAAAGTTGGGTTCAAGACACCCCAGTCCTTTACTAGCTGTGTGACCTGAGTAAGTCCCTTCATTTTATTCAACTATTGTCTTTTTTCACCTTTAAAATAGGGATAATGTTTTGTTACTACCCTCACCAGCTGTTGAAAGGATATGTATAAATGTACTTTGTATAGCATTAAATACTATAGAACAGCTATCATTCTCTTAAAAATAATTTTTGTCAATATCTTTTATTTTTATATTGCCTAAAATTTCTCCCATCTCTCTCTTCTTCTTTCCAGAGAGCCCTCTTTTTTATAACAAAGAATATTTTTGAAAAGAAAAATAGGAAAATGAAAAAAAGAAATAAGTGAAATTGATCAACACATTGAAAAAGTCTAAAAATGCAATGTTCTACACCCATAAACCTCTCATCTCCACAAGTGACTTGAGGGAGATGTCTTCTCAATATCTTTCTTCAGTCACACTTGGCTTTTGTAATTCTGCAACACTCACTTTTCTTTTTCTCTCTTCTTTTCACAAGATTAAAGCAGGTCTTGTTTATTTGATTCACTACTAGCTTTCAATAAAATAGTTAGAAAATAAAGAATGTATTAAAGTACCCAATATTTAAAAGACTCCAAAGTCATAAAATCAAAGGCATATTTTCAGTGGAAAATAATGCTATGGATGTCTCTAATATGAATTTTGTGCTCCCTTTAGATTAAGTAAGATGTTAGAAGAAAAGAAAGGCCTTGAAATTTATTCTTAGTTTTGTATTTGCCAGCATTCTTCTCTATGTATATATATTTCTCTTTTCCCCTGTTGTTTACAGTGTTAGTTGATGTTTTTATTATGTAATGCTGTATACCAGTTCCAACTCCATGGCTCATATTCATTCATTGAAAGAGGTAGAGAAATGATATGGAGTAAGTAGAATTTTTAAAAGACAACATTTATACAGGAACTTTTCACATGCTGAAACTTTGAAAAATATTGTAGTACATCTTAACATCAACTCTATATATGACTTAGGTTGAATTCTCAGAATTTTGGAGGTCAATGTGTTTAAGTCCAGAGCTTTCTAAGCTTTCTGTGAAATGAAAATTTTTTCTAACGTTGTCTAATGAAAACCTTTCATTGCTAGTTTTATTATTGACGCGTCATATCTCAGCTGAGTTAGCCTTGGAGATTAGCAGTGATATGTTGCAATTTCAAGTCCTTGACATGGATCTTCACTCAAATTTACCTTTTGATGTTTCTCTTGATTCATATTTCAAACTTTCTATGCAGCTCTGGTCTTTTTATCAGGAATATGTGTTTTTTAGTCATTCAATCCTGTCCAATTCTTTGAGACCCCAAGTAATGGGCTCTGGGGAGAGACAGAGTTAAAGCCTTTATGGCGGGCGGGGGGGGGGGGGGGAGGGGGAAGTGTGATGTTTACAACTTAATTGCACAGGCTTGTTACAAACTGATGTTACATACATAGGTACCTGAACACAAGGGAGATTTTACAAACTGAGGTTACAGACAAAAGCATCCTAGACCCCATCACAAGGACCATACCACACCAGGTCCTTTTATCCTTCACTATCTCCTAAAGTCTAATCAGATTCATATTTCTTGCTTTCATGACAGTATTTATACATCTTGTCCTCTGCCATCAATCTTTCCTTCTGCCTACAATCTTCTCCAACATCAAGATCCTTTTCCCTTGAATCCTGTCTTCTCATTATGTGGCTAAAATATCTAAGCTTCAGCTTTAGTATTTGACTTTCCAGTGAATAGACTGAACTAATTTCTTTAAGTATGCATCTCCTCTAGGATTATACTCAGTTTTGCCGGGTAATTTTTCTTGGTAGCAAGTCTATATCTTTTGCTTCTGTTAGGTAGGACTCCTTAGAACTAGAATTCTTTCTTTCTGGCTTTTTGTGGTATATTTTCCTTGACTTGGAAGGCTGGATTTTGGTTCAGATGTTTCTAGGAGTTTTTGTTTTGGAATTTCATTCAGGAGGTGATCTTCGGATACTTCATGTTTCCACTTTGCTCTTTAGTTCTAAGAGATCTGGGAATTTTCTTTTGAGAGAAATGATTATTTCTCCCCTATATTAATGACCACTTATTAAATTAGGATTAAGGTTTGCCTTTCCTATTTCCTTATTCAGAAAACAGTACCCTGCAGGCTATTCAGCCATTCTCTGAGGGATATTGCTGATAGATGAGATTGCTCAAATCCTCAGAGTACTTGCTTTTGGATCTTGGATGGGACCCCGCCCAAATAAAATGCCTTACAAAGGGAATCCAGTGGAGGTGAGATCTTGTCCTAAGGGTATAAGCCCCAGTCCTTGCAATCTTCCTTTAGAATTTAGAGTAGAGATAGAGTCTTTTGTCCAGATTCCTGGAGGCAGTTGAACCTTATGGCTGAATCACATTCTCAGCAGGAGGAACTGAAACTTTTTGCTTACCTCTTCATTAATATATCCATCCCTCATTGATTGTTAACCAATCAGAGTTGATTTCCACCCTCAAGTACACTCCCTTTCCAAAGGCTTTTTAAGCATTTCATGTTCTTCAGGTGGAGTCTTTGGTTTCTGACAGTACCACTGTCCTAATTTTATTAATTATTTGTTAGTTATAATTAATAAATTGATTATTAATTACACAGAAATCATATCTCTTGGACTTTTCATTTGTAACACTTTTATGATTTCTTGAAATGACTGTCTAGGTTTGATTTTTGGTCATGATGTTCAGGTAGTCCAGAACTTCTTAAATTACATCCCCTCTATTTGTTTTTTATGTCATTTGTTTTTGCTAAAAGGTATTTCACATATCTACTAGTTTCTTGGTCTTTCAGCTTTGTTTTAATGTTTCTTGTTGTCTTAATGTAGACATTATCTTCCATTTGGGGTCCATTTTAATTTTCAGTGAGTTTGTTGCTCAGGTAAAGTTTTGTACCTTTTCTTTTGCTTTTTTTTTTTTGAGGGCAATTAGGGTTAAGTGACTTGCCCAAAGTCACATGGCTAGTTTTTGTGTTAAGTGTCTGAGGTTGGAGTTGAACTCAGGCCCTCCTGATTACAGGGCCAGTGCTCTATCACTGTGCTACCTAGCCGCCCCAATTTTGTACCTTTTCTTCCAGGCTGTTAGTCACCTTTCCAGCTATCAGTTGTTTTGTGGTGATTGTTCTTTCCATCTCCATTGTTGCATTCATTGTGTGTATTGTTTTCTTGACTCTGCTGACTTCTTTGTATCAGTTCACGGAGCTGTTTCTGTGCTTTTCTGTATTCATCATACATGTCATTTCTTACAGTTCAGTCATGCTCCATTACATTTATTGTCATGGTTTGTTTATCTATTTCTCAATCCTTGGACATTTGTTTCCAGTTCTTTGCTACTATGAAAAGTAATTCTATAAATGCTTTGGTGTACATGCCTCTTTTATTTTTATCATCATCTTCCTTGAGGTTTATGCATAATAGTGGAATCTCTGGGTCAAATGGTGTTAACGTTTTAGTTACTTTATTTGCATAATTCTAAATTGCTGGCCAAAATGGCTGTACTAATTCACAGCCCTACCACCAATGCACCAACATGCTTGTCTATCCACAACTTGTTCAACCCTAACTATTCCCATCTTCTGTCCTCTATGACAATTTCCAGGTGTGAGGTAAAACTCCAGCATTGTTTTAATTTGTATTTTTCTCATTATTAATAACTTAAAGCATTCTTTACATGGTTATTAATAGTTTGCAATTTGTCTTGCAATTTTGAGTACCGTTTGTTTATATCCTTGGATCACTTACCTATTGGGAAGTTACTTTTGGTCTTTTATATATCTGTTAGTTGTTTATATATCTTGGATACCAAATCATTATCTAAGACATTTTATGTAAACACTTTTTTCCAAGTCAGCTATCATTCTTAACACACCTGTTGACTCATTGAAGAAATAATGTATTCCTTTTCACTGTCACTTATAAGTGGGTGATTCACAGGATCATCATAAACCAGAGAAAACCAGATAATACAGTAGACACAGCCAATGCCTCCTAGGGAAAAGAAGACTGAGTTAATACTTTTAGATTTGTGTCTTATTTGATATGACTCTGCCCCAAGTTGGCATGCTTCCCCGCCCCCATCTGGTAAAAGTCATTAAGCACAGAATTCTACTTATTTATTATTATTATTAATTTATTTTTAGTTTTCAACATTCATTTCCACAAGATTTTGAGTTATAAATTTTCTCCCCATATCTCCCCTACCCCCCAATCCAAGATGGCAAGCATACCCCTTCCCCAAGTCTACTCTCTCTTATTTCCCCACCCCTCCCTTACTCCATTAGCCCTCACTTTCTTGTAGGGCAAGATGAATTTCTATATCCCATTGCCTGCATATCTTATTTCCTGATTGCATCTAAAAACATTTTTTTCACATTTGTTTTTAAAACTTTGAGTTCCAGATTCTCTCCATTCTTTTCTCCTCACCCACCCCCACTGGGAAGACAAGCAATTCAATATAAGTTATACATGTGTAGTTATGCAAAACATTTCCATAGTAATCATATTGTGAAAGACTAACTCTATTTCCCTCCATCCTATCCTGGTCCCCCATTTATTCTATTTTCTCCTTTGACCCTGTCCCTTTTAAAAAGTGTTTACTTCTTACTACCCTCTCCCCCAATCTGCCCTCCCTTCTATCATTCCCCCTCTCCTATCCCATTCCCCCTACTTTCCTGTAGGGTAAGATACTCAAATAAGTGTTTAAGTCATTTCCTCCTTAAGCCAAGTCCAATGAGATTAAGTTTGACTCATTCCCTTTCATCTCCCTGCTCTTCCCCTCCGTTGTAACAGTTTTCACTTGCCTCTTTTATGTGAGATAATTTGCCCTATTTTATCTCTCCCTTTCTCCTTCTCCTAATATATTCCTCTCTCACCTCTTAATTTTATTTTTTAGATGTCATGCCTTCATGTTCAACTCACCCTATGTCCTCTACATATGTATACATACACACACACACATGTATACATATATATATACACATACACACACATACACCCACCTATATGTAACTATATCTATATCTATCTATCTATCTATCTACTATCTATTTCCTTCAACCATCCTAATACTAAGAAAAGTCTCATGAGTTACAAATATCATCTTTCCAAGTAGGAATGTAAACAGTTCAACTTAAATAAGTTCCTTATCATTTCTCTTTCCTGTTTATTTTTTCATGCTTATCTTGCTTCTTGTATTTGAACGTCAAATTTTCTATTTGACTCTGGTGTGTTTCATTGAATGTCCACATTTTCCCCTGAAGTATTATAGTCAGTTTTTCTGGTTAGTTGATTCTTGCTATCCTAGCTCCCTGGACTTCTGGAATATCATAATCCAGGTCCTTTAATTCCTTAATTAGAAGCTGCTAGATCTTGTTTTATCCTGATCGTGTTTCCACAATACTCAAATTGTTTCTTCCTGAGTGCTTGTAATATTTTCTCTTTGACCTGTGACCAATCCATATTTTTCTTGGAGGCTTTTGATGCAGGAGTTTTGACTTTGTTGTTTTCTTCTTGTTCTATGTTTTGATCATCTTTGCCACCAAAAAATGATTCTACAGTCTGATTTCTTGTCCTTTGTTTGCTCATCTTGCCAGTCAATTACTTGACTTTTGAGCTCTTTGCCATGGTAGAACTCTGCTTCCAGTATGGAGAGTGCTGTGTTCCAAATTTCTGGGGCCTTGTGCAGCTGTTTTCAGAGCTTCTTCTAGCTACCTGCCTCAGAACTATGATGAGGATGCCTTCACCACAGCCACCACAAGCTCTGCCATGCCAGTGCTCCTCACTCCAGGACTGCCACCCAAGATTACAACACAGATACAAGCAGGGCAAAGCAAGAGAATCCTGCCTCAGGGCCAGCAAAGAGATTACTGTATTTGCCCTCTGATCAGCTGCTTGGTCCCCCCATCAACTGTGGGCCTGGCGCTCTGGAAGCACCTGCCGCTGCAATAGCTGCAGCCACCACCACCTCTGCTACCCCAGGGGCAGGGGCTGGATTGCACCCTTCTCTCACCCAGGCCCAACAGAGTTTCCCCACTGACCTTTTACTTTGTCTTTGGCATTTATGGGTTGAGAAGTCTGGAAACCACCACAGCTGCCAGTGATTCAGTCCCATGAGATCTGCTCTAGCCAGGCTCTGCCAGCACAGCCCACATGTGATTTTACTCCACTCCCAGCCCATAGACCCTTCCTGTCAGATTGCCAGGCTGCCTTCCACAGGAGATTTGCTTCACTCTGTCATTTTGTGCATTTTGCAGCTCTGAAGTTTGTTTAGAGTCATGTTTTAACAGGTATTGGAGGTGGTTGGGGCATGAACTCAAGCAAGTTCCTGCTTTTACTCTGCCATCTTGGCTCCACCTCTTTTTGGATCTCTTTTGCCATTTGGGTAGTCTATTTTTTAGGGTGTTATTTTCTTCAGCATTTTTTTCATGTCTCCTTTAACAAGCTGTTGATTTGTTTTTCATGATTTTCTTGTTCACTCCCATTTCTCTTCCCATTTTTTCCTCTACTTCTCTTACTTGATTTTCAAAATCATTTTTGAGGTTTTCAATGGCCTGAGACCAAGTCATATTTTTCTTGGAGGCTTTGGATGTGGGAGTTTTGACTTTTTTGTCTTCTTTTGGTTGTATGTTTTGATCTTCCTTGTCACCAAAGTAAGATTCTATAGTCTGATTATTTCCCCCCACTGTTTGCTCATTTCCCAATAACTTGACTAGTTAGCGCTCTTTGTTAAGGTAGATTTTTGGCTCCAGTGTGGAGGATGTACTGTCCAAGCTTCAGGAGTTTTTTGCAGCTGTTTTCAGATACATTTCTGGGGACCTGTCAATTTTCAGTTTTTCCAAGGTGGTATGACCAAAGGAGTGGTGTTTAGTCCTCTCCTTGTCTGTGCTCTGGTCTGTGAGTGACCACAAACACTCTTTTCTGCTTTGGAACAGTGAGGAGGATTCCATCTTCATCATTTCTACAAGCTCCACCATGCCAGAACTCCTCTTTGCCCCAGGACATTCACCCACGATTGCAACCCAGATTGAAACATGGACAAAGCAGACGAATCCTGCCTCAATGGCACCAAAGAGATCCCTGAAATCCACCTCTGATCAGTCACTGGATCCCCCTACCATCTATGGGCTGAGAGTTCAGGAAGCAACCACTGCTGCTGCTACCACTGCCGCCATCCTGGGGCTGGGGCTGAGTTTGTGCTGGACCTTGCTCATCTCTCACTTCTCTCTTTGACAGACCTTTCTACTGATCTTCTAAGTTGTCTTTGGCATTTGTGGGTTGAGAAGTCTGGAAACTGCCATAGCTGCCTCTAATTTAGTCCCCTGAGGCCTGTTCCACACCGTTTGTGCCAGCATGGCCCATGTTGGACTGCCATCTTCTCTCAGAATGGTGCAACAGACTTTTCCTGCTGACTTTCCAGGTTGTCTTGGGCTGGAAAGTTGTTTGACTGTCATTTTGTGGGTTCTGCTGCTCTAGACTTTATTTAGTCATTTTTTACAGGTATTTCAAGGGGTTTGGGAGAGAGCTCAAGCAAGTCCCTGCTTTTACCTGCTCATTTCTTAATGAGCCAATATTGCCCTTTTAGTTTTTCATTTTACCTCAACTCAGTCAACTTTCCAATTCACATCATTATTCTCCACTTACCTAATTCTCTAAGTTTGTTTCTAGAAGCACCTCCAACTTGGCAGACTTTTATTGTCAAGCAACTTCTTAAGTACCACAGGTGGCCATAGAAATTGGAGTAATGTTTTCTTTGTTATATGTATTCTTCACAGGTGCTTAGAAAGCTCAGTGTGAATAGTTCTGAGCTCTATTGCCATGTTTAGAACAGTTTATAAAATGATCTGTAGGAAATATCAGTCTAAATTTTTTTAATTGCTTAGCATCACTCTTTTTTATTGGAATTTACTGTAGATGGCAGATCTTGGGCTTTCACACTTATGGGACTGAGGTTTATTTTCATCCAAATGTTGAACTCCTGACATAGCCCTAGCTCCCTTGAATGTAATAAAACTAAGAGGGAATAACAAAATAGTGGCTTGTTCTTTTTCCTCTTATAACAATCACATATACTTAGAAAAAGCAAAGATTCCTCTGGAGTACTCTAAAGCCTCACTGAAGATGATTGATCTGTATTGAGGTCCATAAGTTATCTTTTTACATAAGGACAAGTGTGCTACAGTTTCTTGTTCTTTTTTGTACATTGAAATGCATGTTTCTTGATGACTGCTAAATTTACAAGGAAGACCAACTAAAACATATCTGTTGTTAAATCCATAGACTTGAACCTTAACCAGAAAATCAGAGGCCCCTTCTATAGAATCTCAAACAGAAATTTGTTGATTGCAGCTCATCCCCTGAGAACTGATAATCTTGGAGTGATTTCATTGGAGCAGAAGTCATTGATATGGATGTTATCATTTACATTCATCACTTTACATGATTCCTACTCAGAATTCTCTTCACTAGTGACCCCTTTTTAAAGTCTGTGTTAAGAAGTGATTTGCTATGTTTGGGTTTGAGTTAGCTGAGGCAACATGGAACACCAATGATCTCTCCATGAGAGGCTTTCTTTATATTTGGATAAGCTAGGTCTGGTTCAAAGGCTATAAGTATCGTTTCCATGTTTATGAACTCTAATATTGCCTTATCTAACTTTAATCTATTGTCCCTCTACCTCTCTCTCTCTGCTTTGCAATCCCAAACCCTGTTCTTCATCTATACCTTAATCTCCCTTGACCCATTAGTTCTTTCCCTCACTGTCACCCTTATAGTACATTCTCTTCCCTTGTCCATCTTGAAATGCTAGCTAACCACTTCAATTATACACTTCTCTTGAGTCCTTTGCTCCCTTATCATGTTGCTGACATTGCCCTACAAAATCTCAGTCTTTGATCTCTTCAACCATATCCTGCTTACACTCTTACGCATACTGATGAATGAAGGTAGAGAAAAAATTGTGGAACTGTGTTGACTGGTTACACTACCAATTTATACCATGTAACATTGATAAATTTATGTTACATAACCTCAACTGGGACTTCTCTATGACGATGCAATTCTTTTACATTTCTCTAATTAAATCACTATCCTACTTGCCAGAGAAGCTCTTCCAAACCTTTTCATGCCTCCTCAAACCCATGACTCTCTGACTTCCCATACGCATCTTAGAAACTTGTTTCATATTTTACTTAAAAATTGAGGCCATTTGCTGAGAGCTTTTTCTTCTCTCCACCTCATTTCATATAACCCAGATGCCTTTTGCCACGATCTCTTTCTTCACCCCTGTTTCACACGGTGAGGAACTCCTCTCCCTGCCAAGACAAACCACTCTGTGTGTGTAAGTGATCCCATTCCATCCTGTCTTTTCTAGCACACTGTCTCCCTATCATTCCTACTTTATCATTTATCTTCAATCTTTCCCTGTCTACTGGCTGCTTCCTTGCTATACAAAAACATGCCCATATCTCTCCATCCTTACTTGAGAAGGCTGTCTACATTAAATGACCCTGATGTTTTACCTCTGACTGTCTTCTTAACTCTCTACAATCTGATTTCTGACTTCATCATTCAACTGAAACTACTTTCTCCAAAATTACTAACAATCTCTTAATGGACAAATCCAATGACCTTTTGTGCAACTAGATGGTACATTGGACAGACAGTGGGCTTGGAATTAGAGAGACTCATCTTCATGAATTCAGGTCCTGCCTCAGATACTTACTAGCTATGTGATTCTAGGCATGTAATTCAACCTTGTTTGCCTAAATTCTTCATCTATAAAATGAACCAAAGAAGGAAATGGCAAACCACTCCAGTATCTTTGCCAAGAAAATCCCAAAATGGAGTCACAAAGAGTCAATGAAATGACTCAACAACAGCAACAACCTTTTAACAATTTTCATCCTTTTTGACTTTTGACCTTGACAATGGTGGTCACCTTCTTTTCTTTGATATTCTTTTTTTCATAGGTTTTTGGTGACATTACTTTCTTCTGTTCCTCCTATTCTTTTCTCCCTTTATTCTATTTCACTTGGTGATCCCATTAGTTTCCATGGATACAATTATCATCTCTAGGCTGATGATTCTCAGATCTACTTATCTAATCTTGACCTTTCTGCCATCTTTCACTCTTGCATCAGCAACTACCTATTGGACCTCTTGAACTTGATGTCCTGCAGACATCTTAAATTCAACATATCCAAAATCGAACTCATATTTCCCCTTTCTTCCTAACTTACCTATTACAGTGGAGAGTACCACCATCTTTCTAGTTCCCCAGGCTTAAGACCTAGTCATCCTTGACTCCTCACTCTGCCTTATCTTTTATATCCAATTTGTTACCACATCCTGTCAATTTTACCTTTATCACATCTCTCCTGATGCTCCTATTATTTATGAGAACGAAACTCAAAGCCTGAAATAGTTTTAGAAAGAATTTTAATAGGTTGTTTGGCAAAGCAGAGGGCTAGAAGGTGTGCATCCCTTATGAGTCTCTACAAGATTTACGTTTTATAGGGCTCAGACAAGAGTATAAGTACAGGAATCTCTAATATCCAGTTAAGCAGTTTTGAAGAGAGAACAGTTCCCAAGCAAGGTCCATTGAGATGTATATCAATAAACATAAACATATAAATTTAGGGAACCCAAAAGACAAGCACTGGGTGGACCTGAAACAAGACCTCAGTGGTATCTAAGCATTTCCTGAAGCTATCCAGCTTTCCAACTCAGCCATCTGAGTTTAGCCTATCCTCTACAATAAATTTTTGAACTAAGACAATTTCTGGCCCCTTAAGTTAGGTTCAAACAATATAATAATTGTTTTCTGAACAACATAATAAAATAGTTCCCTACACACCCTTGCTTCTGACACGGCCACCAGTCTGATGGAAGCCCTTTTTCTCTCACACCTAGACTTTCAATAACCTATTGGTTGGTCATCTCCTCACAAATCTCTTCCCATTCCAGTTCATCTACCACTCAGCTGTCAAATTGATCTTCCTAAAATGCATGTCAGACTATGCCATCCCCCTTCTCTATAGAACTCTAGTACTTTCATATCATTTCTATTCTTAGATATAAATCCTCTGTTTGGTTTTTAATGTCTGTTGTAACCTGGTCCTCCCTTACCACTTCACCCTTCTCTGTGCCCACCCCACCCGCATACTCTGGGATCTGATGATACTGGCTCCTTTGTTGTTCCTTACACAGAACACTCTTTTTGTGTTGGTTGTTCCACATGCTTTGAATACTTTCCTCTTAATCTTTGCTTTTTGTTGTTGCTCAGTCATTTTTCGGTTGTACCTGACTCTTTGTGACCCCATTTTGGGTTTTTTTTTTTTGGCAAAGTGTAATGGTAATGAAATTTGAAGGTCCCTTTGTATTGGAAAGCTAAGAGATACTTAGCACCTAGTTTCAAATTAAGCCTCTGTTAAAGAAACAAAAGCCATGAACCCCTGTTGCTGACATAACAGGAAGTGGCTGAACAGGGAACCTCTGTTGCCAACGTAACAGGAAGGGGCTGAACAGGGAGAAGCTATACTGTATTTAAGGAACAGCACAAGCTGGACAGTCAGAACTTCTTGGGATGAACATCTGAAGGCTGGGCTGCTGCTGCTGGACTGGAACTTCCATGGAGAAAGTGATTTTGATATTGAGAATAGGAGAAAGTGATTTTGATTTTGAGAACAGAGCTATTGAAGACTTTTGAGGGACAGCTAGAGCTGCTGAGGATTTCTGAGGGCCAGCTAGAGTTGCTGAGGATTTCCAAGGGCCAGCTGGAGATGCCAGAGGAAGCATGACTGTGGTGTGGGTACTTTTTCTGTCTGTGGCTCTGTTAAGTTTTCTCTTCCCAGGAATAGAAGCTGTGAAGGACTTGAAGTGGACTGGATACTGTGAGCTTCAATACAGAGCAGGAACTGCATGGAGAGCTGGACAAGGAACTGGGAGCTGTCTGCCTTTGAACTTAGGTGGCAGTTGGTTAGATTTGGGTGGGCACTGAGACCATGGAAAAGGAGCCGTGGAAGCTGAAAGCCTGCCCTGAGTCAAGTCTCCATGGGTACTAAGTAGCAATGAAATTTTGATTTACTTGTGACTGAGGGATGGATGGCCTGTGTATTTTCCACTACCCCTTAAGAGGGTACTGAGTGGTGACTGAGTAGTGACTGATTTTATAACTTAGTGTGCCCCATGGGTGGAGGACTTTGACCTTTTGTACTTTATGATTGAATGGTTGAATTACTAAGTGATTGGTTGACTAAATGATTGTACTTTGTTCAAAACTATGTGACCACTTTGGTGAAAACTATGTGGCCATTTTAGTGATAAGTTGTTGAGCTATTATGTCATTGTGAATACTGTATTTTAACTTTCTGTGATAAGTTGTAACATTGTGAATGCTATGCCTTGATTTTCTGTGAATGTTTTGCTCTGATCTGTTACTGAATAGAGTGTTCACTATGCTATGTAATCAGAACCTTGAAAGCTGTTCACAGCAGCCATCCTCTGGAAAGCTGCTTATACATGGCTTTACACAAAGATATTAAAATGGTTTGCCATTTCTTTCTCCAGCTCATTTTACAGATGAGGAAACTGAGGCAAATAGGGTGAAATGACTTGCCCAAGGTCACACAGCTAGTAAGTGTCTTAGGACAGATTTGAACTCATTAAGATGAGTCTTCATGACTTCAGGTCCAGCATCCTATCTACTGTACCATATAGCTGCTTCTGCCTTTTAGCCCTTGCAAAAATTCCACCTTCTACAGGAAAGGTTTTAAAACCTTCTTAATTCCAGTACCTTCCCTCTGAGATTATTTTCAATTTATTCAGTCAATAGTTTGTTTTCACATAGTTGTTTACATGTCTTCCCATTAGATTGTAAGCGCCTTGAGAGCAAGGGTTATCTCTTGCTTTTCTTTATATTCCAAGCATTTGGCAGAGAGCCTGGTATACAGTGGGTGCTTAATAAATATTTGTTGCTTGATTGACTGGAAGCATGTTTGCAAAGTAGGCAAGTCAAGAACACTTTTAACTTTTTTTAAAATATTATTTTTAGAGCCAGCTGGGCTCTAGTAGCCAGAGCACTGGACAAAGAATGAAGGGACCCTAGTTATATTGATTCAACCACTAACTTATAATGTGACCTTGAAAAGATTGTTTTTACTTTCTCTAATTTTCCTCATTGGATTAGGTGTTTGAATAAAATTCCTTCTTGTCTTTTCTAAACCTAATTATTTATGAACTTTTAATGTGGGATCTACCTTGATATGATAAGGGATGCAGATTTCCATGAGTAAAATTCTAAAAATTGGAAGCCATTGGATTTGAGATGAAGTCACTTACCAAATATGTAGAAGATACTTGGCCAACCTGGAAAGTCACAGAGGAATCCACCCCCAAAGACAGCAATGAAATTTCCCAGTGTTAAACCTGAGTTGAAAATACAGAGTAAGTTTGAAGTTACAGCACAAGAAGCTAAAATCTCTGTGACTTTCTGTAAACTATTGGAATTAAGGGGAGTGCGAATAGCTCACATTTTCAATCTTCACAAAATTTAAGGTTAAATAAGAAAGGAGGACCCAAAGTATTGTGTCTCCAGCGTTCTAACTTTGCATGAATTGGACTAGATGACCAATGATGTCCTCTCTAGCTCTTACAATCTGTGATTCCATTTTGTTTATGTTTCAGTCTTGAAGAATTCTTGTTCTGGTTACACCAAGATGGAAGTGGGAAAGATAAAGAGGTATAGAAATGTAAAACAATTGTTATAACTGAATCTTTACCAGATATACCAATGGTACTTAGTAGAGTACGTTCCAGTGGTGGAGCCCATTTTGGCCAAAATGCAGATACAGCACTGAAGATCATCCCCTGAAATCAACATGATAAGAATGTGAATGAAATTGAGGCATGATCTATCCTACTCACCTACTTTGAAAGTGTGCTGGTACCTGAGCCATGCCTTGTACTATCCTTAGGATAAACAAATAAAGCAGTCCATAGTCTGCTGCTAATGGTGTCAAGAGATGGAGAATCGAGCTGAGAAGCAATGATAAACCAGTTATTTTCTTTCCTCCAAGAACTCCAGCGAAATACCCACTTGGAACTGTAGTTATTGCTGAGCCATAGAGGGGAGCACTGAGGAGGAGACCCTGGATTTCTGGGCTCCATTCATATACTGTGACCTGCAAGACAGGGAAATGACTTTTTAAAATGGCCACCTTATAGAAAAGTCAAGAATTCAGGTATCATCTGCAGTTCTGTAATTGTGGTGTGTGTGTGTGGTGTGTATGTGTGTGTGTGTGTGTGTGATATCCCAGGATCATAGTTTGAGAATTCAAAGGGACTTCAAAGATCATCAAGTCCAACTTTCATTTTACAGAGGGAGGAAACTAAAGTTGAGAAGGGTTAAGTGGTTTGTCCAAGGTCAATCAGCTTTGATCCCACCCTAAGCACAGTGTCTGGCACATCCATAGCACTTATAGATGAGCCCTTTGCCTTATTTTGCCAGGAACCAGGACTTCACATTGCTTCCTACAACCTTTTCACCATACCCTATAATCCTCCTTCTCTTGCTTTCCATTTTCCTTTAATATGGATTATCTTCCTTTCAGCAGAATATCAACTCCTTAAGGATAGACACAGAATTTTTTACCCACCTTTGTGTCCCAATACTTTGCACAGTACCTGGTACGTAATGTGATAAATAATGCTAACTCTCTGATCTCCATTGCAATCCCCATCCTTCTGCTTACTACCTGTATAGTTGGAATTAAGTGACTTCACCTCTCTGGGTTGTGAGTTTTAAAATCTGTATTACAGATTTTCAGAGAGATTAGCAACTTAAGTGTCCATCTAGGTCAACCCATACCTGAAAAAGAATCTCCACACCTGTGCACATGGGGATCTTTGCTGCCTCTTTGTATTTTGTGAAGGTCTTTGAAGCAGCAGAACCTCACCCTGCTCTCAGGCAACCTTTCCTTTCTATTTTTGGAAATGTTTGATTCTTTGGGTGATTTTCCTTACACCAAACCAAAGTTAGCCTCTTAGAAATTTCCATCTACTTTCCCTGTGCAGGGAAACTTTTTCTGTGCAGCCAAACAGAATAAACCCAATCCTCCCTCCATGTGACATCTCTTAAAACTTAAAATACCTGAAGATAGTTATCATACCATATTCCTCCTCCTCTGACTTTCTCTTCTCCAGGCTAAAGATGTCTATTTATTTCATCTGATGCTCATGTTACATGGACTGGAGACCCTTTAACAATATCTGTGCCCCACTCTGGATCATTTCAGTCAGTCAACAAGATTTATTAAATGTGCCAGGTACTGTACTGAGCAGTGTCCTTTCTAAATGATGGGACCTATCAGATCTGAACATGATTCTAGGTGAGATTGACTAGGACAGAGGAAAGCAGAACTTTTACTGTGCCATTCTTAGAAACGATGACATTTGTTTTATAGTCAAAGATGATGCAAGCTTTTTTGGTTACCATATCCTATGGTTCAGCATAATGAACTTACAATCCACTAAAACACCCAAAAATTTTTCAAGAAAATTGTTTCCTGACATAATCCTCCTCTTGGCCTTGTGAAGTTGATTTTTTTAAAATCCAAATGGAAGTTATAATGTTTCCCTTTATTGAGTTCTTTCTTGGACTTCTGAGGGAGCAGGATTGGAATACTTCTTGTTCTCCATTGCCACTTCCAGGTTCTCTTTGAGATGTATGCAATTTATATTTGCCATCAAATCAAAATCTGGTTAGCTGTTGTTTAAATTCCCCTAGGCCACTCTCCTTTCTTCTGTAACAAGTTTGGTACATGGCTTCCAAAATTTCTCTCCTTCTCAACTTCTGCCTACATACTAAGACTTTAGCAAACATATTGATTCTACCTCAAACTCCTTAGTCATGCAGGTCCTCAACCTATTCCCACTCCCAAGAGCTCCTCCTTCATCCCACCTCAACCACATACAAAGATGATCATGGCTATGATCTTGCATCACCCACAAATGAACCACATTCATGTCCAAGAATTGTGAAATACTTGTATCTGATCATAATCTATTGGCATTTCACTTCTCCCTTTGCCTTCACTTACAAAACTCTATATTTCATCTGCACTGTGACCTCCAAATCTCTCGACCCCTTAATTCTCTACCTGGCCATTTCCCTTGCATTAGCTACTCCCTCCCACTACCCTCTCATTTTGACTCCTCAGTGCCAAAATTCAATTCGGCATTGTTCTTTTTCCTTGAACCTATAACCCCTCATCATGCCCTTCCAAGCTTCAGCCCTGGTTTACTCCCACTGTTAACTGCTGTTGCTCCTACACATGTGCTGCTGAATAAGGGTAGAGAAAATTACAAAATAGTTCCAACTGGGTCCTCTACAAATTTATGTTACACAACCTCAACTGGGTCCTCAGAACTGCTAAGCAATCCTATTGTAATTCCCTTAACAATTCATTCTTCCATTGTCCATAGATTATCTTCTAAATCTTTTCTTCCTTCTTCAAACCTCCTATGGCTTCCCCTATCCTTACCTTCTCCATGGAGGTCCCTGCTTCATATTTTACAGAAAAAATTGAGGCCATTCACCGTGAGCTGGTTGTTTCTCCTCTTTTTTATCTATCACTCTGATGGCTTCTGCCATTCCTTCTTCCTTCACTCATCTCGCATGATGAAATGCCCTTACCAAGGCATTCCCTTCCTTCCACTTGTTCCAGTCATCCCGTTATATCTCTCTCCTCCAACAGATTATCTCTTCAAAATAAGACTGAAAATGTCTCCCCCTCTCTACCAGCTCATTTCCTACTGCCTGTATCTATACCATATCAACATTCCAACCCTGCCTTCCCGTCCCCTCCCCTTTTCCTGCACACACCCTGCAAATTCGGCTTTTAAAGTCATTCTTCTCCTCATTGGCTTTTTGGGCCTCTTTTGCCATCTAAGTTAGCCTATTTTTTAAGGTGTTATTTTCTTCAGTCAGGTTCTTGACTCTGTTTTCATGATTTTCTTGCATCATTCTCATTTCTCTCTCCAATTTTTCTTCCACTTGTCTTATTTGGTTTTCAAAATCCTTCTTAAGCTACTTTATGACCTGTAACGAATTTGCATTTTTCTTGGAAGCTTTTGGTGCAGGAGTTCTGACTGTGTTGTCTTCCTCCCATTCCACACTTGGATCCTTTTTGTCCCCAAAAAAGGAATCTAAAGTTGGATGGCTATGCTTGCTTTGCTTCCTTTGCCTGCTCATCTTGCCAGTCAATTAACTTGACTTTTGAGCTCTTTGCTACAGTAGAACTCTGCTTCCAGAGGGGAGAGCTTTGTCCCAAATTGCTGGGGTTTTCATAGCTGCTGGAGCTATTAGGAGGCCACTGTCTCTCCAGCCCCCACCAGCTTTGGCTCACTGGTCACACACCTCAGGACCACCACCCAAGACCACGATCCCAATCGAGGCAGGTTAAGGCAAGAGCACTTAGCCTCTGAATGATCGCTTGGCTCCCCTGCAATCTGCAGGCCAGAAGCTCTGCAGCAGCCACGTAGAGGTGGCTGCACAGCTGCTGCTTCTGCTGCTTCTGGCTCTGGGGGCAGATCCCCCCAAATTCAGCTGAGTTCCACTGACCTTTCACTTTGTCTTTGGAATTTATGGGTTAATAATTCTGGAAACCACCACAGGTGCTAGTGGTCCACTCTCCCGAATGCTCTAACTGGGCTGGTCAGGCCACCTTTGGGCTAAAACCTTGGGTTCACGCGGGGCTGGGCACGGCTCCCAGTGTGCTGTGATGAACCCTTCCAGTCTGCCTACAGGGCTGCCTTCAGTGGGAGACTTGTTTTTCTGTCACTTTGTGGATTCTGGAGCTCTAAAATTTGTTTAGGGTCATATTTTATAGTTATTTGAAGTGGTTGGGGAGGGGGAAGCCACAGAGTTTACCTGCTACTACACTGCCATCTTGACTGCCCACTTGTTGAATTTTTTGTGATAAGAAATAGGAAAACTCTCTGCAATGATATTAATAGTATTGTAGAATACTACTTATTGGGCAACTAGGTGGCACCACAGTGCGCAGAATGCCTGCCCTAGAGTCAGGAGGACCCAAGCTCAAAAACCACCTCAGACACATACCAGCTGTGTGACCCTGGGCAAATCTCCTAACCAACCCCAGGGCTCACTGCTTGCTGCTCAAGTGGAATTAGCCTGGAGGTGTTTATACTTATTTTCCTCATAAGCTGGAGAAGGAAATGGCAAACCACTCCAGTATCTTTGCCGAGAAAATCCCAAATGGGGTCATGAAGGCTCAGACATGATTGAAACAAGTGAATAACAAAAACAATAATGTTACTTAGATACACACGTGTAAACCTTCTAGACTCCTGCAGCAGTTCATGATTCTTCAGGTTTTTTAGGGGAAACTTTTTTTAGGAAATATTTTTAGGAAAATAGGAAAGGTTTCCTTGTCATTAGCCTAAGTCTGTATTTTTGGTAAGTTCTACCCATCACTTTAAGTTCTGTTTCTTGGGTCCAAACAGAATAAATCTATTCTCTCTAAAAAATAAAAGTATTTCACTCATATACCCGATGACAGCTATCATGATTCACTTGTCTTCTCTTCCCATGCTAAAAATTCCCAGTTCCTTCAGCTTGTCTTCACATCTTGACTCCTTCAACATTCTGGCTGCCCTCCTGGGGACATTTTCTGCCTTTGTATCTTGTCTAAAATGAAGCTTTCTGATCTATACACAATACTCCAGATGTGGTAAGAATGGAGTGGAATCCAAGGAGCTGTTACCTCTATAGTCCTGGATGCAATAACTGTTACTTGGACCTTTTATATTTTAACCTGACTGCTGTTTCTGAGGGCCTGCCTCCCCTAATGGATCTGTGCTTGCAGCATTAGGTGTTGCTCTTTTTAGCCTTTCACTTTGTCACCTTTCACCTTCTCTTTCTCTGCATCCTTTCTTCTCCGCCTGATCTCCTCATATGGACATTCCTGATGAGTCTTTACTTAACTTTCTTCTGCTCTATTCCTTGCCCTTTGCCCCTGGTGAGCTCATCCATTCTTGTTACTTATTACTCTTATTTCTATGCAGTTGACTCACAAATCAATAGCAGTACACTGTAGTGAAAAGAGTACCAGCTTGGGAGTCAAGGGGCCTCCTGACTTTTGTTCCATTAGGCAGATCACTTACGTGATCTGGGTTTCAGTTTCCTCATTTACAAAAGGATGGGATTAAACTAGATCAGGAATTCCTGGCCTTTTCTTGCTTCCTGGACCCCTTTGGCAATCTAGTGATCTCCAGAAACCCCTTCTCAAAATCATATTTTTAAATGCATACGATAAAATGCAAAGAAAACCAATTATGGTGAAATAGTCATCAAAATACTTTAAAAAAATAAATTCATGTACTTTAGGTTGAGAAGCCCTGGGCTAGGTGAACTTTAAGGTCCCTTCCAGATCTCAACCTATGATCATAGGGTTCTGTGAAGCAATGGTTTGCATCTCTTTCCGTGACCTTCTTGTCCAGTTCTGGTTGGACTTTTCCCTCTACTTTCCGGGTGGGAGCCATCTCCAGTCATCCTGATCCATATCTTGCCACTGGGCCCAGACAGCTCTGGAGGAGAAAGTAAGGCTGAGAGCTTGCACCGCCCTCCCTCACTTAAAACCAATTCACCTGCAAATCATGGCGCCATCTTTCTGATGTCATGGTCTTCTTTGAGAATGAAGGACACACAAATGACAATAACTTTTCTGGGTGCCCTTTGCCCCTGGTCAAGACCAACTTTTCTAAACTGGAACTCATTATTCCAAATCTCCCAGCTCCCCCCCCCACTGTGAACAGTTGGGCCTTCTCCTAGCTTTGTAGCCTCTTGTGACTTTTAGATCTCCCTTCAGTCGTACTTCCCACTGGGTACGATTTTCTTCCAATTCTTTGGCCGTGTTGCTCTTTTCCTCAGCCCTCTCCTTTCTATTTTTACTGCCAGTGTTCTCGCTTCTTCCCAGGAGCTTACAATATCCTCTTAACTCTTCTTCTGGACTCTAGTTTTTCTCTTCTCTCCTTCCATTTCATCCAATCTGTTCCACCCAGGTTATTCTTACTAATACATAGCCCTGAATATGTCATTCCATGGCTCAAAAATATTTAATGGCTCCCCATTCTTTTCTGAATATAGTTAATATTTCTTAGCCTGGCTTTCAGTACCATCTGGAATCATGTTCCCAATTACATTTCCTACCTTATATAATAGTACTATTCATATAGCTAGTTTAATTTTGGAAAGCACTTTCCACATATTATCTCACTTGATCCTCACGATGGCCCCAAGAAGTAGGAGTTATTGTTGTTCCCATTCTATAGATGAGGAAACCTTGGTAGAAAGACTTGCCCATGGTCACACAGATAGGGTCTGAGGCCAGATTTGAATTCAGGTCTTCCTGACTCCATGTCTAGTGTGCACTCCATATAGTGGCCCCCTCTATTCCCTTATGTACTCTCTACTCCAGCCAAATTGAACTATCTGCCATCTCCTGAAAATAGCATATGTTTAATGTACTCTAGGTTGTTTTGTCCCTTTGTTGACAATGTTCCCTACACAGTACCTACTCATCCCAACATCAGTCCTTAAGACATCATAGTTCAACTAAAAATCTATCTATCCTTTATCCAACCAGTAGTGATTTTTTTCCTGTATCAGATGATGCAATTGGAATTCTTACATATTTATATTCTGACATACTTATTTATTGATGTGTGTTTAATCTCCCAGAATCATGGAACTTTAGATTAGAGAGAGAACTCAGTGTCCGTCTAGTACAACACACACATATATACACATATATTATCAATTAGATCAAAAGTTCTCAAATGGAAAGGACCTTGTCTAGTTTATTATTAGTCTAATGTCTATACCAATGTATATATCATATATAGTAGGTACAATAAAGGTCTGTTTTTTAAATGAATGAAAACAGTTGGAGCTGCCATGGACTTACCCCTATATCTTCAGTGGCACCAGGATATTCCTCTGTGGAAACATTGGATTGATTTGACTGGCCTGTGTAGTTCACCATGGCAATGATAGCAATGCTCAGACTGGCCTGTTGTGCACTCATTATTGAAACACAGATATGTATCATAATGGCTATGGCATATCTGATTGAACACCACCCTTCAAGAGAGAGACCAAGACAACAATTATACAATAGTTATATGAACAGACTCATTTTCTTTTAAACAAAAAAATCAATCACAAAGTCTCTCACAGGATTGTTCCCTTTCTATTTAGATTCCCCCAGTTTTTGTTATCCATCTAAACAGAAGAGTACTGTAGAAAAGAGAAATGGAATTAGGCAGTAGATGACATACTGATTTTGAAACAGAATGGCAGATAAATGGTAGAATCACTGATATAAATAATGAAGTCAGGATAAAACAATAATAAGCTTGGCTTTGGGCATGTTGAGTTAGAGGTGCTATTGAGATATTACAACAGAAGGAAGTGTCCTAAGGTGGAGCTGCCCTGTGGACAGTTAGAGATCTGTGTCTGTTGCCTAGGATAAAGGTTAAGGATGAAACTATAGAGTTAGGAATTATTCACATATGGTTAAGTCCAAAGAAGTAAATACATTCAGCAAATGGACAAAGTATAGAAAGATAACAGAGGAGAATGAAGGAAAGAATTCTGTAGAAAATTCAAATTGAGGGGTTAGGAAGAAGTAGAGGATTCAACAAAAGAGATGTATAGAAGAAATCTAGTAGCCAGGATCAGAAAGCAGCATACTTGGCATTTGGTAGAGCTGGAACTAATCTTGTCATCTTAAGTAGATACTACAAACCACCTTGACAGACAAAAGGAATTTGAGGAACAAGTCATAAGCTTGGCCCAGAGGCAGGATATAAGTAGTCACAGGAGACTTTGATTATCTGGACATTTGATGGAACTCTCTTTCTTCCTGAACAGAGTAGTTTTATTTATTTATTTTTTGCTAGGCTTGATAATAATTTCATCTTTCAAAATGTTGAGAAACCAATAAAGGGAAATTTCACCCTGAACTTTTTTTTCACCAAGAAGGAAGAACTGGTGGTTGTAGTGGTAATACTAGGAACCTCAGAAGTGGGATGGGGTGGAAAGTAATCTTCAATTGTGTGTGTGTGTGTGTGTGTGTGTGTGTGTGTGTGTGTGTGTTTGAGAGAGAGAGACGGAGACAGAGAGAGAGGGAGAGAGAGAGAGAGAAGGAAATGAAATTGATAAGAGTTTTTAAAAAAAGTGAAGAGAAAGGACACATCGGGGTGATGAAAAAGGATTTTAAAGGGGAAGTTAGCCTAAAAGGGATGCAAAACTATCAAGAATAAAATTCTGAAGAGCTAAAGTGTTTTCAAATGAGGAGGCAAAGGGGACATTATCCCCATTCGTGGCTCCTCATCCCTTTCAGATTGTGGACTTCCTTGTCACCCTGGTGACGTGAATGGATACCTTCTCAGGATGTCTTTAAATACGTGAAATAAAATCCAAAAGATTACAAAGGAAAGCAATCACATTGAAATGAAGTTATGAAGATGTTTTTACACAACTTCATGAACTCCAGACTTAGAAGCCCGATATAGATATTGATACTACTGCAAAGGGAAATCATAAGCTGATTTAGATTTTTAAAGATTTGGACAGATAGGGGAGGCTAGGTGGCACAGTGAATGGAGCACTGGCCCTGGAGTCAGGAGGACCTGAGTTCAAATCCAGCCTCAGACACTTAACACTTACTAGCCATGTGACCTTGGGCAAGTCACTTAACCCCAACTGCCCTGCCTTCCCCCCCTCCAAAAAGCAAAAAAAAAAAAATTACTAATACATAATTGACATTGGGATTTGACAAGAAAGACCTAAATGAACATGTATTTATAACAATGCCCTGCAACTAGAACAGCTGATTTTAAGCACCTGTGGTCAATAATGGATGGAAGATGATGGGAGACCTCCATACCTCTGCTTCCTATGATAGGCATGCCCGGAATGGATAACATCCAGCAACATTCTGCCCAAGATGTGACAATTGTATTCTCTATAGATCCACTTTAATGAACACATATGCTTTGAGAAAAATGCAACCCATTTCTTCACAAATATTTTATTAAAAACATTTGAGATGGGGTCCATTTTGTGGGACCCCACGAAGCCTGTAATGCTTTTGTAAGATGAAATTTCTAGTGTTATATGTTTTAATCAATCATTCCATCAGCAAATATTTGTTAAGTTTCTTCCACGTGCTAAGGTCTGTGCTAGGGGTACAAATGCAAAGAATGAATTAATTTCTATTAACAAAAAACTTATATCCTAATGAGGAAAACAAAGACTACATACAAAAAGATTTACTGCAAAAATATCAAGTGAGTCAATAAAAATAAGCAAAATTAAATAAACTCAATGTAGTTTTTGAAGGAGGATAGGAAAGGATTAGGAAAGACTGCATAAAGATGGTGCTTGAGGTGCATGTTAAAGGCGACCAGTGACTCTCTGAGATGGCAGTAAGGATGCAGAGAATCCCAGGAGTGTGAGACTGACACTGCAAAGACAGGGGGTGGGAGGAGGAGTGTCCTGGGTGAAGAACACAGAGAACACCAGTTTAATTGGACTTGGACCACAGAACGTGGGAGAGGAAGCAAACATCCATTTAGATTCAAGAGGTAGGTTGGGACGAGGTTATGGAGGACTTTCTAAATAAAGGAGGTTACATTATATCCTAGAGGCAATAAAAGGTTACTGCAATGCAGGGGGAGGGGGGCACAGGACCAGCTATTTTTAAGAAACATTACTTTGGAATAATGTGTAGGGTGAATTGGAGTAGTGAGAGAACTGAAGTGAGGAGAACAGTTAGGAGGCTCTTGTCTAATATAGGTGAGTGATGATGAGGGTCTGAACTAAGTTGTTAGCTGTGTGAGGAGAAAAAAAAAAGGAACCATATGTGAGAAATAGGAAGGTGGAAAAGGTAGAATTTGGCAACTGATCAGACATGTGGAGTGAGAAGTTCTAGGGTTACAGTGAAGTTATAAACCTGGCAGACTTGAAAGACTGGCAGTTCCTTCAACAGAAAGAGGGAAGTTTGGAAGAAGAGAGAGTTTTGAGGAAAAGATAATGAATTCAATTTTAAGACATGTTATTTTTTTAAATGTTCCTGGAGAATCCAGTTTGAAATATTGAGATGGGAATGGGAATTTGAAGACCTTCTCTGCCCTGTAATAGGCCAAATGTAAGCACACGTAGCCTGCGATGGGAGGAATTTGCTGAAGGGTGGAGTAGAGCCCACAGGAAGCTGGGAGTCAGAGCAGATAGACAGTGTGAGAGAGAGGAGGCACCCAGGGAGACAGTTAGGCTTGTGAGTATTGGTTTGTGGGAAGGCTAAAGGATGATGTGGCTCTCTGCTGTGTTACGGTGTACTAACTTCTGTGTTGCTATGATGGATTTGGTTTCCTGGTATTGGGATTTGGTTTTCTGGTGCCTGACTAAATACTTTGCTTCTGTCTTCTATATGGAGAGTCTGTTATGTTTTGCAATTGAGAAGTATGCTGGTACATTTACAGTTGCCATTGGTGTTGTGAATATTGTGTTGGCACTACAAGCATTCAGTAGGCAACTGAGATGTGGCACTGAAGTTCAGGAGAGTGACTATTATGTGCCTGGAACTGTACTTAGTATTTGTGGTAGATATAGATGGTGGTAGATATAGAAGAAACTATTCAAGTCTAGTTAGGTCAAGTCAAGAAACATTTATTAAGCACCTACTATGTGCCAGGCACTGTACTAAGCTCCAGGGATACTGAGAAAGATAGAAAATCAATTTCTGATTTCAAGGAGGTCGTAGTTTAATGGGGCAGGGGGGAGGAGAACATGCAAACAGCCATGTGCAAACAGGGTCAACTGGAGTGATCTCAGAGGGAAGGTGCTAAGATTAAGGAGAACCAGTAAAGCCTTCATGTAGAAGGTGAGTCTAGTTGAGATTCAAAGCAAGCCAGAGAAATCGAAGGAGAGCATTCCACATATGGGGGACAGTTGATAAAAACACTCAGAGATGGGAAATGGACTGTTCTGTCGCAGGAATAGCAACAGGAGTTGTTCATTAACTTCATCATTAAATAACCTTGTCATTAATTTACTTGATCAATCAGACCAATTTTTATCACTCCACTTGTCTGAGCACAAAATACGTGCTAAACCCAAGGTGGAGCATTGGAATGTATATGATAAAAGGCTCTTTAGTCGTTGATTGATCAAGTCCCTGCTTGTAGAAGGTGCTGAGAAGGGGTTGAGGAAGAGAGGAAAGATAGTAAGATACCTTCTTGACACTTGTTAGCTGTGTGAACTTGGACAAATCACTTAACTTCTCTTTCATTTCTTCATCCATAAAATGGGGATAATTATAGCACCTTGGATTGTTGTTAGGGTTATTGTAAGGATCAAATAAGATAATACTTGGGAAGTGTTTAGCACAGTGCCCGGCTCATACAAGGCATTATATAAATGGTGGCTATAATTTTGTTGTTCTTGTTCATGACTGATGATGATGATGATGATGATGATGATGATTTCAGTAACTAAGTTTGGGATCTGACAAGTGTGATGGTTGATAGGATAAGGGGGCAAAGAGATTTGAGTGTAGATAGTAATGTAGAGTTAAATTGCTTTGCCAAGAGGTTGAGGTAGGGAAGAGAGAACAGTATAGCCAATGTAAGTGCAATGTCCTGGGAAAGAACTGGGACTGGAGGTTGGAGAGGCCATGGTGAGGTAAAACAGGGTTACAGGTCATAAGGCATCAGGAGAGAGAATGACCAGCAATAGTGGTCAGAAAATAGAATTTTGGAATTCCTGAATCAGAGTCCAGAACCACAGGGATGGGACCTTCAGTTGTGGATTGAGGCAGAGCCCAGAAAGGATAGAGATGTCTGGGAAGAGGCCACATTTTGTTTTATCTATTACTGTATCTATTTATCTATTATGATGTCTATTTACCATGCTTTGCTTTACCTATTATGGTGATTTGTTCTCTATTTCAGCTTTTCTTCCTACTTTATTCCCAATCTGTCTTTCTTTCAGTTACTTTGCCATCAAGACCTCAGCCATGGGGCTGAGAAAACATAACCTTGAGTGTCCTCCCTGCTACTCTTCTAACCCACTAGCTTTCTAGTTCGGGAAACCATAAGCAACTTCTTCCTCCCATTATTATTGTGAAGTGTGTTTCAATGTATACACATGAATTTATTTAACTACCCACTTTTAATTAGACAGCTGGGTGGCATAGAGGATAGAATGTTGGACTTGGAAGACCTGAGTTCCAATCTAGCCTCAGATAACTGTGTGACTGTGTGATTCCTGGACAAGTAATTTAACCCCTTCAGCTCCTCATCTAATAAGCTTGCCAGGTTGTGAGGATCAAACGAGATAACTTCTTTAGTGGTGGTTCTCAACCTTCCTAATGCTGTGACCCTTTAATACTCGTATGTGGACACATCTGTATGTGGACGGACCCGCCTGGAGACGGATAGAGGAGCAGTGTCTCGGTTCCTAAGACCATTGGAAATCTGTGTTTTCGGATGGTCTTAGGCAACCTCTGTGAAAGGGTCATTGGACCCCCAAAGGGGTCGCGACCCACAGGTTGAGAACCACTGATCTATAGCATTATATAAATACTAGCTATTATGATGACCATTTCCAAACCAAAATATCCTTCTGACCAGTACTCCTCTTAATGTGTTGTCTTCTGTGGGGAAGAAATAAGTGTTGGTCATTCTATCTCTCCCAATGCCTTATGACCCATAATACATAAGTTCCTTGAGGTCAAGGACAAAGGACTATTTGTTATCCCTAGCACTGAACTCAATGCTTGGTATATAGTAAGTACCTAATAAATATGATTTCATTTGTTCATTCATTCAGTTGTAAAATTCCATGAGAACAGGAGTGTTTCTTACTCATCTCTGCATCTTCCATAATATCTCACACAATTCTTTACATCCAGCAGATAATCAATAAATTGGTTGGATTGAACTGAATTGAATCTGAGAGCTCTTCAGCAGCCATGCTTGAGTGGGGAGGATGGCATTTTGTGGCACTGTTATGACCTTACCTTTCACATTCTGGTGCTGCTGCTTATGTCCTTCCTCTTCCTGTGAATTGGTGCTCTCCCTCAGCCACGAATTGGCAGCTCCCAAAGAACCCATAATGCTGGCCTTTTCGTAGGGATTGACTTTCACCTCTTGAAAGAACAACGTCCACAGCAATCTGCAATTCTGAAATACAACTTTGTCATTACTCAGTCAGGTATATGGGTACTTTTCTCTAAATCATTATTATTGTCCACAGTCACAAAGAAGGCTGAGCTTTGAAAATTCATATTTTCTGTATTTAAGATAGATTTTGATAATCATGTAAATTATAATCAGCTCTCTGATTTTTGCTGTGCTATACACATTTAAATATGTATGAATATCATTCCAGAGGCTATTTGTTTATCTTGGGTATGTTCCTTTTAACTCTCATAAGTGGTCATTTCTAAATGTACAAACGGTCAGTTAGTCAACAAGAATTAAGTGCCTACTTGCTTTGTAAGTGAGTTCCAGGCACTGGGCATACAAAGAAGGGCCAACCCCTAAAGAAACAAATAAACCGAACAAGTTCAAATAGTCCCTGCTTTCAAGGAACTCAATCTAATGGGAGAGACAACAGTATATATGCAGAGTATATACAGGATCAATTGGAGAGAAGAGAGGAAAAGCACTAGAATTAAGAGGGTCTAGGAAAGGCTTCGTAGGAAAGGGAAGATTTTCTTTGGGATTAGAAGCATGCCAGGAAAGTCTAGTAGGCTGAGATGAGGAGGGAAGGCATAACGGACATGGGCAATGGACAGAACAAGTACCTAGAGTTGGAAAATAGAGTGCTGTGCTCAAGGAATAGCAAGGAGACCCATGTCACTGCTGATACTTTGGTGATTGCCCTGTGGTCTAGGAAGCTTTCCCCCCGTTAGGAAAATTAACTAAGAAAGCAGCTAGCAATTACGCTTTTGACATAAAATAAACAAGTTATTAATGTGACTGTGCATAAACACTGGTCATCATTAGCACAGATGTTACACCATGCCACATTTGGAGTGTGAATTAAAAGAAACACAGTAAAAGTAGCTCCTTTCCTTATTAACATTCAACTGTGGTAAGTTTAAATCTCAATGTATTTATTTAAATTTAAAGACATTCACAGGGGCAGTGCACTAGAGTGGTAATGGGCCTTGGATATGGAATGAGAGGACCTTGGTGTGGCTAGGAGTCTCCTCTCTTCCCTGGTGCTCAGCTTCCTTCTTGGTAAAATGAAAGGGCTGAACCAGAATATCCTGATTCTTCCAGGGTTAAAGCCTATGACACCAGGAAATCAAGAGACAAGTAGAATTCACTGACATTGAATCTGACTGACCAGTAGTAGCACTAAGGGCCCTGGGCAGTTTTGCATTCTAAGTACTTATAGGTAGCTTCCCTTCAGCTTTGGATTTCTCTTTGTCATGGCCTTCTTTGATCAGGCTAATAGGTCATGAAGTTTTTGTTGTTCTGTCATTTCAGTCATGTTTGACTCTTTGTGACCCCATTTGGGGTTTTCTTGGCAAAGATACTGGAATGGTTTTTCATTTCCTTCTCCAGATCATTTTACAGATAAGTAAACTGAGGCAAACAAAGTCAAGTGACTTGCCCAGGGTCACACAGCTAGTAAGTGTCTGAGGCCAGATTTGAACTGAGGAAGGTGAGTGTTTCTGACTTCAGGGCTGACACTATCCATTGCACTACCTAGATGTTCCACATAATGAAATAGTCTTATTTTTGGACTCTGGTTTATGACTGGTCAGATGTATATCCCTGCTGTATTCCTCTTATTTGCTGGTATAATGAGTATCTTCGTTATATAATGGCCTGATGGTGTTACTTCTTGAGTCCTTTCAAGGCTACTTATTGTTCCTCTTCCAGTCTCAGCAGTCCATTTTCAGCTTCCCTTTCTAGTCAGTGTAGTACAATTTTGAAATCACTACCTGTGTTACTGCTATTTTTAAAATAGTAAGATTTACATATTAAACACTTCATTGGTTTTCCTTGTGGGGCCTCTAAGAGGTGCCCAGATCACCCCCAGGTTGTACCTTATACTAATGACCCAGCAGCTTTTAATAAACAGACATGGATGCCAAGATTTTACTTTAAAAGAGAGTTCAGAAGGTTCGTAAACAATGACAGAAACTAGAGTTGCCCAGGGCTGCTATGGGAGGGCTTCATTCGTTAGATCTTACAAATTTTGCACCATCATTTCCGGTACAAAAGTCAATTCATTTTTCAGCAGAGAAAACAGACATAATCTTTGAGCAACCCTGCTGTCTCTCTGTTGTCATTTCTTACCCCGTCATGCACATAGAGAGTTTTCATGTTCTTTGGGCCTCTCTTTTCTCCTAACATAGGTTTTCACCAACTTCAGCTCATTTTCAGTGTTAGCTCACCCCAACAATCAGTTCCCCCTGGCCAGTGGAAGTCAGATCTAGTATAAAATCTCTTTTGGGTATTGGTTCTTCTACTTTTTAAAGGATCAAGGAACCCCAACTTTAAGTTAATTAGAGGCAGCTGATGGTACTGTAGATTGAGCACGAGGCCTAGAGTCAAGAAGATCAGAGTTCAAATTTGGTTTTAGACATTTACTAGCTGTGAGACCCTGGACAAGTCACTTAAGCCTGTTTGCCTCATTTAATCTCAATTATTTAACCTCAAGTCTCTTAACTTCAGTTTCCTCATCTATTAAATGAGCTGGAGAAGGAAATGGCAATCCACTCCGGTATCTTTGCCAAGAAAACCCTACTCCCTTGAAGGGTTATTATGAGGATCAAATGAGATAATATTTGTAAAAAGCTCTTAGCACAGTGCCCGGATCCCTGGGTTCAAATAAGATTGTATTTGTAAAGCTCTTGGAGACCTTAAAGTACTATGTAAAAGCTAGTTTCTTATTAATATCATCAATTTTTAAAAATTATTCAACTTGCCACACATCCATTGTCCCCACGCTACACTTTGGCCTCCTGCTATCCTACATCCCTACCAAGCTATTTCTCCCAATTCTCTCTTGGCAATCAAACAGACACCCCCTCAGGCACCCAATTAGATGTCTAAACGATTAAAGTCACTCATCCCAGGAGAGACTAGCATTTCAAAAGTAGAATTTATAGTCAAAAGTAATCTTGAAGTTTTATGATGTGTTCTGGAGAAGTTTCTAAGCCAGGGGTCATTGTGGTTTATAAACCATTGACCTCTGTGACGATAATCATTCACTCCTCCTGTTTTACCTATTTTTGAAGGGGTACAATACAAGGAATCAGTGTCACAGCTACATGATCTTATCCTCTCCCCTTTGAATAAAGGCCTTTACCAGAAAGGCTCAGTAAATTAGGTATTGCTTAGAGAAAGAGAATGGGGGAAAGTCCTATTAGTCCAAAAATGGACATTTTAATCAGAAAATATTAAGGACAAACCTTGGGAAGAATCAAATGCTCCTTCTTTCCTCACCGAGATGTTCTCATCATCATACAGGATTTGAATGGCAAACAACTTTCATCACATCATATCCTCAGTTTCATTAGAGGTACTTTGGCTTTACTCTTTCTAGGCTAAAGTTTATTTTACTTGGCAGTTTAATTTTTAACTCTTCTTTTAATTATCTCAAGAAACAGCTTGATGGTTAACTGGATAGAGGAGATGATTGGAGTTAGGACCAATGCTTTCAAAGATGTGCCCCTTTTTTACAGAGATGACTAGCTAAAGTATTGATTAAATGTGTTAAGTGCCTACAATATGCTAGGCACTGTGTCAAACAGTGGGGATACAAAAATAAATAAGACACCTGTGTGTGAGTGTGTGTGTGTATGTGTGTGTATGTGTATGTATGTGTGTGTGTGTGTGTGCGTGCAAAATCTTTCTTTCTAGTTCAGATGAGAGTGAGGTTCTTGGGTTGCCTGTATCCATACAACTCCCCTCTCTTTTCATATATTTTTCATCTTATGCAACCTATTTTGTGAGATAGTTAGTTTCCTCTTCTTCCTCTCTTCCCCAAGGGCATTCTTTTCCCGCTTCATTTAACTCCTTCTCTAACCCTTGAATATGTTAGGATCCGGGAAGAATATTTATTTCTTCTGCTCTAATAGGATATAAACACTTCATCCAAACTTCAGATTTATTTGCTTTTATAGTTTTCTCTTAATGCTTGTGTTTACATTGCAATAATTTCAAATTCTTAACAATTTAATTTTTAGATCTTTAAACTTCACCTTTTTTATTTATCAGTAATGCTTGAAAGCCAATCACTTTGTTAAAGGCCCATTTTTCCTCCATAGGAAAATTATGCTGTTTTACAGAGTGAGTTATTGATTGCAAGCTTTTATTCGTTACGTTTGGAATTTCATATTCCAAGATATCTCTGAAAGCTGCTGTGTCTTATATTATATTTACTATGGTTCCTTGATACCTGAATTCTCTTTTTCTGGTGGTTTGCGACATTTTTTTGGATGTAGAAGTTTGCAATTTTGACTACGAAATTCCTGGAAGTTTTCCCTTTTTTCCCTCAGGAAATGGCCAGTGAATTATTTCTATTTGCCTTTTGCCCTCTGGTTTTAATTGATCTGATTGGGTTTCATTTTTCAATTCTTGGAACAGGGATCCAAGATTTAAAAAGAATTTTTGACTATGACTTTCAGGTAATTTGATGATCCCGAGGCTTGTCTTCCAGGTCGGGTTTGTTTGTTGAATTTTTTTTATGATTATGTACCGTTCTAAGATTGGACCTGCTGGTCTTGAGACCATCGTGGCAGTTTCCCCTGAAGGTAGGCGGTAGTTTCCACAATCTATGCATGGAAACCGTTGTTTTAAGAGTGGGCCTAATGGTCTTAAGACCATTCTAGGAGTATGCCCTTAAGGGATGCTGCAACTTTGTAGAATTCATTAGTGGTAAAATACAGTAACGTTTTTTGAAAGTTGATACAGCTTCATCCTCCAAATAATATTTTGTTTGCCACCAGCCTGTTTTTTCTCCCTGACATGTAAACCCCCTCCAATAATATTTTGTCCTATCCTCTGATATATGATTTGACCAACTCCAGGGAAGTCATCCGGTCACAATGTAAGAACCCCACTCTCAGAGGGCTGCTTTAGACAATATCATCCCAACCAGCAAGAACATCTCCTTTCTGTGGAATGGACCGGTATCTCTGTGTTCCCTACCTCAGCACTGCCTTTAGGTGACATACTCTATGTTAGCGTGTGTGACTGAGTTGTATATCTATCTGGTCCCCTTTTCTCTTCTCTCCCCTACTCTGTCTTCCCTATTGCTTGCAATAAAATTTTACGTTGAAATGACTTCCACTGTTTTACATGTTTTTCTGATCACTTGAACACATTCTCCCCTACATCTCTGGCTGGACCATTGGTCTTTCCTTAGACATAAACTGGATACCCAGACAAAAACTTAATCTTTTGACAGCCACACCTACAGGGGACATATGACACTTTGAACCCAGTTGCAGAAAGCAAGGGTAAGTAGGAGAACCCTACATCCTCCCAGGAGGGACTCGCCTATGTCAGAGGACTGTCAAAAAGTAACTGAGGCAGCCATCAGTGTGTTGGCATAATGTGGACAATGCAGGCAGTCCATTTGGACAAACAATCCTCAGTAACCTAAAGTCATTAGGGAAAATTATGTAAGAATCTTTAAGAGAAATTTGAAAAGATATAGCAATCACCTGTGCAGTCTTATTTTAGTTTGAATGGTATCTTGCCTGCCTGTTTTGGGCCTGCTTTTCAGGTTACAAGTACTAGTGTTTTAGGGTAGACCCTAGGGTGTAGACTAGGGTGACAATTAAGAGTCTCCTCCAAGGGCAAACATTCTGGAGGAGTTTTGTGTGTTTCAGGACTTTGAGAGCCTGGACAATAGCCCATAATGAACATTAAGAGTCATCCCTGAGGATAAAAATTCCAGAGGAGCCTGTGTGTTTCAGGATCATGGCTTCCCATTGTCTTCCAAGGATATTGGATCCAGTGGATCAGACCCCATGGAGTGTGGATGCCTTTTTCTTCCAAGATGGATTTTAGTGACAAAATTCCTGTGTTTGGAGCAATGCCTAAGAGTGGCCTCCCTTGACTAGGTAATGTTCTTGCAATCTCAACCATGACAGCTTTAAAGGGACTACCTAACCTTAGTTTTGCTTTTCACCATGATGGTTAAAAGGCAGAAAAAGGACTGGACTTTTGCAAGGATGCTGGGGGTAGGATTTCGGTTCTGACAAGTTAATCTATGTAAAAATTTAAGGAGATCCCCATTTTAAGCAGGACTAAAAAGAGCAAAAAACTCTTAGTGGGCTGAAACTTAGAAGTGTGTGTGTGTGTGTGTGTGTATGTGTGTGTGTGTGTGTGTGTGTGTGTGTGTGTGTAATATCCACTATGTTGTTAGCGTTGTCTGTATTTTGTGTCTTGGTAAACCCAATTGACTTTTTCCTGTATCCTGATCAACAAAGAAAAATGGTATAAGGGATGAAAACTTTTCTGTGAAATTTTTGAAATCTTCAAAAAAGTTAGAGTCTCTCTCTGCCTTTTATAACTCTGGCCAAGTTAGGGAGGCAGACAAGACAGATAAGAAAGAAGGTAATCTTTTTTCCCCAGTCTGCACAAATTGTGGCAGGCTTCTTAAACTAGAGACTAAAAATGTGACTGAAATGTAATTTCTCTATGGCGAATTTCCAAATTGTGCTCTGAATGAGATATTTTAGGAAGTTTTGGGGTACCACACTAGAATTTGTTTTAAGGAAAAATAAAAACAAAACTTTGTGAAAGTTACACAAAAACAATATTTAGGTCTTTTATCTTTCTTTCACTAGAGAGTGACAATTATTGTTTTATTTTTTATTTTTTTTTTTTTTGCTTTTTGGAGGGGAGAATGCAGAGCAATTGGGGTTAAGTGACTTGCCCAAGGTCACATGGCTAGTTTTTGTGTTAAGTGTCTGAGGCCGGATTTGAACTAAGGTCCTCCTGACTCCAAGACCAGCGATCTATTCACTGCGCCATCTAGCCGCCCCGACAATTATTGTTTTAGTGAAAGAAAGTGTTGCGGTTTGGGGTGAAATATATTTTTAGCATGGAATTATTTGAGAATAGCATACAAAAAAAATCATATCAAAAGAAGGTAAATTTTCCAATGATTTAATTGCATCATTTTAACACTTCTTATATAATAGTTTCCCCAAATTCACAATATAAGAAAATTTTAAAGCACATAATAACTTATACAACATTATGGATTTAGAACATGATATGAAACTAATTGCCAGTCAAATAACATCAATTCAGTTGAATGAATCTCCAAATTATCTTACAAAGAAAATCACTCCCACTTGACTTTTGGCATTCTATACTTGTTGTATTCAAGTCCAGTATAGAATAATTTTGATCAAATTATACTTTTACCAAAACTTATTTTTGTAGTTTCTAAACAAATTACCTCAATGTCAAATATTAAATATATATATATTTTTTTCTTTAAGACCTGTTTTACTTATAAAGGATCAAAGATCAAAATTATCCTGGAGAACACATCTCACTGTGAACATGTTTTATATTTTCTCCTGCTTTTTCAACTTTTAAATTTTGTTTTAATATTTCTTGGTGTCACACAGAATCATTGCTTTCTGTTTGGTCTATCCTAATTTTCATAGAATTCAGTTCCTAGGTAAGGTTCATTTCCTTCTATTTAAAGCTATTAACTCCATCCCATTCTTTTCTCCATAATTCTTATTTTATTAAACATTGCAATTTTAAATATTTGCTTCATTTATTCTAGGCACTCTTACAGTTCTTGGAGTCATGTCACTTTTCTCCAAGGATTTATCTGGACATGTGATGAAGTTGCAATTTTCTTCTGGATTTACCTTTGGGTCTCTCTCAGTTAGTGATAGTTTTTCATTGTGATCGGCACTGTCTGTTCACTCATAATTCTAGCCTCAGTTTCTGGATTGGGACTTTGTGCTTGGGTCAGCCTCTGCTCTCTGCACTACTCCTGGATGGTATGGGCAGGTCCTTCTTGGTCCTGGATGGGATGGCTAAGTACGTCTGTCTTCTGTAGGAATTCCTAGATTTTGTCAGCAATGCTTAGTCTTTTGGTGTTTTGATTCAGGTTTTATCCTTACTTCCTTCTCATTTTTGTTTTCCTTGCACAACTGCAAATGCATTGCTTGTTCTATCTCTTGAAGTTACCTTAGTGATATTAACTAACATTTATATGGAACTTTCAGGTTAGAAAAGCACTTTACATGGGGTGGCTAGGTGGCACAGTGAATAGAGCACTGGCCCTGGAGTAGGACCTGAGTTCAAATCCAACCTCAGACACTTAACACTTACTAGCTGTGTGACCTTGGGCAAGTCACTTAACCCCAATTGCCCTGCCCTCCCCTCTCCAAAAAGCAAAAAAAGAGAGAGAAAAGCAGTTTACATATGGTCTTGCTTTACCTCCATGACAATCCTGGGAGGCGGGTGCTATGATTATTCCCATTGTACAAATGAAGAAACTAAGTCTGAGAAGTTAGAAGGCTTGCCCAGGATCACACAGCTAGTAAGTTTCTGAGGTAGGATGTCAATTCAGGTTTTCCTTACCCCAATTCAACACTATCCATTGCATCACCTGATACAGTGACAGCCACTAACCAAACATTGTCAATCATATCGATGTGAGACATCCTATGGTACCCCAGCCTTCGACTACTGTCTCCACACGCCCTTCTCCTGACCAGGGCAAAGTCCCCATAAGCAAAAGTGAACCTATTCATCCCATCTTCTCCAGCAAACTATCATCTTATCAACTGCACATTCTCATTTTTGTTTAATCTCTCCATATCTGCTGCTTGCTTCCTTAATGCATACGAGTATCTCCATATCTCCTTCATCCTCCAAAACCCCTCACTTGATGCATCCATCCCCATTAGCTATCATTCTGTGCTACTCAGGAAAAAGAAAACTGACATAAAATCATTTAACAGAAGCCTGACAGTCTAGTGTCTTACTCCATCCATCACCAACAACTGAGAATAGTCATTGAAAAGTGTATGAGAGCTGGCTTGACCTGCTACTTCAATATTTATAGAGGGGTATGAATTAAGTGAGAACAAGCACAAATATACCTATAGAACCAGTCAATGCAGGCTTTATATTAGGTGCAAAAAGTCCTTGATTAATGACACCACACAGGCAGCTGTGTTTTCATTGGCTGGATAGGCTCATCCATGCCCTCTGGGTTTAGTATTTAACAGCAGATGAGTTTGGTACCCGGAGACTGAGGGCTATGGCATCATCACAGAAGGAGTGGAGATCTCATGACCTGAGCTCTACAGAGATGGGAAGAATAGAAGAAAAAGAAAAAGAAAATATAGGACTGAGCTCTGGCCAGCAGGGAGAGGCCTAGGAGGGCCACTGACCTTAAGAGCATCTAGGAGCAGAAGACTCAAGTTATTGCCACCAATTATATACACCTCCTCAAAGACTGAGGGACATCACAAGAAAAGCTTTGCTTTTTCCAGCTTCCTACATCTGGTGTTTGTCTATTAAAAGACACCATAGCATTCTTTCCTCATTTTTCCCCCTAAACATGTTTTTTTTTTTTTGGAGAGGGGGAGGCAAGGTAATTGGGGTTAAGTGACTTGCCCAAGGTCACACAGCTAATATGTGTCAAGTGTCTGAGGTCTGAGGTCCTCCTGACTCCAGGGCTAGTGCTGTATTCACTGCACCTCCTAGCTGCCCCTCTAAACATGTTTTGATTACCTGACTTTTCCCTCAATCACCACCAAGAGACAAGGGAGTAGGCAAACATTTATGAAATACTTTCAATGTGCCAGGCACTGGGCTTTACACTTCATAGATACCATCTCACAACCGATCTTCACAACAACATTTGGAAGTAAGTGCTGCTCGGATTCCCATTTCATAGCTGAGGAAACTGAGTCAGATGAAAATTAAGTGACTAGTTTACGGCTGATGTTCAATCACTTTAGTCATCATGACCCCATTTGGGATCTTCTTAGCAAAGATACTGGAGGGGTTTGCCATTTGCTTCTCCAGTTCATTTTACAGATGAAGAAACTAAGACGAACAAGGTTGAATGACTTGCCAGGGTCATACGGCTAGTCAGTGTCTGAGGTGGAATTTCAACTCGGGTTTTCCAAACTCTAGGCCTAGCACTCTATCCACTAGATCACCTAGCTGCCCATGGTAACATGTACAAGGTTACACAACTACTAAGTGTCTGAGGCAGGATTTGAACTCAGGGCTTCCTAACCCCTGTTCTAGCCCTCTATTCATTGTCCCACCTAGCTTAAATTATGGTTAGATGTAGATAGATATAAACGTAAATGAAGACAGAGATCCAAACCTGTGCCTACATATTTTCCTAACTTGAGGGCCTGAGAAACGGTGATTGTATTCCTAAATTTTCATTTAATATAAACTCACTGAAGTAGCAGACAAGAGAAACACTTGGACCTGAGGTTCATTATTGCCTCCATGTTTAAAAGAAGCTAATTATTGCAAAAAGATTGATAACATCTACAAAATAAACAGGGCTAGGCACCCTCTGCAGTGACTCCAGCAGTTGGCACAGTAAAAATAAAGCAAATCACACCCGGATGCCCTAATTAGAGTCAGCTGATTACTCACATGTTCCCAGTTGCCTGAACCACGCCACTCTGCTGACATATTCTTTCTATTTCTAATTGGCATTGTCCCCTTGCAGGCCTTCCAGAGCCATTCAAGAATTGAGCTTTTTTTTTTTTTTTGAGGTGGGAAGGCAGGGCAATTGGAGTTAAGTGACTTGCCCAAGGTCACACAGCTAGTAGTGTTAAGTGTCCGAGGTCAAATTTGAACTCAGGTCCTCCTGATTCTAGGGCTGATGCTCTATTCACTGCACCACCTGGCTGTTTCCAAACTTCGTTTTTCAAATGGTATTTTTCTGTGACTAGCAGTGGGAAAATTCGTCTCAGGGTACTCACTACTTTCCTCACCCCTACTCAAATTTTCAATTCAACACCTTGCAAGACAGCTTTCATATTCACCAATTTACTGAAATTGTTAAAGGTCTCACATAACCCCTAGTGGGCAAATTCGCAGATTGTCAGAATTAGAACAATATTCACTATGGACCACAAACAACCAATAAATTCTTTGGAGACCAATGGACAGATGGATATTAACAAGATTTTAAAGACTGAATGAACTGCTTCACACACACACTCACATGTTGGCCTGTGTTGACCCAAACAAGGCTTTATTTCCTGCATGGGCATGGCATCTTGGAGGGTTTAGGAGCAGCAATCTAGCAACAGAATGATAGCCAAGTGAAAGTGGCTCATTTGCCAGCAGAGGACTAAGTGGCAGAGAGTTCATTACTCCATCACAAGCTGGAGTTCCTGGAATTGAAGTGAATAACAATTGAGGAATTGAAGGACCACATGTATGAAATTAAATTGCCACTATGCATTAACCACTATCCAACGCCATATTCTGACCAGTGTTAAGGAAAGTACTATATGATCAGCATAAGCCAACCATGAGTTCTATGTTCATTACCAACCAGGGAAGACTAATGTGGAAGTATGTGCATTGTTCAAAATGCCTTGTGATACTGATAACCTACAGAAGTACCAAAAGCCATAAATAATAACCCTCAAGAAGTGGTTAAAAGTAGGTGACAACATAGCCAAAGGTTTGGGACTTCATCCAGATTCCGCACCAGAAGTATACGGGTGTTACCTCACTCTAAGTAAGTACCTGAAAAGGCCTTAGCCAAAAAGGGCCAGGGTCTCCCATTGCATCTCGGGCCAGGCCTCCAGTCATCCTGACGAATTTCTGGCCCCTGGACTTAGATGTCTCTGGAGGAGAAAGGGAAACTGGTGACCTTGCACAGCCCTCCCTCACTTAAATCAAAGTCAACTGCAAGTCACGTCATCATTTCCCTGATGTCACGGAAGGACAAACACAGCATGTAAACAATATTTTTTGGAGCCAGTTTTCTTTCTTTCTTTTTTTTCCATTTTTATTTATTTATTTATTTATTTTCCAAATTTTTTTTGAGTTACATATTTTCTCCCCGTCTTTCCCCCGCCCACCGCCCCAAAACAGCCATCCCAGTGTGTCCCCCCTCCCCCAGTCTATTCTCTCCTATGTCTCTTTTGGGTAGGGCAGGATGGATTGGAGCCAGTTTTCTTTGACTCACTTGTTTGTGGATGACTGGCAAAGAGAGGAAATGGATGACAAAGGACTGTGAGAAGAAATACAAGTCAAAGAACAGAGAGAGGGTGGCAAAAGACTCTAGAGCCAGTTTGAGACACTTAACATTGAGATGATGACAGAAATTGGAGCTAGCCAATAGCCAGACCAGACCTTGATCAGACCATCACTGATCCTATACATGGGATCAAGAAGCAGTAGGTGCTACCCAGGGCATATTACTCTATGCCCAAGAAAGCTTTACATGACAACTTGGGAGACAGGAAGCCCCTAGATCCAGGAAGAAAAATATTTTACCTGTCTAAGACAGCTGTAGATCTTACCAAACATGCAACTTTTGACCAACGTATGTAAAGAAAAGTACTGCCATCTTGTGCTGCATATATGAAAGATATGAGTACTACTAAACCTTTGAAACTCACCTGCGTTGACTTCCTACCTGGGAGGAGACAGCAGGAATGAAAGTCATATATTGGTGGTTACTGGCAATTTCACTAGGTAGGCACAGGCATAGCAACCAAAAAACCAGAAAGTTTCTACAGTTGCTAAAGCTGGTTGGGAAAGTATTTCTCAGCATACAGACTTCTTGCCAGAATCCATTCAAACCAAGGCACACACTTTGAAAGAACACTTGTCAAAGACGTTTTAGCTCTGAAGAGTTAGTTGGTACACTGGATAGAGTATTAGGCCTAGAGTCAGGAAACCTGAGTTCAAATATGGCCTTAGAATTTACAAGATGTGTGACCCTGGGTAAGTCACTTAACCACTGCCTACCTCAGTTTCTTCAACTGCAAATTGGGGGTAAGAACACCAACTTCATGGGGTGGTTGTGAGGATCAAATGAGATATTTGTAAAACATCTAGCACAGTGCCTACACACATAGTATAAATGTTTGTCACCTCCTTTGTTTCCTTCCTCTTCAGCACCTTACCATCTTCAAGGGAACCCTCAATGTCAATGTTTAAAACACACTTTGACAAATGTGTTAGGGGCACTGAGCCTAGAACAAAATCTCAGCTGATCCAGCATGTCATTTTTCCTTGTACATGTGGATAGTTCCACCAGGAATGAGACTATCAGCTTTACAGCTTACCTGCTGATGTTTGGGTACGAGCCATATCTACTCATTTACTTGAGTTTTGGAGTCTCTGAGGACAGCGAATCTGCTGATACACACAAAAAGCATGTGTCTCGGCTAAGGGAGAAATAGAAAGAAACTTTCCTCTTAGCTAAAATTCCAACTTGGAGGAATGCTGAAGGGAATAAACATTCTTAGGATGCTTACATTTGCTGTCAAGATCTTAAACATACACGACTAACAAAGATGAAAGTAAAGCAATTTTAAGGAGTTATTTTGCCAATAATTTAACAGTTTAAGTGAAATGGAAGACTATTTAGAAAAATATAAATCACCTAGGTTAGCTGATGAGGAAATAGAATATCCAAATAAACCTACTTCAGAGAAAAGAAATTGAATAAAATCCCTAAGAGAAAAGCACCAGGACTAGATGGATTTACAAGTGAATTCTATCAAACGTTTAAATATCAATTAATTCTAATATTAAATAAATTATTTGGACTAATAGGTAAAGAAGGGATCCTACCAAATTCCTCTTATGGAACAAATATGATACTGATGCCTGAACCAGGAAGAAGAAAAACAGAAAAGGAAAATTATCGATCAGTTTCATTAATGAATATGGATGAAAAATCCTAAATAAAATACTAGCAAAAAGATTACAATAATATGCTACGAAGATTATACATTATGATCAAGTGGAATTTACACCAGGAATGCAGAAATGGTATATCGTAAGGAAAATTATTAGCATAATTGATTACATCAATAATAAAAGCTTAAAATATATGATTACATCAACATCATATGATTATTATGTTCAAGATTATATATAAATGCAGAAAAAGCTTTGATAAAATTCAACACTCATTTCTGTTAAAAAAAAAACAAAACAAAACACTTGAATGTATTGGTATAAATGGATTTTTCCTTAAACTGATTTTAAAAAAAATTTATCTAAAACCATCAGCAAGGATTGTTTGTAATGAGGATATACTAGAAACCTTCCCAGTAAGACCAAGTGTGAACCAAGGATACCCACTGTCACCAATATTATTCAATATGGTATTGGAAAACCTAGCAATAGCAGTAAGAGAAGAAAAAGAAATAGAATTAGAGTAGGAGATGAGGTAATAAAACTATTTCTTTGTTTTTCATCACTGCCTCCCTCAATCTGCCCTCCTGTCTATCAGCCCCCTCCATTTTCTTTCCCTTTTCCCCTACTACCTCTTCCCTCCCTTCAATCCACCCCTTCTTCTTTTACCCTTTCTCCTCCCACTTCCTGTAGGGTAAATTAGATTTCTATACCTATGATATTCTCTCTTTGAGCCAAATCCTATGAGAGTAAGGTTCAAACAATGCTCATCTCCCTCCCTTCTTTCCTTCTACTGTAATAGATCTTTTGCTTCTTCATGTGATGTAATTTATCCCTTTCTGCCCCCTCCTTTCTTTTTCTCCCATTACAATCCCTTTTCACCACTTAGATTTTTTTTTAATCACCATATCAAAGTGAACTTATTTCCACACCCTCTGTCTATGTATATCCCTCCTAAATGTCATAATAAAGATACAGTTCTCAAGAGTTACAAGTATCATCTTCCCATGTAAGGATGTAAATAGTTTGCCCTTATTGAATAAAGTGTATTTTTTCCCTTTATTTCCTGTTTACCTTTTTATGCCTCTCTTGAGTGTTGTATTTGAAGGACAAATTTTCTGTTGTGCTCTGGTCTTTTCATCAGGAAGATTTGGAAGTCCCCTATTTCATTTAATATCCATCTCCTTCCCAGAAGATTATATTCAATTTGATGGGTAGTTGATCCTTGGTTACAATCCAAGCTTCTTTGCCTTCCAAATATTATATTTCAAGCTCTCTGATTGTTGGGTATAGAAGCTTCACGGTCTTGCATAATTCTTACTGTGGTTCCATGATATTTAAATGGTTTCTTTCTGGATGCTTGCAGTATTTTTGACCTGATAATTCTGGAATTTGGCTACAATATTCCTTGGCATTTTCAATTTGGGATTTTTTTCAAGAGGTGATTGGTAGATTCTTTGGGTGACTAATTTACTCTCTGGTTCTAGGACCTCAAGGCAATTTTCCTTGATGATTTCTTGAAAGATGTTGTTCAGGCTCTTTTCTTGATCATGGCTTTTGGGTAGACCAATAATTCTTAAATTATCTCTCTGTTGATCTTTTTTCTGGTTCAGTTGTTTTTCCAATGAGGAATTTTATATTTTCTTCTATTTATTTTCATTCTTTTGATTTTGTTTGGCTGACTCTTGATGTCTCATAGAGTCATTAGCTTCCACTTGTTCAATTCTAATTTTTAATGAATTGTTTTCTTCAGTTAGTTTTTGTACTCCTTTTCCACTTGGCTAATTCCTACTTTTTAAGGAGTTGTTTTCTTCAGTATTCTCTCTCCCTACCCCATTTTGCAAATTGTATTTTTAAAGGAATTGTTTTCTTCAGGCAATTTTTGTCATTCCTTTTCCAAGCTGTTGACTCTCTTTTGCATACCTCTCATTTCTTTTCCCATTTTTTTCTTGTACTTTTCTTATTTGCCTTTCAAAATGGTTCTTGAGCTCTTTCAAGGAGGCTTGAGAGCAGTTCATATTCCCTTTGAGATTCTGAATGTGGGTATATCAATAATGTTGTCTTCTTCTGAATTTTTATTTTGATCCTCCCTGTCACCATAATAATTCTCTACAGTCAGTGTTTTTCTTTGTTGCTTTTTGCTCATGGTGTTTGCCTTTCTCCTGACTTTTAAAGTTGATCTCTGCTTCTAGGGCACAGGGGACACTGTTCCAAGCTTCTTGTGCTGGGGACCAAGGTCCTGGTCACTGGTTTTGTGTGCTGAGGCCTCAGGTGCTGGCACCTGGACACTGTAGGGGTCTGGTAGCTTACCTGGTGCTGAGCTTGAACTGGTGGTGGTAGCTGCTATGTGCCAAGGCCAGGTGGGGTTTCTGTGCATTTCCCTGGGGGCTGCACTGAAGTTCACTGGGTGGGGAGTGGGAGCATGAAGTCAGGCTGCTGGAGGATGTCTCCTCACTGGGACTGGTAGGTTCAGCTACTGGCTGATGCTTGTCCACCAGTGCATGTGGTGGTTCTCTGATCCTGAGTCTGCTGGTTTCCCTGGCTGTGCCAAGGCGCTTAGGAATGTGTGTGTGTGGGGGGGGAGAGTACTGGTGTTGGCACTTGCCTACTTCATCACTCTTGGGCTCAGGATCTTCTGTTGGTTTGCTGAAGTGGGGCTTATTGCTGTTTGCCAGGATACCTCCTATACTGTACTGTTCCCCTTCCACTATAGCAAGAGGGACCTTTCCTGTTAATCCCCAAGCTTCCCAGGCTAAAAGACTGCTGCACTCCATCTTTCTGCTGGCTCTGCTGTTTCAGGATTTTTTCTGGGGTGCCATTTTCTGGGGTTTTTTTAGGTCAATAAGGGATGGTGAGAATGACTCACTGCTTACTTTGCCATCTTGGCTCCCTAGAAGCAAAACTATCTCTTTTTGAAGATGGTATGATAACATACTTGGAAAATCCTAAAGACTCAACTAAAAAGTTATTTGAAACAATTAATAAATTTAGCAAAGTAGCTGGATATGAAGTAAATCCACATAAGCCATCAGCATTCTTATATATCACAAACAAAACTCTGCAAGAAGAGATAGTTAAAAAAAAAACCCTTAAAAAATAACTCTAGAGAATATAAAATATATGGAGGTGAACTTGCCAAGAAAAACCAGGGAATATATAAACAAAATTATAAAAAGAAACCTTTTTATACAACTAAAATCAGATTTAAATAATTGGAGAAATGTTAATTGTTCATGAGTGAGAAGGGCCAATATAATAAAAATTATAATTTTACCCAACCAATTTATATATTCAACACCATCCCAATTAAATTACCAAGAAATTATCTTACTTTTTTAGAAAAAAAATGTCAAAATTCATTTGGAAGAACAAAAAGTCAAAAATACCAAAGGAAATCATGAAAAAATGGAAAGGAGGGAGGTTTAATCTGTTTTATGGGCTAGTGATTATCAGACTGACCTGGCGCTGGCTAAAAAGAGAGAGGCAAATCAGTGCAATAGAATAGACATACAATTCATAGTGGTGAATAAACATAATTTTTTTTTATTTGACAAGTGTAAAGGCTTAAGATTTTAGCATAAGAATTAATCATTTGGTAAAAATTGTTGGGAAAACTGAAAAACAACATGGCAGAAACTAGGCATAGACCAATATCTTACCATTTACTGAGATAAAGTCAAAATGGCTAATGACCTAGATATAAAGAGAGATTTTAGAAGAAAATCAGAAGAACATGAAACATATCACTTATCAACTTATGGATAAGTGAACAATTTATGAATAAACAAGAAATATAGAGCAAAATTAGGTGTAAAATGGATAATTTCTATTATATCAGGTTAAAAAGGTTTCATACAAATAAAACAAATATAGACAAGATCAGAAGGAAAGCAAATAATTAAGGGAAGTTTTATAGACATTTTCTCAGAAAAATATTCTCATCTCAAATATGTAGAGAACTTTGACAAATCTATAAGAGTAGAAGTCACTCTCAAATTGATAAATAGCCAAAAGGTATGAACAGGAAGTTTTCCAGTGAAGAAATCAAAACAACTTGTAGTCATATGAAAAAAATGCTCTAAATCATTATTGATTAGAAATGCAAATTGAAGCAACCTTAAGATATCATTTTATACCTAGCAGATTGACTACAAATGATTGAAGGGGAAAGTGACAAATGTTGGAGGGTATGCAAGAAAATTGGGACACTAATTCATTATTGGTGGAATTGTGAACTGATTCAACCATTTTAGAGAACAATCTGGAATTATGCCCAAAGAGTTATTAAACTGCCTATACCTTTTGATTCAACAACCACTATTTGATCTATTTCCAAAGATGATTAGGGAAAAAAAGAAAAGGACCTACATGTTCTGGAATGTTTATAACAGCTCTCTTTGTCATGATAAAGAACTGGAAATTGCAGGGATACCCATCAACTGGGAAATGGTTAAACAAGTTGTGGTATATGATTGTGATAGAATACTACTACTATAAGAAATCATAAGCTGAATGATTTTAGAAAAACAAAAAGACTTGCAGGAAATAACGAAGAGTGAAATGAACAGAACCAAGAGAACATTGTATACAGTAGCAGCAATATCGTTTTAAGAATGACTTGGAGCAAATGTTATTTGACTATAACAAATATCCAAGTTAACTATCAAGGACATATGAAGAAAGATGCTATCTGCATCCAGAGAAAGAACTGATAAATAGAAGTAAGTACAGAATAATTTCATATATATAATATATATGTATGTATACATGTATGTGTATATATACATACATATATAAATATACACTTAAACACTATATCTATATCTGCCTATATATAATTTATGTCTAATGGTAGCCAACTCTAGGGTTGGAGGGGGAGGGAAGAAAAACAGTTTAAAAAAAAGAAATTTGCATGATGATTTTGCTGTATATTTGAAAGGAATCACAAGATGTGCATAGTAGATGTACAGTTTCATGTGCAATCATCTTTTTATTATACTATATTATGGAAATGCTTGTTTTATTCCATAAATTAGCAATAAAATAATTTTTTTTCTTTTATGGTAATTCTCTGGCAGAACTAGAAAATACTTTTTTGTAGCTGTGGATAACACGCTTCTCATTAGTTTTAGTGGTCTTGTTCAAGGTTAAGGACTTTATTTACTAGGTTGGGATAGGGTTTTTGTCTGTGTTCTTCAGAGATGGTCTTATTGTGAAGATGGGTTTCAATGACAATGTGTGTGGCCAGGGATATTTGCTCACTGGGTGCTGGCTAATCTTTTGTTTTTGGATCCACTATGGCCTTAGGGGATCTGTGATCAGGTTTAGCTTTCACATTGTTTTGAGGAAGGGAATATGAATCCCCTCTTTTATTTGGGAGGTGGTGGGATGGGGGAATCATTTAACCATGTTGTTGAGATCTCAGATTCTAGTCAATGTTGCTTTTTAGATGAGCACCTGAGTGTATGTATAATAAAGCTACCAAACTCCAAAATGAACATGACTAAGGAGAAGACAACAGAGTCAAAGACAAGTGAACTTACCCAGTATTCTGAGATGCACTCATTGTCCTCCCTGCTCCATGTTAGGCAATGAGGTGGTGCAGTGGATAGCATCCTGAACTTGGAATCAGGATGCCCTGGTTTCAAATCCTGCCTCTGACCAGCTATGTGACCCTAGACAAGTCACTTAGCCTCTCAACCTCAGTTTCCTTGTCTGTAAATTGGAGATAATAATTGTACCAACCTCCCAGGTTTGTTGTGAGGATCTAATGAGAAAACATATGTAAAGCCTTGTAAATCTTAATACTATTCAGGGGAGGGGAACCTGGGACCTCAAGGCCACATGTGGGCCTCTAGGTCCTCACGTGTGGCCCTTTGAATCCAAATTTCACAAAACAAATCCCCTTAATAAAAGGATTTGTTCTGTAAAACTTGGACTCCGTCAAAAAGCTGCACCCAAGGACCTAGAAGGCCATGTGTGACCTCAAGGCCATAGGCTCTCCACCCTTGCACTATCTAAATTCCAGCTATGATAATATTTAAAAAGATGCTATCATCTCTTGCAGAAATGACTGAGCAAACACATTGAATGACATTTCTTTACCAGGTTGTAATTTTTTCACTGTAGATTATTTGATACTGTACTTTGACACTTCCAAGTAGAACTGTACTAAAGACAAAATTGATTGACAGTAGCCCAATCAGAGCATCCTTATTGGGATCACCATTCTCAAAAGGTCACAAACTTTATATCCTCACATTTTGGTGAAAAATTAATAGCCACATATAGACGAATCTAATTATTGCATCATAACTGAAGTGAAAATTACATATGAACTATCCTTATATTCACTATTTAAAAAATCTCTAGATAAGGTTCTCAGAAAGAATATGTATCTTTACTCATCTGCTAATATTTTACCACACTAGTTAAACATAAAGATCACTAGAGAGACGACAAGTCAATTTTGTTTACAAAGTCAACTTGGCAATATTTGTTCAAGATCATGAGATACTGTAAAATAAGTTTTTATTGATATTTTGTTTCTTACAACACCATAGTACCTCATGTATCCCTCTCCCTCCTAGACAGCCATCCCATATGACATACAGTATTTTTTGGAGATGGAAAAAAGCCAGGAAACTGATACCTCAAAAAAGTGTGAAAACACACGCAATATGTAACACCTTGGGCCTTTCACCTCTATGAAGGGGCATGTTGGAGGTGTCTTCTATCTCTTCATTCAAGTCTCACTTCATCTTTATAATCTTATCATATTTGCTTTAAATTTTTTGATGTCACTATTTTCTCCATTTACACTGTTTTAGTTATTATGTATATTGTGTTTTTGGTTCTGCTTACTTCACTCAGCATCAGTTCATATAGATCTTTCCATACTTCTCTGTATTCATCGCACACATCATTTCTTACAGCCTAGTAATCTTCCATTACATTCATGTACCACAATTTATTTAGTCATTCTCCAATTGGTGGGCATCTACTTTGTTTCCAATTCTTAACTACCACAAAAAGTACTGCTCTAAATATTTTGAAACACATGGGGACTTTTTTCTTAGCAATAGTTTCCTTGGATTATAAGCCCTTTCTATGTGAATTTAAAACTATACAATTTCCTGGGTGTCTTTTAGTGAATCCATTGCTAGTAGTCTTCTATGCAAACGGTCATAGTCCTTAAAATTGCTTCTTTTCTTGGGTAGTTATCTTTCTGCATTGTTCAGTGTCTGTGTTTGTCCTTGATCTGTTTTTGTCTGTTCCTGGTGGAATGTGTTGTTTCCCTAGTCTAGCTTCTCTGGTAATGTGGTCAGTAGGAGGGGAGGAGAGAAGTGGAGAAACTATTGCTTTTCCCCTCCCATCAAGAACCATTCTTTCTCAGATACCTTGCTTTAAATGGAGCCATTCCTCTGAAATGGACCTCTTAAATGACTAAGCAGTTTAGCCAATTGATGGACTGACTCATTGCTGAACTTTTTCCATCTTTTTGAAAATGGTGGAGATATGGTTAACTTATTTGGTTAGTCAACCATGTTTTTGCCTTCTTGGTTCAATCAAAGAGTTTTTCCTCTCAGACTACCTTCCCTTTACTCTGTATATACTAGTCATTTACGTATTATCCCCTCTATCAGATTGTAGGCTCCTTTAGGACAGGGACATTTTTTTCCTTACTTTTTTCCCATCTTCAGAGCTCAGAACAATTTTTGGCATGTTGTAAGCACTCAGTAAATGCTTGTTGAATGAGGGGTTGAAAGTCCTACTGTATGAATGCTATAATTTTAGGGATCAAACACTGGACCTTGAGTTAGGAAGATTTAAATTTGAATCTTACATCAATACTTAAGAGCTATGTGATTCTGGACAAGTCATCTGAACTCTCTCAGCCTGAGTTTCTACATCTATGAGATGGAGATAATAATAGCACCTACCTCATAGTGTTACTGTGAGGATCGAGTAACATAAAATGTAAAATGCTTTACAAACTTTAAAGCATTATATAAATCATAGGTATTAGTAGAGGTAGTAAATAATGATTTTTGATTGATTGACAGGAGAGCTACATGTCCAGAAAAAGTAGGGAGGATCTACCCTTCAGGGATCTAGCCTTCCAGTAGCTGAGACAAGGGCTCATCCATTAGCAAAGGCTCATTTGGATATGAATTTGATGAGTGCCAATACCATTTAGAAACTATTAAGTCTGAGTACCTTCTCCCCACAGGTGAGACAGGGGAGGGTACAGTGGTGGGGTGGGCACAGAATGTTTATACTTCTGTTCTTGCCATTGCTTTGAAGTAAATATCACTTTGTAAAAGCTATCTCCAATTGATGTTAATTGGTTAAATAGATTGGAGTGCTCATCACTGGTGGTTAATTGTGGGTAGAACCATGCCAGAATGGGGGCTTGAATCAATGGCATTAGAGAAAGGCACTCCACCCCTCAATGGTGCCCTTAAAATCCTAGGGGGACAATGCAGCTGGTCTGGGTCTGAACTATCTATTTATCTATTCATCTATCTCAGTCCCAGGGCTGCTGTAATGTCCCCTCAGTGTTAAAAGGATATATACATTTATATCTCTCTCCTACAGGCCAATTTCAGTACTATAATGTATACTCTCTCTACATGCATACATATATATGTGTATACATATATATGTAATTTCTTTATCTCTATAAAAATTCTACATCTCCATCAGTAGAATGTTAGCTCCTTCATGGTATGGCCCATTTTCTTTTTTTTTTCTTTGAATCCCCAATGCTATTTTTTTTTTTACAAAAATGATGATTAGTAATTTTTTTATTGAATTTAAAAGAGAAGCATTGTATATCAAGAAAATGACTTCATTGTTAAAATTTGTGAACCAGAGAGAAAAGAACAATTAGGGAGAAGTAATTTATCACCCAAAATCTATTCATTTCTCATTAAGTGTATGCTGGGTATTGTGCATAGTACTATAGATAAAAAATCTAAACCAAACCAAAGCAGAGCACTGTGTTAACATACTACTAGTAACTGGAGGAATACAGAGATATTTTTCATGGAAGACTGCCCTGCAAGAAGAAGAATAGGAAGATCATAAAGCTGCAATGGAAGAATGGCTCAAATTATGGGGTACTTCAACTACTCATGGATGGTAATGGTTCTCAAGTTGAGGTCATATGAGGGTCCCCAAGGACTTGGGGGCACTGGGCCTGGAGATAAGAAGATTCAGCAAGATTGGCCCACTGTGTTACCTTTTACAGAGCTCTCTCTTGCTCCCTTTTCAATTCAATAAACATTTATTAAGCACTTGCTAGTGCCAGGTCTTGTGATGAGCATTGGGGATACAAATTAGAAAAAGAAAGACAGTCCATACCCTTAAGGAAGGAAAACAACATGAAAAAGGAAACTGGAAAGGGAGTAGACACAAGGATGTACCCAGTGAGGGGCATCTTGTTCCATGGAGTTGAAACCAAACACAGTTGCATATGGAAAATGGAGTGAGGTGCAAAGACCAAGGTCTGCCCTCTATAAAGGAAAGTTTTGGGTGGAACTTAATACTCCACTCTCAAGTCCTCTGATCAGAGGGGAGAAGAGGCTGAGTGAGGCAGAAATATCAAAGGTGCTGGATATCCAAGGCTGAGTTAGTAACATGGTGAAAAATCTGAAATAATCAGATTATTCTGGGAGGGGTATCTTGTTCTATGGAGTTGGAACCAAGTAGAGCTGTAGACAGAAAAGGGAGAGTTAGTGGCTTGGTGGGGAAGGTGGATATTTCTTCTATGCATCACTTTTTTGAGAGAATGTTTTCTTGAAGGATTCTGAGAGCTGACCGCGTCCTAGAGAAGGTACTGCAATTCAGTAAGAGTAGAGGAAAGAGCCAAAGACTGAAAGTCACTAGACCTGAAGGCTCTTCCTCTTACTGACTTTGTGATCTTGGGCAAAGAATAGAGTCACATAACCTAAGAGTCTGAGGAGACTATAAAGGGTATCCAATACAACATAAATCTGCCCAAGAATCCCTTTTTTTGAAACAACCCGCAAATTAACCAAATGGTACCTCATTGAAGATCTTAGGAGAGGGAGAACTAGGGAAACCCAACTACTTTTGGACAGCTCCTCCTATGGAAGATTTTCTTTGGACCACATTTGGGTTTGGCTTGTAAATTCTAACAGTTATACCTCCTTTTGTACTCATGGGGCAAACAGAATAAGTCCAATCTCATTTCCATATGACAGTCCTTCAAATGTGAGAAATGCTGTTTTTCCTCCTAAATCTTCCCTTTTTCCAGACTAAATATCCAGGGCTCTTTCAATCAGTTCTTACATGGAATAGTTCCCAATCCTCTCACCATCCAACTTGTATGCCAGCTCATCTATGTCCTTTGAAAATCAATGTCCCAAGCTAGACACAGGACTTCAACTGTGACCTGTTCAGGAATTAATGTTGTGGAGACATTAAACAATCTTGGCATTAGAAGGGAAACAATGAAAGCTGGTGGTTAGAGGCCATGAAATCTACCTGAAACCTGAATAAGAATTTTCTAGACAATGTCCCCAATAAGTGGAAACTAAGACTTTTTTTTTTAAGTTTACCAGTGGTGAGAAGCTTGCTGATTCTTTTTTTTTTTGAGGGGGGGAAGGCAAGGCAGTTGGGGTTAAGTGACTTGCCCAAGGTCACACAGCTAGTTAAGTGTCAAATGTCTAAGGCCAGATTTGACTCTATTTACTGCACTACCTAGTTGCCTCAAAGCTCACTGCTTCTTAAAGTAGCTTATTCTACTTTTGAGCCACTCATTGTTAGGTAATTTTCCATTGTGTAAGTACTAAATAAATCACTGAGAGGCATCTGAGGTCACAGGTTTTATTACTGGCCCTCTTTTTAAATATTATTTCCCATAAATCATTAGACCTCTCTTTTGTTATTCTATTTCATTGTATCTGCCCAGTATTCTCAGTTTACCAGGCTTGACATAACTTTAGGTCAGTTTTCTCTCTCCTCCTCCCCTTTTCTTTGAATCCTTCTTAATTATAAAATAAAAAGTCCTTGAGGATGGGCACTAGTTTTAACTTTTATTTTTTGTATGCTTAGAATTCAGCACAGTACCTGGCTCATAATGAATGTTTAATAAATGCTAGTTGCTAGATTAATTGAATAAAACTTGCTAGGCTTCAGATAAGCATGTATTTATTGACCTTGTTGGAGTCTGTCCCACCCCATCATTATTCCTAAATTTTTAACTGTCCAGGAATGCAATTCCCAGGTTCATATACCATTTTGTTAGCCAGCCAATTACCTCCCAGAATGCCTTTCTCTTCTGAATCCCTTACCTTCAATTGGTATTAGTAATGAAGATACAATCCACATCCTTAAGGCCTTCCTTTGTTGTTGTTCAGGGAATCATAATCCTTAAGACTTTTCGGTTTCCTTTAGGTGGTATGTTTGTCTCTATACAAGTCAGCAGAAATGGTCAGTTATCATAAAATTGCCAAGCCTCAGAAAATTCTCTTTTAGGTCCCAGATACAAAGTCCAGGAAGACGGCATGCCTCTTTTTCATGCTGGGCCAGCAAATAGCTGCCTTATTAACATTTGACAGAGACTTATTAGCAAGCACTATTTATTTGTCTTTGACTGACCATGATGAAATGACCCCTCACCTGATTGACTCTTTGGTTCTGTATCAGCATGCTTTAGAGCAAAAGCTGCTTCTTCTAGAGATGATCTAAGACCATCCCACACCTCATCCCTTGCTAGAAATAAACTAAATAACAGGGCTTATTTAGTTCACTGGACGCAGTGGCTTTCATTGCTTTTCCATGTCATATTCTTACTTTGCTAACATAGGTTAAATAGGTTAGAATTTCCTTCTACTTCTTCAAGTCATTTTTTTTGTTTCTTCCTTAAAACACTTCTTCCCAAGGAATGTTGTATTCTCCTTTATAACCTTGCCTCCTTGCCTCAAGTCTCTCCCTACTTCAGTCTATCCTTCACACAAGTAAAAAAATGATTTTTCAAATCACAGTTCTGTCCATATCAATCTCCTATTGAAAAAACTACTTTGGCTCTCTGTTATTTCTAGGATCAAACATAAACTTCTGTTTTTAAAATGAAAGCTCTTTACAACCCAGCTTCATGCTGTCCATGCTCACCTTCACACACTCTATGATCCAACCACACCATCCTACCTTCTGTTCCTCACACATCTTCAGTGAGCACCATTTTCTGCCTTCCCGTCATCTCCTCCTGCTTTTCAACTTTGGCTTTAAAACAGTAACTGAATGAGCACTACTAAAACGTCCCTCCCTGGCTATCATTCGCCTAGATATATTGTCTTTCATATGACAAGGACTACCTTTGTATTTGTACCCTCAGAATGTAGCACAGTACCTGGTGCATTGTTGTTATTCTGTTACTTCAGTTGTATCCGACTCTTCATTAGGAATTTTCTTGGCAGAGATACTTCAGTGGTTTGCCATTTCCTTCTTCAGTTCATTTTACAGATGAGAAAACTAAGGCAAACAGGGTTAAGTGACTTGCCCAGGATCACATAGTTTTTAAGTGTCTGAGGCCAGATTTGAATTCAGGAAGATGAGTCTTCCTGACTCCAGGCCTGGCACTCTATTCTCTGCACCTCCAGTTGCCCTACCTGTTACATAGGAGATGGTTAATAAATGCTCATTCATTCATCCATCCATCTATCCATCCATCCATCCATCCATCCATCCATCCATTCATTCAATTAACCAGTGAGATTTACCCACCTCATTTGAACTTGCAGTTGATATCCAGTGATCTTCCCTACTTCCCTTGCCAGCTCCCTGAAGGTGAAATTACTTCATCTTTTCCCCTCAATTTCCTCATCAACAAGATGAGTGGACTAGACTATGTGATCTCATAGATCTCTTTTGACTTTTTATGTTCTATGAGTTTAAGGCCAAGTTTTTGTCTCCAAACCTTCACTCTGTATCCTCTTGTGACTGTTGACTGGTATGATGCTGGAGACCTGGCATGACTCATTTATGACTGAGCCATTCAAGAGGTGTTCATTTCCTTACTACCCCTAAACATGTGGTTAGTGTTCTTAAATTTTAAAAAGGGCAAAAATACATTCACAGATTTCCTCTATAAAACAAGATTAATTACAATAATTATCAGAAATTGAGTCTGTGATAAAAGACACCAATGCAAAAGTTCCTAAGGCCCCACTGAGTAATTTGAGTGATCTAGGTATAGAGGACTACATCATAGGGACAAAGATGAAATATGTCATTAAGCAAATTCAGTGCTTTTAGGAAATAATAATTCTTCTATTAGTTACTAAAAGATCATGTCCTTCCTGGATCAATGAATTCTCCTAAGGCATTTGTAGAATTCTGCCTTATGGAACGGGCACCTAAAAATTCAGTTAAACACTTAGGACGTCTGAATAGGCTGTATGTGTAACCCACCTCAGTGAGTCAGGCTGCATATAAACTTTGTAGAAAATATGTTTAGCTTACACAGTTTGAATCTCAAAATAATAACTGGGCATAGAGCTAAAGGCAATTCAGAATCCAGCAGTTTGAGTGACTAAAAAACTGAAATGGCAGAAAAGGAAAATCCTTTAGAAACTTTTGGGTAAGTGTTGACTTCATGTCATCATTCAGGAACATTCAGAAGCGGGTGAGTCTGTTCTCCTTAGCCCAATCCTGGATGTCTGCACGGCCAAAGATTACATAGATGACCATTCCTGCCAGATTAATTGCAGCTGATAGCAAGAACACATTCTTCCAGCCGGACACAGAGTCCTGTGGGTATAAAACTTACACTAATATCATTCCAAAAATTTTCCACTCTTTTAAGTCCCCAGATTCTCCCTTCAGTTAAAATGTAGAAGATGCCCATAGGATCTACTATGGGATTTTCATTTTTCATCATGGTGAAAGTGAATGATTGACAGTAAAAAACAAGCTTCAAAACATGGATGCGGCAAAAGACATTTACAATGGAATTATGGTTTGTTTTTTTTATTTACAGGTTTATATATTAGCTCTTGGCTGTTCTTAGGAAATGCAGATAACAGTATAAGTGAAAGGTTTTTTTTTTTTAATAAGTTCTGGTGTGATTGTTATTTTAAAAATCTCTAGTACTCTAACTTTTAGGTCATTAAATTCATTCTTATATGGATATAGAAAAAATAGCAAAATGATCACTGTGAAGGCTATATTAGAGCAGAATTAATCACAGTTTGGGTCTACCAAAGAAATCACTACTTGTGCTAGTCCAGGCCTGAAATTAGGAAGGACCGTGTTCAAATTTAGTCTGGGGCATATATTAGCTGTGTGACCCTGGGCAAGTCACTGAAGTCGTTTGCTTCAGTTTCCTTAACTATAACATGAAGATAATAACAATACCCATCTCAGAGCACTGTTGTAAGAACCAAATGAGATATTTGTTTACAAAAAACCATGAACCACAGTGCTTGGTACATATAAATTTTATTCCCATCCCTTTATTGACTCAACACTCTCTGAACCCTTTTCTTTACCAAGTAGGTTTCATTTGACAAGTGAAATTCAATTTCAAGAACCATTTGGGGTTTATTTTGTTTTCCTATGTTGTGTTCCTCTCTATAAAATGTTTGGTTAAGGCAGAGTTTAAATATTTTTCTTCCGAATGTGCTTATGTTTTACCTGATTTATGAGGTATCCAGTAACAGTGGGGGAAAGGATTCCTGGTATCATAGTAAAAACTCCTCCAAGTCCCATGAGGAAGCTAGTATACCTGAGGAAAGAAAAATTTCCCAGGTTAAACTGATTTTTCATTTAGCCTGGTGTAAACAATTACCCCATTATTTGAACAACAACACATACCCCACATATTTTTATAGAACATGGGCATTTGGCTTTTGGAAAATCCTACCCTGATGCCTCATTGTACTATGGAAGTGACTATGGGTTCTTCAAGACTATGCCAGCAAGGGATAAGTTTTGTAAGATTCTACTATGTTGGCAAGGCTTTGAGTACAACCGTGGCAACAGACTGAAAGCAGGACCAGCTTTGCTAAGCATGGGGAAGCTCTTTGCCAGTACCTGGCTACTTGATGATGTGATTTTTGGCTATCCCAATCCATTAAATTAAAAAAAAAAGACTCAAGTTCTGTGTAGTCCCTTTTCACTCCCACAGTAATAGAGTGGTAGAACGAGGTCAAAAAGTACAAGGATCACAATGGTTTGGCACCAGGTAAAAACTTGAATTTGATTGTACTCCAAATGTAAAATGCCTCCCTGATGAACATCAAATGGACATGTTGATAGAGGAGCCAAATCACACAAATCTTTATTTTTTTTTCAGTAAATGAAACCCAAAGAAAGAAGGACTTTGCAACTAAATGTAAGTCTGAGTCACAGGTACTCCATGGAGAGGCAAAGAAAGGAGTTGATAGAGTACATTTTCTATAGATCAAACAGGCACAAAAATATTTCTCCATAAGTGATCTGATCATCTTGTAGTGCAGGACTGATAAGTATTTGCCAAAAGATCATATGAATAATTGCAGTTTATGTACTAACACTTGTTGCTGAGGATGAAGAGTTAGGGAAATTCTGTGAAAACTTATGGAAATAATTAAATCAACACATACTTTGATACTAGTTGGCTTCAATACAAGGGTAGGAAAAGATGAGGATGATGAGAAAAATATAGGAGAGCATGGTCCAGGAAGAATGAATGAGAGAGGTTAAGAGTTGCAGGATACATAGATGTAGCATATCTTTTAAAAATCATAAACACTTTTTTTCCCAAAAACCAAACCAAATCAAACCAGGAGATACCAGCCTTGGGGAAGACAATGGATACATTGCCCAAATAGCTGAACTGCATCAATCTCCACATTTTTTCAATGAACTAAATCATAAGAGAGGACTTTTCAGCTAACTGGAAGGATGAGTCACAGGTACTTCATGGAAAGATAAAGAAAGGAATCAGTAAAGTAGATTTATTGCATGCCCAAAGGTAACCATAAATATAAGTGTTTCTTTTGATATCTGCTGATCTTGTATTATAATACTGATGAATATCTGCCAAAAGACCACCATGCTAATAATTGAAGTATTGAAGTTTCTTCCCCAATATCAATTGCTGAGGATGAAAAGCTAGGGAGATTCTATTTAGACCATGATAAAACATTTCAAATTAAATCAACATACAATGTGATACTAGGTAGCTTCAAACAATGAATAGCCCTATTCAATGACCTTTTGATCTACACGTGATAAACATTTGGAGAGACATAAAATCAAAGATGTTCACCACTATGATGGAAGATATTCAGTGCAAAGTCCCATTTGAAGAGAGTTTCTTTATGGATTTTGAGACTCTTCAGAAACTTCTGTTTGCAAATGAAATTATGCTGGTTGCACTAAGTCCTAGAACATTGCAGAGCTTCCTGGAAGAGATCTATAACCACTCCAAAGAACTTGACCTAACCATTCAAACAGGAAAGACCAATGGGATGAAAAAGATCTAGTACCAACACTATGACATGTAATTGGACGGTAAAGTTGTGGAACTTATTCAACAGTTTGTTTATATGGTTCAGACACTCTAAATAGATAGTAAATTGGAACAAAAGTTGAACAGGAGCAGGAAAGTGGGTTGAATTACCTTTGGGGAAGTGGTAAGGCTCTTTTAATGACCCCAAGTTTCTCATAGAAACAAATGCCCATCTTTTTGATACCAACATCCTACAAATTTTGCTGTTCAGCAGCAATATGTGGAATACTATGATTTCCAAAGATTTAAGAATGAATATCAAAAGAAGATAATGGAAAGGTATATTGTAGGTGTAAAGCCATCTGCAACATATAACCTATGGAGAACTTTAAAGGACAAGAACAAAAGAGTCATCAAGGAAATATATGATGGGAAGAGAAGATGATCTGGTGAAGTAGTGAAGTTGAGGGATGAGAGGTGGACAACTTGAATGCAACATTGGAACCATGCCAATGTCAAGAGAAAGCTAGGATGGGCTCTGACACGTAGGGCAGATTCCCTACAGTGAATCTTTAGAAGGATATGAATGGCAATTTCACAAGCGAGCAGACAGGGTTGAGTTTGGTCTATACCACTGGCTCAAAGAGAACACAGATTTATTTGATTATTTGAATATGGTCACTTGGCAAAACTGATGTCAGCATAATTGATAGAATTCAATCTCTTCTGAGGAGCACAATGAGTTTTAACTTCTTCTACATGGGATAGATAGACAGTAATCATGTGGTACATGGCTCAGTACGTATGAGCCTGCAAGGAACACACTGATAGAGTGGCACATTTGAATCAAGGGGGCATCGAATTAGGTTTCCACCCTTTGGGAGACTATAGATGGCAATCCAGTTCCTCTTCTGGGTCTACAACACAAGCTCTGTATCCTAAGTAAAGCACATGAAACTCACATGGCAAATAAGTTATGAGGTTCTCCATTGTTATAGATCAATGCCCTATGGGTTCCATGGTCTTGGTAGGCAGTAGACCTGAAACTTCAGTCCAGGATCAATTCAATTAGACAAACATATATTAAATACGTGCTATAGGCAAAGCACTGTACTAGAGTCTGGAGACGCAAGGGAAAATGTAAAAACTATCTCTTCTCTCAAAGAGCTTACATTATACTGGAGGGTCCCACAAGTACATGTATGTATGCCTATATACATGTACATATGTGACATGTGTACATATATAAATTGTATGTATATATAAATTGTAAGAGTATTCCTATATACATGTATATTTACTACATAGTCATACTATGTACATGCGTATGTACGTATACATGTATACGCAGTAATACAAAGAAGTAATCATTAGGATCATACAAAATTATTTTTGTCTAAAGGCATCAACTATTCCTTTGGTCCTTATTCAGGTGGTAGGTGTTTTTAAAACATCAGATACAAGGTGTTTAGCACCTTCCAAGAATATCAAGAATATTGTCCCATTTATCAAAATCCTCATCTCCAATAGCTTGGCAGTAATGGGCCCTTGAACCCACGACAATCATTTCTGCCCCTTCCTCTATTTTGCCTCCTGGGATTGGAATAAGAGCAATACTGACTGATCCTACAAAACTGGCAAGAATCAATGACAATACAGTAATTAACTCTGGCAAGTTGTGGTAGGATACAAAGAGATGAAAATCATCAAATGATTAGAAACAATCTGCTGTTTCATTTGATTCATTTCTGAGAATGGGTAAGCAGGCGCCAGCCATTTAGACTCAACTGAAAGACAGACATCTGTTGGTAACTTTCCATAGGACTTATCCCTATTAACGTCAACTTTGTTGAGTAATCTGCTTCTACTCCATTGAAGTGATTGACACACCCAAAATAAATAGGAGCAATCATTCAGACCGATCATTCAGACACCTGCCTCAGATCATGTTATACATGTTGCTAAGAATTATTACAATCTGGGACAAAGTAACATTAAGGGTAAAGTTTAATGTGTTTTGAAGAGCTTATTAGCTTATTACTTCAAACATTTGGAGTTTCATGTGTGAGTATTCATTCCCTGCACAAATGCAGATTGAAATTCTTCCTATAGCTTATTAGATCATCTTTGAGAATAGCCATAGCCAAGAAATAAATTGCTTTGTTGTGTACCTGGTAACAAACTGCATTTAGCAAGGCCGGCGCTTGAGCAATGGACACAGTCTCCATCACCAGTTCTACACTTAAAGAGTTCCCAAATGGGTAGGAAAAACTAGAGGTTCAGGTATGTTCCGCTACCATTACAGTTGAGAACTACATGTCACCTCCACGTGACTATGCAGCATCAAAACAGGGTTTTAGTGGAAGAAAATGCCTTTAGAAAAATTATAACAGTAACAGTAAGTCACATTTGTATATCAATTTATAGATTCTAAAAGTGGTGTCAAACATAGCCCACAGCACTCCTAAGTGTGGGTTGAACAAGGTTAAAATGTAATTAGGGAATATTTAGCAGGATAGATAAAATATAATAAAAGATAAATAATGTTAACATGTGGTTTTCTGAGTTAGTATGCAGCCCACAGGAATCCTTATATGTGGTTTAATGGTCCCATTTTTTTGTAGTTTGACACCACTGGTTAACAAAGTCTTTTTCTTGTAATAATCCAGTGAGTTAGGTAATGATTACCCCATTTCACAGATTTAGAAACTGAGACTTAAGGAAGTTGGGACTTTTTCAGGTCATATGCTAAATATAATAGCTAGGATTTACACTGAAGCTTTCTAGCTCCAGGACCACATAAGAAAGAAGGAAAGGGGCCAGGAGCCCTACCTGGGAGCAATGTCTAGGGAATTAATCATGAATCCAGAGTAACACAGGCAGCTTATTCCCATAGAGAGCATCAGTAAGGTAATAGCAGTGATGTAACTGACGTATGGCACAGCTGTGATGAATACTGATGGGAGAAGCATTCCTGGGGAACAAGGACACAAGAAAAACCATACACACATTGTTGGTAAAAATTTGAGGTCTATGTAAGAAACTCATGAGGGTTAACTGCTCATATGGAAATGTTCTCACCCAGAACAGTGAAGAGTTTCCGAACCACCACTAGACTCAGAATCTTCTTGGACAAGAGGAAATCTGCCATTTGACTTCCTAGAGTCATACAGATCCATGCAGCAATAGAGGGCAGTGCACTCAGAATCCCATTCTGTGAAGAGAAGAATTGTGCAAGGATGCCATGGGTACCAGAAACAAGATACTCAATTGCCTAGACCAAACCACACAAGGAATGGCTCTGGGATGAATTATGAAGTTGACGAGTGTTGTATTGGGCTCACCTGGACTCACTTTTCTGTACTCATCATTGTTTCTCCTACAAGCTCCCATACCACCCATGCCTACCTGCCTCAACTTCCTCATATTTTAAAAGAGAGTGCCAGACTAAATGATGTCTAAGGTCCCTTTCCACTCTATAATTCTAGGATTATTGGGTTCCCATGACAGTCTTATCAGCTTCATAGAAAGTAACTGAGAATTGAATAAGGCATTCACAGAAACAAAAGAAAGCAGGGATCATGTACTCACATTTCTGATGTCAAAATCAAACATAGTGTTTATCAGTAGTGGCAGTGATATTGTCAGGTTGGTGACTAACCAGAATCGACAAAAGCCAGTGATAATAATGGCCCAAAGTGGGAGGGATCTGATCATGGCATTGATGGGCAAGGACCAACTCGGGGAACTGTTCTAAAAGGAAATGCAACAGTCAGTACAGAGAACTGGGAGAAGGGGAGGAAGTTTTGCTTAAAGAAAAGTATTCATGCTACTACTCACCACTTCTGACCAGGACTGTGACTAGGAATATTTGTGACTACAAAAAAATGCTATTACATATGGGGAGGGGAAGGTACAGGGGCAGTTCCACTGAAATGTAGTTATACAGGGAAAAGGCACATCCTGTCTTTCACAGTCTAACCCTCACACTAAGGAGCTAAGTGCTATAGTGATAGGATTTTAGCTAAGGAAGACTAGGTACAGTTGTACCAACAGTTCAGAGGACTATAAGGCAAAGCAGAGGGATAGTGGTCATTGCTAGGAGGAAGAGTTATCTCTTCTTTTTTCCCTGCCCATGATGGTCAGAGCTCCATTTGCTCTCTGTTAATTAGAGCCCTGCTTCTGAGAAATCAAAACACAAATATAGGGTAGAAGCAAGAGTATGGAAATCTAGTAGCCTCCTATTTTGGAAAGGATATTGAACTAAGATGCAAGAGGCCTAGGTTTGAATCTCAGTTTTACCATTTGTTAGCTTCGTGACATGGGATGAGTCCATCACCTTTCTGGGTCTCAGTGGTTTTGTTTTTGGTATTACAGTGGGGATGATAATGTCGGTACTACCTAAGTCACAGGGATAAGGAAACAAGTGAGATCATTGTTCAGGGTTGTCATATCTATGCTACCAGCTGATGAGTGTGGCACCATATTTTACATTAGAGATGCATAAAGCTGGGACCCAAAGGAAAGAGCTTTATGGGCAAGGAGTAGGAGCTAGGATGACGAGAAAGACAACTGAGACTATTTTCCAACAGTTCACTTGGCTCTTCAAGGTACAACAATAGTTTCTGAGGGAGAATCAACAGATACTACATGAGTTTTGAAAAACGAGAGAAAGAGAGAGAAAAAGAGAGAGAGAGAGAGAGAGAGAGAGAGAGAGAGATTTTAAGGACTGAGAAATCAAGACTGTGTTGGGGATTGGGAGGGACTGGTCTGGCTAAAGCAATAAGATGCCTTTTGAGGACTATGGAGCTGCTAGGTGAGAGTCAGCTGAGGAGGTGAGCAGTGATGCAGAGAGCCAGAAGGCATGGCCTAAGTAGAGCAAGCTGGCTGGAAGGAAAAGAGACAGAAGGAGGTTCTTTCTGCTCAGAGTTTTTCCTGAGTGTATGCCCAATATCCCAAGTAAGAACCAAGTCATTTTAAATCTGAGTACACTAAGGAAGGAAGGAGGAAAGGAGGGAGGGAAGGAAGGAAGGAAGGAAAGAAGGAAGGAAGGAGGGAGGGAGGGAGGGAGGAAAGGAAGAAAGGAAGAGTTGTGTTGCCCAATTGACCAGTTCCATTTGGGTCCCTAGTGGGGCAGCTTCTATTACTACACAACCTGAAAAACATTTAAGCACAATAGAAATGTTAGCTACATTTATTACCATACCTCTCCAGCCAGTGAAAAAGTGATATATTCCTTTTCACTCTCACTTATATAGGGATGATTTATGGGATCATCATAAACTAGAGAAAACCAAATAATGCAGCAGACACAGCCAATTCCTCCTAGGAAAAACAATACCAAGTTAACGTTGATGATTTCTTCCTTTGATATGATTCTGTCCCATCTCTCTCTATCTCCATCTCTCTTTCCCTCCCTCTCTCCCTCTCTCTCTCTCTCTCTCTCTCTCTCCTCTGTCTCTCTCTCTCCTCTCTCCTCTCTCTCTCTCCTCTCTCTCTGTGTCTCTCTGTCTCTCTCTCTCCTTCTCTCTCTCTCTTTCTCTCTCTCTCTGTCTCTCCTCTCTCTCTCTGTCTGTCTCTCTCTCTCTCCATATGTATATATATTCCATATCTGTATCTGCATCTATATATCATCTCTATATAATCCATATCAATATTTATATCTATCTCTGTATCTTTATGTATATCAATACCTATATCTTTATATTCATTTATATCAGTCTCTTCATCTAAATCTATATCCCCAATATCTGTCTCCATATGTTATGTGATAACCCTAATATTCAGCACTTTCTTCACTCCTTATGGGCCTGCCTTATGTTTTTTGTTGTTTATTTCTTCCCCAAACCCTCTTTATCATTTCAACTTTCTAAACATAATTTCTTTCTCCTCTAAAGAAGTCTTGCTTCTTTAAGCCTGAGACTTACTGAATCCCACAGAATCAGAGGAAAACAAAATTTCTGAATTTGAAGGGATCTCAGGGCCAATACAGTTCAATTCCTACCTGCAAAAGAATTCTATTTACATATACTGGACTAATATTTATTTACCATTTATTTGCCTGAATAACTATAGCATCAGGGAACCCACTATTTCATGAATCAGTCTATTCTACTTCTGGATATTTCTTATTGCTTGAAAGTTTCCCTTTTATCTCTAAGTTCCTGTTTTCACACATTTTAGTCATTGCTCCTAGTTTTGCCTGTGAGATTCAAGCCAAGCACACCTAATCCACCTTCCAAAATTCAGCCTTTCAAATACTTAAAGATTACTATTAGGGCACAAATGATGGAATGAGTGAGGAAACAGAAGTTTGGGCTTCTAAGCATATTAATTTATTAAGCAATGCAGGCCAACTGCCTAACAAATCAGGACCAGTAGCCCTCCTCAGCTTTGACACTAAACCCCAAATTCAGGGAGAGATGGATTTCTGTACATTAAAAATAATTAATTAAACACATTCATTAAAAGAAGACAATTAACCAGGATACAAAATTAGGTAATCTGATTTCTAATTGGAGGAAAGGTTAGGGACTTTCCAATTTGGGAAGGGGATTGCAAACAGGTTTGATTCCCTGAAATCAGAAAAAATATCTGCAAACAATCAAAGGAACATGGAAACTATAACTGACTGATCAGTACAGGGTCAGTTTTCAGATAAGACCTATTGGCTGCTTGAGATGTATAATTGTGAGAAAACTCCTTGCATTAATCTTTGTATCTGACTAGGTTTCTGCTCAGCCTAATCTAGGTCCTTAGTTAAAGGTCTCTGAGCAGCAGGTAGAGGTAGTACAACTTCCCAGCCTTGTAGGGCTAGGTTCAAACAACACAATAAATTCTTTTCTCCCCCAATTCCTATAATTAAATAAAGTTTTCTCACAAGACAGAAATTGAACTAAACTTATAACTGAATAGAAAGGGAACTGAGCTAGATTCAGGACTGAGTCACAAGATGGAGTCAGTATGGTTCACCCAATACCCACTACCACCCACCACACTATCATGTCCAACCTGAGCCTCTCTTCAAATCCCCAGTCCCTTCAACTGATTCTGATAGGACATAAACTTGAGATCATTCACTATCCTTGTTGCTATCCTCTAGAAAAGCTCCAGAATACCAAGAATCTTAGTCCTCTTAGAATGAGTTGTCCCCAAATGAATAGTCTGAATCTGGTCTGAAGAAATCACAGTATGGTCCATATTTTTCCTTCCTTCCTTCCTTCCTTCCTTCCTTCCTTCCTTCCTTTCTTTCTTTCTTTCTTTCTTTCTTTCTTTCTTTCTTTCTTTCTTTCTTTCTTTCCTTTTGGAGGGCAATTGGGGTTAAGCAACCTGCCCAAGGTCACACAGCTAGTAAGCATTAAGTGTCTAAGGCTGCATTTGAACTCAGGTCCTCCTGACTCCAGGGCCGGTACCGTATTCACTGAGCCACCTAGCCACCCCTTTCTTTTTTCTTTCCTTCCTTCTTTCCTTTTTCTTTCTTTCTTTCCTTCCTTCTTCTTCCTTCCTTCCCTCCTTCCTTCCTTTCTTTCTTTTTCTTTCTTTCTTTCTTTCTTTGCTTTTTGGAGGGCAATTGTGGTTAAGCAACTTGCCCAAGGTCACACAACTAGTAAGCATCAAGCGTCCAAGGCCGCATTTGAACTCAGGTCCTCCTGACTCCAGGGCCAGTGCTCTATTCGCTGCACCACCTAGCCACCCCCATATTCTTTCTTAATGTAACCTAGGACTGTATTAACTTCTTAAGCTGCCATACCATTATATGGATCCATATGGAGCTTGTAGTCCAACAAAACACCAAGATCTATTTCTCAGGCAAACTATTATCTAAGGACCTTTTCCCTAGCTTCTGCTTATAAAACTGATTAAAAACAACAACAACAAAATATATGACTCTCTTTCCATTATTCATCTTTTTAGGTACAACCCAGCGTTCTAGCCTGTCAAGACATTTTTGGATACCTACTGTCATCTCACCTGTCAGTGCTTCTTAAACTTAAATCCCATGACCTGAAGCTCTGAAGAGGTCATGAATGGAAAAAGTTTAAGAAGCTCTGAGTGTGTTAGCTATACCTCCTCACTCTGTGTCAACATAGCAGCATAATTAGGATGTGCCTCCGATCTTTTCTAGTCATTTATAATACCATTAAATAGCACCAAACCAAACAGAGATTCATGGTTCACTCATTTATTCAATAAGTATTTATTAAACGTGTGTGTGTGTGTGTGTGTGTGTGTCTGTGTGTGTGTGTGTGTATAAGGTACTGTGGCCAGGATTGCAGTTACAAAAAGAAAAATGAAACAACCCTTGTCTTTGAGGAGTTCACATTCTACTGTAGGGAATGAAGATGTACAATCTGTATAGAGCTTATTTGAGGGTTATTGTTGTTATTCAGTTGTTTCAGTCATGTGTGATTCTTCATAACCCCATTCGAGGTCTTGGCAAAGAAGGTTTTCCATTTCCTTCTCCAACTCATTTACAGATGAGGAAAGTGAGGCAAATGGGATTGATTGACTTTGCCAGGATCACAAGCTAGTAAGTGTAGAGGCCAAATTTGACCTCAGGAAGATGTCTTCTTGACTCCCCGTTTGGCACTCAATTCACTGTGGCACCTAGTTGCCTCTCTTGAGGGCAGGGAATGCCTTTAATCTCTTTTTGCATTCCCAGTACTTAGCGCCTGAATGTAGCAGTACCTACAGTTAATCAATTGACAATAGCTAGCAAATGATTGGATATGAGATGTGAGAGAGAGACAGATCAGGGAATGATTCCCAGGTTGCAAGCCTAAATGACAAGAAGTATAGTAGCACATTAGACAGAAATAGTGAATTTAGAAATAGGAACAGATCTTGGAAAGAAGAAAATGAGTTTGGTTTGGTAGATGTTGGTTTTGTGGTGCCTATGGAGATGTCTAATAAACAATTGGTAATGTGGTTTTATAACTCAGACAAAAGATCATATATGTATATGTAGGCATATATACATACATATCTATATATATATGTGTGTGTGTCTGTGTGTGTAGAGACAGAGAGAGAGTAAATGAAGGTAATAGTCATAACATATGTGACTATTCTTAATCACAGATGTATGTAACAGTGGACAGTTAGGTCATATGAAGGACATCTCCAGTCCTTGAGTCATGTAATGTCAGAGTGGAGGTTGCAGCTTTGCACATTCCATCAGCAGCACCTCATCATACCTCTCAGTCAGCTGTCCTAACTTATTAATGTCCTTAGTCGTGACAGAGAGTTTAGCTGGTATGGATTTCTATATGATAATTAATATCGGATAGCATGGTGGATAGAGTGTTCATCTTTGAATCAAGAAAACCTGGGTTCAAATCTACACTTACTAGCTATGCCACCATGGTCAAACCACTTAATTCCTGTATGCCTTAGACACAAAGACTTATGAACAAAGTTATAGATGGACTGTGATCACTTCTGGTGGAGGGAATTTACAAAATGGAACTTTCCATCGTATACAATTTTCCATCATATATAAAATCACAGATCCTACACATAGTAAACTAATAATGAATAACATGTGGTAACAGGTCAAAAGAGATTTTCTGTTCCACAGATAGCTGCTAAGAAAGCTGTAAGGAGAGGGCAAGTAGCTTCATAGCTTTGATAACTGACTTTCAATTCCATTCACTTTAACACACATTCTGTAAGCACTTATCACGTACAAAGGACTGGGTTAGGTTGTGGCAATACAGAGACAAAAATTAAACAGTCCCTACCCTTATGGAGTTTACATTCATTTGGGAGAATACAATATGTATACAATCTTGAAAAGGGGGAGAAGTGGTCAAGGAAGGTTTCATGTAGGACATGACATCTAACCCGAGACTTGAAGGAAGAAAAACATTTTGACAGGGATGAGGTAAATGTCCTTTTCAGCTTTGGGGCACAGTTGGTGTGGATATACAGGGGCAATGAAATGTCAGTTTGTAGAATTGGTAGTGATTTAGTATCATAGGCAGGTTTAAGAAATAGTTAAGTCAATGATGATGGGAAAAGCACTGGATTAGTAGTCAGCAGATCTGGATTTTTGTTCCCATTTTGCCTCTAAAGTCTTTCTTTGGAAAGCTGGAAAATCCACTTGACCTCTCTGAGTCTCAGCTCCCTAATTTATATAATAAGGTTGAATAAGACATTTTACAAGGTTGCATTTTTATCTTCAATGTTATATGAACTTTTTATGCGGGATAACCCTGAATATTAGTGAAGTGGCACAGTGGTTAGAGTGTCAGACCTAAAATAAGACTGAAGTCCAAATCTGGCCTCAGATACTTACTAGCTATGTGACTTTGAGCAAGTAATTTAAGCTCTGCTTGCCTCAGTTTTGCCATCTATAGAACGGCTATGATAATAATAGCACCTGTCTCTCAGGGCTGTTGTGTGGATCAAATGAAATAATGCTTGTAAAGCATTTAACACAGTGCCTGGCATGTAGTAAGTGCTATATGAATGTTAACTTTTTACCAAAAAATCACAAAGGGCATCAGATATCCAGGAGCATTTCCTTTGCAAATGGAAACATTTAGATTTGAGAGCAAATAACTTACCAAAGATATAAAAGATGTATGGCCAACCTAGGGATTGACAGATGAATCCACCCACAAGGAGAACAGTGAAGACACCTAAAATTGCACCTAAGTAGAAGACAGCAAGTACTTTATGAATTATGGTATTGGAAGGTAAGGATTATTAGGCTGACTATAGGCCATTGTACAGAGGGAAAGCAAGCAATGGGCACAATAGGTCACAAAACATTGAAGCCAATTGACAGAGAAGAACCCAAATATTCAGGAGCCAGGATTCTCTTTCTATTTATAGTCCTATACTGAGGAGTCTCTTTTTAGTGAACCAAAAATGGAAGACAGTGATAAAAAAGGCAAGGAAATGTAATACAATTGCCATTTTTTGGACTTCTTACCAGATGAAGTAATGCTACTTATTCGACTTCGTTCCAGTGGTGGAGCCCATTTCACCCAGAAAGATGGTGAAGCTCCCAATTCCATTCCCTGAAATGAAGATACCATGATTTTTCTTTTTAATTCCTAAAATTGAAGAGCACTATATGCTAGTTAGGCTTAGTATGTTTTAATACCTGGGCCATGCCCTGGGCTGTCCTTGTCAGAATGATATAAACAATTCCTTGAGCTGCTGCTAATGGGATTAAGAGGCTGAGAACTGAGGAGATGAACAATCCAATCATGAATATTTTCTTTGCTCCAAGCACTCCAGCAAAATAGCCACTTGGGGTTAATGTGATGATTTGACCATAGGTGATTGAACTGAGAATTATCCCCTGAATTTCTGGACTCCAATCATATGTAGGAACCTGCAAGACAAGGAAATATAGTTTCTTTTTTTCTTTATTTAGTACTTTATTTTTCCCAGTTACATGTAAAAACAATTTTTAACTTTTGGTTTTGAAACTTTGAGTTCCAAAAGCTTTCCCTTCCTCCTTTACCATCCATCCTCCCACTGAGAGTATAGTCATGCAAAACACTTCCATAATAGTCATGTTGTGAAAGGAAACAGAGACAAAAAAAAGCTCAAGAAAAATAAAGTAAAAAAAAGTATGCTTCATTCTGTATTCAGACACCATCAGTTTTTCCTCTGGGGATGGATAGCGTTTTTCAGCATAATTTCTTCAGAGGTGTCTTGCATCATTGTATTGCTGAGAATAGTTACATCCTTCACAGCTGATCATCTTACAATATTGCTGTTACTTTGTACACAGTACATTTCACTTTATTTCAGCCCATGCAAGTCTCTCCAGGTTTTTCTGAAAGCATCTTGCTCATTATTTCTTACAGTACAGTAGTATTCCATCATAATCACATACTACAACTTATTCAACCTTCCTCAATTGATACGCATCCCCTCAATTTCTAATTCTTTGTCCCCAGAAAAGAGCCACTATAAATATTTTTGTTTATATGTCCTTTTCCTTTTTTAAAAAAATGTCTTTTGAGATATAGACCTAGCAGTGGTATTGCTAGGTCAAAGGGTATTCATGGTTTTATAGTCCTTTGGGCATCGTTCCAAATTGCTCTACAGAATGGTTGAATAAGTTCACAATGCCACCAACAGTGCATTAATGTCTCCATTTTCCCCACATCCCCACCAATATTTGTCATTTACCCTTTCTGTCCTACTAGCCAATCTAATAGGTATGAGGTGGCACCTCAGAATTGTTTTAATTTATATTTCTCCAATCAATAGTGAGTTAGAGTATTTTTTTTTCATATGGCTATAGGAAGTTTTGATTACTTCATCTGAAAACTGATCATATCCTTTGATCATTTATCATTTAGGGAATGGTTCTTATCTTTATAAATTTGACTCAGTTCTCTATATGTTTGAGAAATGAAGTCTTTATCCGAGAAACTTGCTTCAAATTTTTTTCCACAGTCACTAATTGTATTTCCCTCCATTCTATTTCCTCCATTTATTCTATTCTCTCCTTTCACCCTGTCCCTCCTCAAAAATGTTTTGCTTCTGACTATCCCTCCCCCAGTCTTTCCTCTCTTTTATCACTCTCCCCCCTTCTCTGATCCCCTTCCCCTCCTACTTTCCTGTAGGGTAAGATAGAATTTCTGTACCCAATTGAGTGTGTATGTTATTCCCTCTTTGAGCCAATTCTGATGAGAGTAAGGTTCACTCATTCCCCTTTACCTCCCCCCCTTCAGCTCTACTGTAAAAGCTTTTTCTTACCTCTTTTATGTGACATAATTTCCCCCATTCTGTCTCTCTCTTTTTCTTTCTACTAGTACATTCCTCTCTCACTCCTTAATTTTACTTTTTACATATCATCCTTTAATATTCAACTTACCTCTGTCTATATATACTCCTTCTAATGCCCCATACAAAGAGAAAGGTCTTATAAGTTACAAATATCATTTTCCCACATAGGAAGGTAAACAGTTTAACCTTATTAAGTTCCTTAGGATTTCCCCTTACTGTTTACCTTTTTATGCTTCACTTGAGTCTTGTATCTGAAAGTCAAATTTTCTACTCAACTTTAGCCTTTTCATCAAGAATGCTTGAAAGTCCTCTATCTCATTGAATTAACCATCCCTTACCCACAAAGGATTATACTTGGCTTTGCTGAGTAGGTGATTCTTGGTTATAATCCCAGCTCCTTTGCCCACCAGAATATATTCCAAGACTTCTGATCCTTTAATGTAGAAGCCACTAAATCCTGTGTAATTCTGACTGTGGCTCCATGGTACTTGAATTATTTTTTTCTGGCTGCTTGCAATATTTTCTTCTTGACCTGGGAACTCTGGAATTTGACTATAATATTCTTGGCAGTTTTCATTTTGGGATCTCCTTCTGGAGATGATTGGTGGATTCTTTCAATTTCTATTTTATCCCCTGGTTCTAGATTATCAGGGCAGTTTTCCTTGATAATTTATTGAAAGATGATATCTAGGCTCTTTTTTTTACTGTGGCTTTCAGATATTCCAATAATTTTAAAGTTTTCTCTCCTGGATCTGTTTTCTAAGTCAGTTGTTTTTCCAATGAGAGATTTCACATTTTCTTATTTTTTTTCAATATTTTGGTTTTTAAAAAATTGTGTCTTGATTTCTTATAAAGTCATTAGCTTCCATTTGCTCCATAGTAATTTTTAAGGAATTTTGTTCTTCAGTGAGCTCATAGACCTCCTTTTCTAGTTGGCCAACTCTACTTTTTAAGGCATTTTTCTCCATATTGGCTTCTTGGACCTCTTTTACCATTTGGTCCAGTTTGTTTTTTAAGATGTTATTTTCTTCAGTAACTTTTTGTGTTTCCTTTACCAAGCTGTTGATTCATTTTTCACGATTTTCTTGTATCATTGTCATTTATCTTCCCAATCTTTCTTCTACTTCTCTTACTTGATTTTCAAAATCCTTTTTGAATTCTTCCATGACCTAAGACCAATTCATATTTTTCTTGAAGGCTTTAGATGTAGGAGCTTTGACTTTGTTTTCTTCTGAGTGTGTACATGTGTGAGTGTGTGTGTGTGTGTGTGTGTGTGTGTGTGTGTGTGTGTGTGTGTTGATCTTTCTTGTCACCGTAGTAATTTTCTATAGTCAGAGGTTTTTTTCCCCATCGAGTGCTCATTTTCCCAACTTATTACTTGACCTATTAACTCTTTGTTGGAGTAGAGCTTTGCTTCCAGGGTGGAGGGAACACTGTTCCAAGCTTCAGGGGTTTTGTACAGCTGTCTTCAGAGATAATAGGAAAAAACTGGAGTTTATTGAATAGGAGGGTGACATGACTAGACCTTTATTTGAGGAAAATCACTTTAATGACTGAATGGAAAATGGACTGGAGTGTGGAAAGACTTGAGAAAGATAGATTCACCAGCAGTCTATTATAGTAATCAAGACATGAGGTGGTGGTCTGCACCAGGATGATGGAAGTGTCAGAGAGAAGGGAGAATATTCAAAAGATGTTGGAAAGGTGAAATTGATAGGCCTTTGTAAGAGCCTGGATATGGGTAGTGTTATTGTATAAATTGTTCTGATTCTACTCCCTTCATTTTGTGTCAGTTCTTCTAAGCCTTTCTAGGTTTTTCTGAAACCATTCCCTTCATCATTTCTTACAGTATAATGATATTCCTTCACATTCATATACCATAACTTGTTTGGCTATTGCCCAATTGATGGGTTTCCCTTCAAGTTTCCAATTCTTTGTCATTACAAAAAGATCTGCTACCAATAGTTTTGTACAGATGTGTCATTTTATCATTTCTTTTATTTCCTTGGGGTATAGACTTAGTAGCTGGATCAGTGGATTGAATGATACACACAGTTTAATAACTTTTTGGGCATTGTGTACCAGTTTTCCCACATTCTCTCCAGGATTTGTGATTTCCTTTTTTGTCATCTTAGTAAATCTGAGGGATATGAGGTGGTACTTTAGAGTTTCAATTTTTATTTCTCTAATTATTAGAGATTTAGAGCATTTTTTTTTATGTGGCAATTGACAATTTTGATTTCTTCTTCTGAAAACTACCTGTTTACATCTTTTGACTATTGATCAATTGGAGAAAGCCTGTTATTCTTGTAAATTTGACTCAACTCCCTATATATTGAAAAATGAGACCTTTAACAGAGATTTTTTTACCCCCAGTTTCTTAATTTTTTGTTGATTTTGTTTGTGAAAATTTTTTTAAAAAATCTATGTAACCTGCAATTGGGAAATAAGACATACAGGTACTGGGGTAGAGAGATCCATCTTGCCCTACCAGAAAGTCAGAGGGGTAATGGGGGAGGATATAGGAGAGAGCAGATTGGGGAAGGAGGTATATAGTGGAATTGCTGTTTTGGAGTGCTGGGTAGGGGAAAGATGGGGAGAAAAATTTATAACTCAAAATTTCATGGAAATTAATGATGTAAACTAAAAATAAACAAAGTTTTTTTTAAAAAACACACAAAAAAATCTATGTAACCAAAATTATTCATTTTACCTATGAATCTGTCTTGTTTGGTCATGAACTCTTCCCCTAGCTAGTGGTCTGCTAGGTAATTTCTTCAGTATGCCACTAATTTCCTGAAGATTTCACTTTTTTTTCTCTGAATCATGTACTCATTTTGAGCTTCCCCTAACATATGGTGTGAAATGCTGTTCTATGTCAAGTTTCTTCTAGTCTTTTGCTAAATGGCAAGTTCTCATTTCAACAGCTTTAATCTTTGGGGTTCATCTAGCTTATTGTGTTCATTTGTTTCTGTATTTTTGTATACCTCATCTTTTCCACTAAACAATCTCTGTATATCTTGCTCAGTACCAAATTGTTTTTGACAATTGCAGTTTTGTAGTATAGTTCGAGATCTGGTATTGCTAAGCACTCTTCCTTATTTCTTTTTTTTTCCCTTTGATACCTTTGAGAGTCTTGGACTTTTGTTCCTCCAGATGAATTTTGTTATTATTGTTTCTAGTTCCTTAAAGTAATTATTTGGTAGATTGATTAAATGAGTGAATTATTAAAAATTTTATGGAATAAGTAAATTAATTAAGGTAGTATTATAATTTCTATTATATTGGTTTGGGGTAAACATGAGTTATTAATATTTCTGCAATCATTTAGATCTGTCTTTCTTTGTGTGGAATGTTTTGGAAATTGCATTCTGTAGAGGACAATGCGAGTCAAAAGCACCTTTGTCTCACAGGAAATCAGGGATTGCCTTGGGGTCTCTTGGTTTCGGGGTCTCCCTGTGCTCATGAGAGATGAGGAAATGCTGAGGATCACAGCCCAGTTGCCAGCTCACAAGGAAGTCTCCCATGAGACCACTTGCTTGATGAGCAGCAGCCAATATGACTGGTTTGGCCCTCCTCCATTGATCCATACCCCCTGTGCACAAGGAGATAATGCCTGAATCATGTTGCCCTTAGGGTATAAAAGAAAAGCACCATTATCAAATAAAACACAGCTGCTGTATGCTTCTCTTGCCTCTGGTTCCTCCTGAGAATACAGCCTAAGGCTGGCCATTAGGCTACTGAATTGAGTGGCTGCTACAACATGCATATAGTTCCTGTGTGTATCTTGGCAGCTAGCCTCTGAAATATTTTACACTATAAATAGTTATTTTAAATGAAATTTCTCTTTATACCTTCCCCTGCTAGATTTTGTTGATAATATACAGAATGCTATCTATTAGTTGATTTTATTTTATATCCTGAAGCTCTGTAGAAAATTTTGGGTAGAAGCAGGAGAACTCCAGGGGCTCCCCCCTATAACCACCTCAAATACCTATACATATTTTAGAGCTCCAGAACTCATAAAATGACAGAGAAACAAGGCTTTTGTTTCTGAAGACAGCCTGGCAGGTGGATGGGAAGGGTCCATTGCAGCATGCTGGGAGCTTAGCTTAGCCCCCCATGAACCCCGGGCTGTAGCTGCAGGGTGGCCAGGACAAGCCGCAGCTGGAGCTTTCAAGAGAGTGAATCATCAGCAGTTGTGGCAGTTTCCAGAATTATCAACCCATAAGAAACAAGGACAAGGTGAAAGGTCAGTGGAACTCAGCTAAATTTGGAGGAAAGCATTGGGTCTGGCCATCTACTCCCAGAGCAAGAAAGCAGTGGAAGTGGCAGCTCTATAGCCACCTCTACATGGCTCCTTCAGAGCTTCCAGCCTGCAGACTGCAGTGGGCACAAGTGATCATTCAGAGGCTAAGTGCTCTTGCCTTAACCTGCCTGGATCGGGATCGTGGTCTTGGGTGGTGGTCCTGAGGTGTGTGACCAGTGAGCCAAAGGTGGTGGGGTCTGCAGAGACAGTAGCCTCCTAATAGCTCCAGCAGCTGTGAAAACCCCAGCAACTTGGGACAAAGCTCTCTCCTCTGAAAGCAGAGTTCTACTGAACCCAAAAGTCAAGTAATTGACTGGCAACATGAGCAGGCAAAGGAATCAAAGCAAGCACAGCCATCCAACTTTAGATTCCTTTTTTGGGGACAAAAAGGATCAAAGCATGGAATGGGAGGGAGACAACACAATGAGAACTCCTGTAGCAAAAGTTTCCAAGAAATATGGAAACTGGTTATAGGCCATAGAGGAGCTTAGGAAGGATTTTCAAAAAAAATAAGAGAAGTGGAGGAAAAATTGGGAAAAGAAATGAGAATGATGCAAGAAAATCATGAAAAGAGAATCAACAACCTAATTGAGGAAAATAACACCTTAAAAATAGATTAACTCAAATGGCAAAAGAGGCCCGAAATGCCAATGAGGAGAAGAATGCCTTAAAAAGCCAAATTTGCCAGATGGAAAAAGAATCTCAAAAGCTTGCTGAAGAGAATAATTCCTTCAGAATTAGAGTGGAACAAATGGAAGCAAATGACTTTATGAGAAATCAAGATACTATTAAACAGATTCAAACAAAT
>CM053582.1:71571347-71601729 GCA_028627135.1 Pseudochirops cupreus
CTATGTATACCTGTACACATATATGCACACACTCATATATGTATTCATGTGCATATATATCCTCCTATATAGACATATGTGTATATATACATATATATATATATATATATATATATATTTATATTCCCTTCAACTGTCCTCATACTGAGAAAAGTTACATAAGTTACAACTATCATTTTTCCGTGTAGGCATGTAAATAGTTCACCTTTGATAAGTTCCTTATGATTTCTTTTCCCTGTTTATCTTTTCGTGCTTCTTGTATTTGAATGTCAAACTTTTTATTCAGCTCTGGTTTTTTCCTCAAGAATGCTTGAAAGTCCTCCACCTCATTGAATGATCATATTTTCCCCCAAAACACTATACTCAATTTTGCTGGGTAGGTGATTCTTGGTTTTAATCCTAGCTCCTTTGATCTCTGGAATATCATATTCCAGGCCCTTCGATCCCTTAATGTAGTTGACTCTGCTTCTTAATGACCTTTTCTCAATTCTCCTATTCTGTGACATTATTTTCCATATCCTTATTATAGTAATACACACTATGCTCCCCACAGTTCTCCCTAGTGTCCTCTTCTCTCTCAACTCTCTCCTTTGATAATTTCATCTCATCATGATTTCAAGTACCACTGTGACTCCCGAATTTACATACCCAACACTAATCTCTCTCTTGAACTTCAGCCACACAGCATCAGCTACATGCTAGAGATCTTTTTGATGTCTCCTTGATATTTCAACCTCAACCGAATTCGTTGTAATTCACTACCATAAAGTAAGCCCTCTTCTGATTCTCTTTATTTCTGTTGAGTGAGCTGCTCTTCTCCTATTATCCTAAGTTATTTATTTAGTCTTTTCATTTCCCTGGAATCTCTTCCTTGCCCTTTGCTCCTAATATCCAGTCAGTTTCTCAGTCCTATGGATTCTATCTCCAAATTATCTCTCAAATCTATCAATTTCTCAACACTCACATGGCCATGACCATAATTGTAGCCCTCCCAACCTCTCCTCTAGACTATTCTAATAGCCTTCTAGTTGTTCTCTCCATCTCTTCATCTCTACCTCCTGGCTTCTCTCATTTTTTCTAAGTTCCAACTAAAATCGTACCTTTTACAGGAAGCCTTGACCAACTCTTTTGAATTCTAGTACCTTCCCAATGTCAATTATGTCCAATTTATCCAGTATGTAACTTGTTTGTATGCATTTATTTGCTTGTTACGTCTCCCATTAGATTGTCAGTTTCTTGAGGTCAGGGACTATCTTTTATCTTTCTTTGTATTCCCAGTACTCATCACAGTATGGCACTTAATAAATGCTTTTGACTTATTTATTAATAATTCCATTGTCATGATGCCAAAATAACTTTTCCAAGCCATAGACTTGACCATATAACTACCCTGCCCCCAAACAGTTAGTACTTCCTCATTGCTTAGAGGAAAAAATACTTTACTACTTTGATAAATCTGCTACAATTTACCCTTTCACCAGTGTTTCGAATAAGCAGTCAGGTGGTAGAGTGGATACACTTCTGGACTTTGAATAAAAAAGGCCAGAATTTGGATTCTGTCTTTTACTGGTTACATAATCATCGTGCAGCCATGAGCAAAGGATTTAACCTGTCTCAGCCTCAGTGTCTTCATCTTTAAAATGAGGATAATGACAGCATCCACCTCACAGGATTGTTGGGAAGATTAAATGAGATACCATGTGAAAAATCCTTAACAAATGTTGAAGTGCTTTATAAATGCTAACTATGCTTATGATACTCTTTGTTCACACATACTCCTGCTTCATAAATTCTATATTGCAGGCACTAGTAGTGTGTTAAGTTTCCCCCTCCCACACAAGCCATTCAGCACTCTATAATATACTTTTTCTTCATCTTAATCTCTCCAAATACTGGTCTTCTTTCAAAGCTTAGGTCAAAATCCTCCACCATCACCACCACCATCATCAAAAACAGCTGACATTTTCAAACACTTACTCTGGGACAGACATTGTACTCATCACTCTATGTGTGTTTTCTCATTTGATCCTCACAACAACTCTGAGAGGTAGGTGCTATGATTATCTCTGTTTTACAGATGAAGCAACCGAGGCAAGTGAAGGTTAAGTGTCCAGAGTCACGCAATAGTCTTTCCCCAACCCCCCATTTTTTGTACTCTCTCCTTATTCAAATCACCTTGCAAAAACTTCAACCCCTTATCCCTCATAAAATGTAAACTTCTATAAGTATATGATTATTCTTGTGGATAAGATGAAGATATATGAATCAGGTGGGTGCAGAACTGGTTGGATGGGTGAACTCCAAGAATGTTCATAGCTCAGTATCAACATGACAAGAAGTTTCCAGTGTTGTGCCCCAGGGATCTGTGCTTGGCCCCATCCCACTAAACATTCTTATCCATAAAGGCATAGATAATATGCTCATTAAATTTGCATATGATGTGAGAAAGATAGCTGGGGAGGATAGCTAACACACTGGGTGATTGAAATAGGAACCTAAAGGAGTTGACAAGGTAGAGCATTGTGCTGAATCTAATGAGACAAAGTTCAATAAGGATAAATATAGTCTTGCATAGGTTCAAAAAATCATCTTCACAATGATAGGATGGGGAATAGACAACAATAGATAGACGGCGTCATTTTGAAAAGAATTTGGGAGTTTTACTAGACTGCAAGCTCTTCATATGAATCAGGAGTGTGATAATGGAAGAAGAGAATGGAATAAGCATTTATATATTGCCTACTATGTTCCAGGTACTGTGCTAAGCACTTTTGACAAATATTATCTCATTTTATCTTGTAACAACCCTGAGGAATAGATGCCATAATTATCCTTAGTTTACAGTTGAAGAAACTCAGACAAACACCATTTAAGTGATTTTCCCAGGATCACATAGCAAGTAAATGTCTGGGGCTGGATTTGAACTTGGGTCTTCCTGAATCCAGACCCAATGCTCTATCCATTGTGTTACCAGTTGCCTACTAATGTAATAATGCAATATTTTACTGCATTAGGAGGAAGACCACTTCCAGGAATGAAGGAGTGATAATCTCATTGTATTTTTTCATTGTCAGACTTCACCCGGAGTGTTGTGTTCAGTCTTGAGGTCCATGGTTTAAGGATGTTGTTAAAGTGGAGAGTGACTAGAACAGGGCAGATAGGATGGTGAAGGGCCTTAAGTTTATTAGTTATAAATCTGTGTAGTGGAGTCCATCCTTCCATTGTATCAGTGTGACTTCCAGCACCTAGCACAGTGTATCATATACGGTAGACAGAACACATGTTTTTGGACTAAGTCAACCAATTAAAGAAGCTGGATCTACCATCAGCTTACCCCTGCATCTGGAGTGACATCAGGCTGCCCCTTCACGGAAACATTGGTCCGATTAGACTGGCCTGTACTGTTCACCATGGCAACAATGGCAATGCTCAGACTCAAGTTTTGTGAGGTAGTAACAAACAGACAGAAGTGTATGATGATGGCCAGGCCGTATCTTACTGACCAGAACCCTGGAACTGGAGAACAGATAAATAGTTATTAGGTTAATACTCTCTTTGGATCAAAATACATTAGCGAGGTCTGTGTAGGCCCACTGTCTTTCCACTTAGGCTATGGTTTGTCATGGACATTTGGACAGAATGGTGTAAAAGAACGAAGGAGGGCACTGGTTGGCAGGTCAAGCATTAAACTGAAGTAGATCCTGAGGGCGTCTCCTTACCACCCGCCCCACCGGACCATGCCAGTTCTTCCTCCGTACTTTTTTCACCCTGCAACTGTGAATCTCACCCCTTTTCATTCTCTTTTCATCCCAGACTATTATGTTTTCTGTCTAGGCAAACTGTCTGCATTACTTTCCCAGAGACATTCACCTTTCACTGTCCCCATAACTCCTACCATTCCTATAAACCTGCTCTGGAGTAGACACACATTATAAAGAGAGGGAGACAACAAGTACATAGATTATGATCAGGAAGTGAATTTGAATCTGGATACAAAATATACATCCTGCACCTTCCCTTGATACTCAAGTAATTTATTTTTGGTTGCTGGTCCTATAAATGTTAACAATTTTCTCCTCTATGCACTTATTATTACACTTATAGCACAGTCCCCCAACTCCTAGGGCAGTGGTTCTCAACTTGTGGGTCACGACCCCTTTGGGAGTTGAATGACACTTTCACAGGGGTCACAGGGGTCACCTAAGACCATCAGAAAACACATATTTCCGATGGTCTTAGGAACCGAGACACGGCTCCTCTAATTGGCTCCAGGCAGGTCCGCCCACATGCAGACACGCTCACATATGAGTATTAAAGGGTCGCGGCATTAGGAAGGTTGAGAACCACTGTCCTAAGGAGTAAATCTCTTAGGGAATGGTTACTCCAGTTTTAGAGTACACCATGTATGCTGTAAGTCCACAATCCTAAAATTGTAGTTTATGAGTCCTTACTGATGTGTGCTTTTTTTAATAGACAGAGCACTCAATTCACTCAAAACAAGAATGGCATGGTATAATAAGAAAAGTAGCCACAAAACATTCACCCATAAACATTAGATATCATCTTCCTAAAATGAAGACAAGATAGTATCTAGTAGTCACATAGAGATAAAACACATGGAGAAGCACACACATAGGAGACACAATTTTTTAGGTTGCACACGTGGAAGAATGTACATATGAGAAACATATGTGACCAAAGAACATCTATGGCCAGGGCACACACATAGAAGGGCAAATGATATATACAATGCTACAGAGCTACTCTCTTTTCACAAGAGTGCTGCTGCTATTGACACTAGTCTCATAGCCTTCATTCTTATAGTCGCTGCTAGGCACAGACCAATATTCTTGTAGTCTCCAAAGGATGCTGCTACTCTCTCTATCTACAAGACATTTTTTTGGTCAAACATTGCTTCACTGGGTGATTTTCCAGTATTGGATTCTGGCTACTCTCTGTTGGCCATTTAGTCTACAGTCCCTCTAGGGATCAGCTAAAGTCCTTGACTAGGGTGGTGCCTTTATTTTTATTCAGATATTGTAGAAAAGGAAGGAAATGCCTTGCTCTGAGACCATCAGAAACTTCCTTTGTCTTGTCCTTCAGAATCTATGCTTGGAGATTTTCCATTTCTCAAGCAGGAGGTATTCAAACCCAAGCACAAGCCCCTTTAGGCCAAAGAGTGGGGTTATCTCAGCTATCTAATGCCCTTAGGTTTCTCCTCTTTAGAAGACTCTTCATGAGAAGTGATCATCCATGCTTTTCTTGAAAATTTCAAATGAGAAGGAATCCACTTCCTCCTTGATCAGGGGTAAATATAGTATTACTGCAAATATATAGGATTATAAATTTAGAGGTGGAAGGGACCTTAAGAGGCCTTCAAGCTTAACATCATCATTTTACATGAGAAAATGATGATTAGAGAGTTGAAATGAATTGTCCGGTGTTATACAACTATTAAATGCCTCAGGTGGGATGTGAACTTGGATCTTTCTGATTCTAAACTCAACCTCCTATGAACCACATGATATTGCCCATTTCCTGTAACTTTTTACCCTCCACTAAATTTATTCTTTCCCTTCATGTGACATGATAAACTTGCCTGAAAAATATTAGCACCTGAGAAAGGTACTTGAATTTAGAGAGTACACAGAACAGTGAGACTTACTTACTCATACTACAAGAACAAGGTGAAAAAGAAAAGTCCAACATTCTATAACCTAGAAAAGGGGACTTTGAAATAGTGAAACAGGAATTTTGAACACAAAGATAAGAGCAAATTCCAAAAGGGACAAAACACAACAGTAATACTAACTCACGTTTATATAGAGCTTTTGAGTTTCCCCAGTGCTCTCTTCACATTAACCTTGTGAAGCAGGTAGGACAATAATATTTGCCCATGATCACATAGCCAGTAAGTGGTGGACCTGGACCTTTAACCCAGGTCTTCTGATGCCAAGTACAGTTCTGTTTCCATGTTACTTTATTGACTCGCAATAAACAGAGCATTAATTACATAATTGCAAGACCTTAGAGACCAAGTAAAACAATCCATGCCCAGCCAAGAATCCCCTTATGTCTCCAATTGGATTATCCTGGCTCAAATGACTCCAAATGAGAGGACACTTCTAAGACACATTATTCTTCAATTTACTAGATCTAATTGTGAGGAAGTTTTCATTACATTGAACTCAAATTCAACCTCTGCAATTTCCAACCAAGTTTATAATTCTATTCTCGAGGACAAAATGGAACATATCTGATCCTTTCAAATAACAAGGTAGCATTTATCACACACCCAAAATACATGTTGTCTTATTCAACATGAATACCAATGTTACTTCAACTTAAATTGCTATGGAATTATCCCTAGTCCTTTCATCATATTGGTTGCCCTCCTCTTCATGTTCTGAAGCTATTGAATTCGTTCCTAAAATGTAATACCCATAGCTGAATTCAACACTCCAGATTTGACTAGAGCAGAGTAAATCAGGACTATTCTATTCCCAGACACTAGGACTCCCTTAATTCAAGCTATTTCCAATTTTTTTTGAAGGGGAGGAAGGGAGGTTGCCTATCACACTGTGGATTCACCTTGAGTTTTCAGGCTACATTTAAAACCTCTGGGTCTTCTTTGAGATGAATTGTTGTCTAGTTATTCTTCTTTTATCTTGAGCATCTCAAGTTGAATGCTTGAACTCATACATAGGACTTTACACTTATCCTTATTATTAATCAATAAGAAACATTTCATAAGTTCTTACTACGTGCCAGCCACTGTGCTAAACACTGAGGTTACAAAAAAAAGTTTAAAACACTCTCTGCCCTCAAGAAGCTAACATTAGAATGGGAGAAAGAACATGTAAACCACTTGGTATATGCAAGATATATTATATATAGGTTATATGATGTTGATTCCCTCACCTCTCAGATTATTTCCCATATGTGCTTTCTCTCTCTCTCTTTCTTTTTCTTTCCTCCTCCCTTCCTCCCTTCCTTCCTTCTTCCCTTCCTTCTTTCCTCTGTTCCTCCCTTCCTTCCTTCCTTCCTTCTTTCCTCCCTCCCTCCCTCCCTCCCTTCCTCCCTCCCTTCCTCCCTTCCTTCCTCTCTTTCTTTCCACATACATACATATATGTATGCATGTATATGTGTGTGTGTATATATATATATATAAACACACATATGTATGTATATATGAATATTTTAAAAGGAAAAGATATGGGATGATAAATGGGAGGATACTAGGATCAAGTCAGAGGGGTTTTTTTTTGAAGGATGGGAGGGATGTGAGCGTGTTTGTAGACAGCAGGGAAGGAGTCAGTAGATAAGGAGAGATGGAAGATGAGTGAGAGTGAGGAGTGGGGATGATATAGGAGATAACATGAAAGAGAAAGCAGAAGGCTATGCTCTCAAGGGTGCATGCTGAGGAGTGTCCTTTGCAGTACTCTCGTTATGTAAGATAGGGGTGGAGAATAAAATAGTGGTAGAAGGCATCTTAGTGATGAGATGAGGATAAAGGAAGAAAATAAAATGATCAGTAAATAATCTCAGTTGGAGGGAAGGGGGTAAGTATGAGGGAAGGTTATCAGCAGAGAAAGTAGGGGTTAGTGGTGTTAAGGAAACTTGAGGAAGAAAAAGATTGTTTTGAAGAACTGCTGTGGTGAGTGGGACCATGACTTAACTAGGGACTAGTAAGATTGCCTTGCTGTAGTGGGGCCCCTTTGTGATTGTGTAACATAAATTTGTGGTGGATTCAGCCAGCATGATTCTATTATTTTCTCTAGCTCTATTCAAGACCATGTGTATAAGTACAAAGGAAGTAGATGGTAAGATTAATCCAGGGTTGGGGTTTGGTTTGGCATGACTGGTGAAGGGACAAGGGATTCAAGAGTAGAGGATGTTGAAGAGTTGAAATGGTTCCCCAAGGAATTAAGATTAGGAACGGCCAGGTACACAGGTGATGGGTTGGGGGGAAAAACTGACAGGTAGAGCTTTGGAGGTTATGGTGAGGATGAAGAATAGATTAGGGGTCATAAAACATAAGGAAAATGGAATCATAGATTATAATCAGATAAAAGAATTTCAAATTTTTATGAACACAGAAAGTGGAACATTTTGGGTATTAGCAATATCAATGGTATGACCATTTTTGTGTGTAGCTGAGTTGTAGAGGAAGAGGTCAAGGAATCTGAGTAGATTGACAAATTGGGAAGTTAAGATAATTAAGGGAACATCAGTATGTATGTTGATATCCCCTAATATGAGGGAAGAAGTTGGGCCAGCATTGGAGAAATCTCTGGAAGCCATTGAAACTGAGAATTATATGGCTTGATCTTTTACACAAATGGATGCTTGAGTTTAGTACTGGAGAAGACCGTGGGAAAAGGTAGATAATGAAACTGGAAGGTTTATTAGATTTACCCCAGTATTCTAGCCTGTCAAGTTCTTTTACATCTTTATTGTCATTCCTTCCACTCAACTGTGTTGTTTTCAAGTTTTAAAAGCATGTCACCACTAATGTCATTAATAAAAATGTTAAATAATGTGGAATAAAACGTGGATATTGAGAAAATCCATTAGAGACCATCCTCCAAGTTTAAATCAACTCATTAATGATTACTCCAGTCACTCTCATTCTAAAATGATCTAACTAATATTATTCTATCCACATCTCTCCATTTTGTCCACCATGACAGGATAAGATAGTCTTTTTATAATCTTTTCTGAAATTTAAGTGAAGTATGCCTACAATATTACTCTGATCTAAGAGTCTTATATCCTGGTTAAAAAAAATCAAGTGTATTTAGTTTGGCATGATCTGTTCTTAAGGAAGACCTGGAAATTCTTGGTGATCACTGTTTCTTTTTCAGAATGTTTAGTAGCCACCACCTTAATAAAACATTCTTGAATCTTTCAAAGAATAGATGTAAATCTCACTGGTCTATATTATTCAGATTTCTCTCTTCCCTTTTTTGGAAATTGGAGAATTTGTCCTTTTGTCTTACAGCACTGAATCTACTCTACCATATGCCTTACAGCATGTCACATAAGGATTACTTGAAGTAAATGCTTATATTTATCTTAAAGAAGAAAGAATTAAGAGAGGAATAATAGCTATATTTGAAGAATCATCATATAGAAGAGGGACTAGAGCTCTGTTTCAGAAGGCAGAAATAGAAAAAATGGATAGATGTTTTATCCACGAGTAACTTTAATCGAAAATGTCCCAACAATTAGAACTGTCCAAAAGTGAAGTCAGCTAGGTGGGGCTGTAGTATTCTAACTGTATACTTTCCAACAGATACTAGGTGTCCATTTATTGCGGTTGTTGTAAAAAGTATCATTTGATAAGTATAGATTGAATTAGAAGTATCTTGAATTTCCTCCCAACTCTTAGCTTCAGTGACTCTATGATGGAGTTAAAGAACAAGTTGAGATATAGGACATACACAACACCACAACAACATCAAACACATAATAGGTGCATGAGGGATCCAAACAAAATTTTATAGGAGGTTTGAGGGGGAAGGGTCATGGTCAACTATGGAGATAAGGGATATTTGCCAGAACGGGTAGCTACTGAGTTGGACTTTTAAGAATGAAAAGGAATTCAACGTGCAAAGAGTTGAGGCATTGTGGGCATTTGTTTAAAGACAAGCAAAGCATCAGAGGTAGAAAAATGTGGGTTGTGCATTATGTAATGTCAGCAGTCTAATTTTGGATAAAGCATGGACTTTAGGTAAAGTATTCGTAGTAATATAATGTGGCACCACAAAACTGAGGAACTTGAATACCAAGACTGATTTTTAATTGGTAGACAGTTTGGGAAAATGGAAGGTTTTCAAACCGAGGAGGAACATGAACAAATTTCTCCATATGGAAAATTATTCTGATGATGCTCTGCAAGTTGAATCATGAGAGAAAAAGCCTAGAAGTCAAAAGGCTTATTAAGAGGCAGCTGTAATTAGTCCAGGCAGACAGTAATGAGGTCCCTAACTAAGGTGGTGCCTGTGAGAAAAAAGAAAAAGGAACAGATTTGGCATCAGATCAAGAGGATCAATGTTTCTACAATATAAGAAGAAAAGAAGCAGAAAAAAGTCAAAGATAACAACAGTGGGAAAGAGTGAATGGTGATGTTCTTATCAGAAACAGGAATGTCAGAAAGAGAAATGGATTTGTTTTGGGGAGAGACCATAGTACTAGTTTTGGATGTGTTGAGGTTGAAGCATCAGCAGAATATTCAGGTGGAGAAAGTCTTCTGGGCACATGGAGACACACATATGGAGCTCAGGAGAAGGGTCACTGATAAAGACAGATTTTGCCAGTAATCTCAAGAGAAATGGTAATTGAAATCGTTGTAGTGAATGGGTTTGCAAAGGGATAGTGAATGGGAACAAAAGAAGAGAGAGGAAAGGACCTTGAGGAAATATAAATTAAGGGATTTGAAAGACATTGATGAGATAGAAGGAGAAATTAGACATTTGTGAATAGAACCAGAAGAGTGTGAGGTCTCACAAACCAAGGGACAAGTTTCTAGAAAGAAGGGTAGGTCGCCACTTCTAAAGGCTACAAAAATGTCAAGGAGGATGATGAAAGAAAGAAAATAACTGGATTGTTTAATTAGGCAGTCATAAAAGAAACTCAAGAGAAAAGGGAAGTTCTTTCCAAGAAGGAGATTGTCTCATTTTTGTCTTTTTATCTCCAGCACTCAAGCAGTGTGTGATACTTAGGAAATACCGAACAAATGTTTGTTGAATGAGTGAATGAAATGGTATGTTGGAAGCCAGATTGCAAGAGGCTTGAGGAAAAATATTGGTGAGGAAGTGGCAGTATCATATGCACATATTTTTCAAGAAGTTTATTAATGGAAGGGAGGTGTTAAATCCTAGAGAGGGTGAATTATGTCTTGTACAGTTTTTAAAAAATCTCTCTCAGGGTCTAGCTTAGTGTTAAGCATATAGTAGGTTCTCAAGAAATGCTTCATGAGTTAAACTGAGAACTGCATACATGTGTGTATTGTGTCTGTGATATCTCTGGGTTTATAAACAAATACACATTCCTTAAACTGACTTTTGGAAATGTTCCCCCAAGCTCTATTGTCTCATCAGATAGAACAAACTCTTTGAAAGCAGAAACAGTTTTACTTTTGTCTTTGTGTTTCTGTTCTTAAATATTTTTGTCTTTTGGTATGGTGGGTAAGACCAGTTTAAAGACAGGTTGGCAAGAGATCTGACTAAGCAAAGTCATTCAAAGGGCATTTAAGAATGAAAATGGAAAAAGGACAACAAATAGAAGAAAAATGGGAAAGATCTGCAAAAATTACTATAACAAACTGTTTTCAGAATGAAGAACAGCAGAATTAACACACTTAGGGCCAAAAGCATGATTCTGGATGATCTTAAAGGAGAGATAGGAAAAGAGAACATGATAGAAAAAGCAGTTGGTTTAGACAAAGGTAGAGACAGAGAGATGGAGACATAGAAAGACAGAGAGAGAGAGAGAGAGAGAGAGAGAGAGAGAGAGAGAGAGAGAGAGACAAAGAAAGAGAGACAGAGACACAGAGACAAAAAACCCTGTGCTGGAGGAATTATAATTGTGACAACACTGAGAGATTATTAAGAAGGTGGGGGAAATACCAAAGACATAGAAAAAAAAAATCTTAGTCCTTATAAGACCTTTTTTTTTTTAATAAAAAAGGACACTGAGAAATCATTGACAAGTACCTATTTGCTTCCACCCATATATAGAATCCTTATGAGTCATCTGAACACTAAATAAGGGCCTTCTCAATGAGGGTGTTAGTAGAGAACAAACTTCTGAAAGTACCATCCAATAATGCATCACATCTTTACTGCTCCAAAATTGACTAAAAGTTGCAGAGATATAGAATTTCATTGTGCTTATTATTTGCTGACTATGAAAAAAAAATGATTCAGTGGACCAAAGCCTCACCATGGCTCTCTTCCAAAATGATGTCTTTCATCCACACATCTCAAAACATATTTGAGATTCTTCAAAAAGCATAATAATATATAACCCTAATTAAAGACCTTTTAATCATGACTATCAGGTGAGGCATCAAAAGGAAAGTTATATACTCTGAAATGATATTTGCTACTGTAATAGAGGAGATCCAGAACAGAGTAAGTTGACAAGGGTTTCTCTAGGGAGGCTTAAGTCCTCCAGATGTTCCTGTTGGTGAATGATGTTGTGATTGCATCCAACAGTAGAACATTTGCAGAGCTTCCTGGAAGAGATCCGACTGTGCATATAGGAAATATCAAAGAGGAATGTCTGTTGCCAAGATTATGGCATGTATTTGTATGGAAAATCTATGGATCTTCTTCATCAATATAGATTATAGAAAGAGAAGATGGGCTATTCCACTCTCTTTCCTCATCCTCGCCACATAACCAGCCCAAGTGCTCCTTTGGCAAACCCTACAATGTTGAGTGAATTTGAGAAAGGCCTCCAGAATGCTGGGTGGCCCTCTTGTGGTGAATTTGTGGAAGTACATCAAAAAGAATAACAAGTTGGACCATCGTGGATGGTTTATGATACTGGGGCAGGGGCCGGGAAGACTTCCAAACTGAAGAGTTCATGTGTTCTTTTGAGTACTTGTAATTTTGAGCATACTTAGAGCTTGGCATAGTGCCTGTAAAATAATGGGTTCTCAATTAGTTTTTGACTGTTTTTTTCACTGACAATGTCAAATTATTATCATTTGTTTACTGGACTCAATATTTCTCATTCTGTTCCTGGCCAACATGATTTTTTTTTAAATCTCAGAAGACTTTTGTTAACTGTTCCTAACTTTACTCTCTAAGCATTTTAAGAAGATTCTTTCTGTTGTTTTATATTTATGTTAAATTCCTCCCTGGTTGATAAGGTTTTTAAAAGATAATTTTAGTGGTAAATAATGTTTTGGGACTTTGACACCAAGGGGTAAGAGCTTAGTTTTTTTTGCCTAAGGGTTATCATTAGGGAAGAGTTTCTCTGCTTAAGGCAATGTTGCATTTGCACACCTGCTTCTTTATAGTTTAAAAAATTTGCCATGCCACAGCTCCATTATGATTCTCTCGGGTGTGTGTGTGTGTGTGTGTGTGTGTGTGTGTGTGTGTGTGGAGGGGGTGTGGGTGTGGATGGGTTTGGGTGTGTGGTTGTGGGTGTGGGTGTGTGTTTATAGATCGTGTGGTTGCTAAAATCAATCATCTAAGTCTTATGAATAAGGCTGGTCAAGAAGAGAGAATTCTTATTTGTGGGGTAGTGTTTCTAGAGTAGATAGAGATATTTCTGTTTTAATAATTCTGGAGCATATTTCATTCACAGAGAGCTGATTGAGTGGGGAACATTTGGGATGGGGAGTAGAGAGAAGGTAATATAAGAGTTGAATGGCTTAATGCTTTCTGGTGAGCAGAAGGGATACTCTGGGCTTTTGGAGAGTCAAAACATATGGACCAAATATCCATGGTTCAAGTCACTTGACTGGTGCATTATGATAGCATCACCTGGTGACCAAATTATGTAAAATACTTGCTGATTAATTAATTAACTGACAATATGCTTTTATGTAGGTTGCAGAAAGCAGAGGAATGAGCAAGTGTGGGTTATTATTACAGGACTACCAACTGAAAAAACAACCCATTCCATCTGCCACATTTTTGTTTTGTTTTGTTTTGTTTTTGCATTATAATAATTTCCTGAAACACTCTGTCCTGTTTTATAATAAAGAAAGGCAATTAATGAAAAGCGACCATCTAAACAAGTCTCATAGTACATTCCACATTTTGTCCCTGGACTCCTCTGCTTTTCTACCAAGAAAAGGCAAATATGCTTCCTCAATTGATCATTTTTTCCTTGGGTTTGAGACTGATTCCAACTCTTTGTCTAATACTAAATATTGTTGAGATTTTGTTTATCTGAGAGATTTTGTGGGTTATATCTACCAACAATAACTGCATTAAAGGTAAAACAAGTAAAAATTTAAAAATTTATTAATTCATTTAAATAACTATTAAACATAAATAATTATTTTATGAAAAATTAACTGTGTTTTCTAAAACAATTTTTTTCAACTCTCCTTATGGTCTGGATTAATAGATGATAGCCGGATTCTCACACATACTTCTCTGCCTTGAAAATGTTGTCATATGTTGTTTTGGTTTAAGTTCTTGGTTGAAGAAAATTTGGCCTAACACCCACCCACCCACACACGCCCACACCCATACACCCACACCCACACCCACACCTCTCCACCCCACCCCCCACAGAGTTGGAAAAAGGAGTAGTACTTTTCAACTTTTCAGATAATTGTAGCTACTCTTTTTTAATACTATAACTGAACTCTACAAATGGTAGTTTCTTAAAAATTAGTTGCTATGCAGAATTCGAAATCATATCAATAAATTTTTTGTACTCTGTTACATTAAAATCCATTCCTGATTCAACTTTCTGGGGCCAAACAAAAAAATTCTACTCCCTCTGTGATATGAATCCTTCAAATACTTAAAGAGAGCTCTCATGTCCTGAGTATTCTTTTTTTAAGGCTAAACATCACCAGGTCTTGCAATCTCTCCTTATATGACATGACCTCGAGGCCTTTCCCTATCCTCAGGAGCCATCCCCTATATAAAATTGCCTAGAGTTCTGACAGGTTAAGGGTCATAGAAGCAGCATATGTAATAGTATATAGCCTTGGACCTAGGACTTGCTAGCTCCAGGCCAGATGTCTATGCACTATGCCAAATTACCTCTCATTCAGGCAATAATAACACATTTATTGATAATAGTTAAAGGCAGTGGAGAATGTACTGAAATCTAAATCCACCTGGAGCTATGAGTATTGTAACTTGCTATTCAAAACCTTATGGGACTGTAATTGATATCATTCTGAGTCTGACTCCAGGCATGATCATCAAGGAATGAATGCTATTAAGCCTATAATCACTGATGCCAGCGACATTATTGGGTGGACGTCCATGAACTGGAGGCTGAGCTCTCATGGGAAAGGTTGGGAGAATGATTTTTGGCATGGAATGAGGTATGATTCTCCTGACTCAATTTCTTCAGTATGACACTTCCTCTTGAATGGAAAATATCCCACCTGGCTGAATGCTGTGATTGACATCAAGATAAGGAACTTTCCCCTTTACTGTATAGCTTTGTCCTTCTTCTTCTTTGATGGTAAATTTCTATAATCATGTTAAACAACCACTTCAAACACAATATTACATCTTCTAGTTTAATACTGGAATGCATCTGAGTTACTATAGTGATATGTAGGCATTACATTTGAGCTTTTTAGTCTTTTTGTATTCTGAACAACTAAGTAAATAAGTACTTTGCATTATCATTTGTCTGTTACTAGTTACATATATTCCTGCATAAGATAAGATCCTTTAAGTTCTCATAGTGTTATGGGGACAATTAGACAGTGATGTAAAGACCTGTGAAACCAGAATATAATTCTGTTATTTAGTGAAGTTAATACCACAACTGTCTCAGTTCTGTGTTCATGAAAAGAATAACAGCACATTTAGTTATCTCAAATGTAGAATGCCTTGTGGTCTATCTTCAAAATGCCTTAAAGAGATATCCACTTAAAGGTCCAGTTTTACTAGGATTTATTAATTTAAACATGGCTAGAAGTTGAAAATGTCTTATTGAAATAATTCATTTAATAAGTACTGTTCTTAAATCATATATTCATACATTGCATCCTAACATTTCTTACAATTATTGTTAACATGTCATCTTTTGAGAGAATTCATTGGAGTTCATCTTCTTATGAAAAGTTCCATTACTAGTTCTTTAGCAGAATCTCACCCTCCTAACAGGGAAATGAACAATACCAAGTACTGAATTCAGAGTTTTCCAATTTTTCAGTTTGTATTTGAGTTTCTTGGAAATATCAACATGTGAACTGGCTAACCTAAAAATGTAAATTCTCTGATCTAAAAGCTTCCAAATTTGATTTTCTAATAATAGAGGAATAAGATTTGAGCTAACTTTCACTATTTGACCTGGTTATTGGCAAAGTAAATTTAAAATTGTGTTAAGACCAATTTTGTAAGAGATTTTTTTGATAGAGCAGGGGATTTCTACAAGAGACCTGAACCAGAGGAACCAGTCAGTTGGAAACTGCTCCGAGACCACATCCAGACCAGAGGACTGCATTAGATATTTCCAGAGAACCAGGTGACTATATGAGATGAGACTTTTATGAAATGGACAGTTGTTGGTTTTTTTTTTTACTATTTATTTTTCCCCTACGTGCCTTTAATCTCTAAGGTTTGCTTATCAGAGGGGACTGCCCTCTTTGATCTTGTCAATGCATCGATCAATTTTTCTCCCTTTCCTCCTCACACTGTTCCCCATCCCAAGCCCCTTAGTTAAGAACTCTTGATGAAATGTTTGCCACATCAGTTAATGATTCATTGAGGAAGACTGCATCTCTCAATAGAATCAACTGGGGGAATGAGAGAAATGACTATTTCTCTCATATTAACAACCAACTATTGAATTAGGACTAAGGTTTTCCATTTCTTATTTCCTCATTCAAAAACCAGTCCCTGTAGATTATTCACCCAGTCTTTGAAGGTCAGGGCTAATGATAAGATGAAATCTTGGGCAGACACACCCCACCGGAAAAACTCAGATCTGCTCAAAAGATGAAGAAATTCTAGTTTAGGTGAATTGGTGGATTCTGTCCCATTGTGTTTGAGTTATGCAGGTCTGGGTGGAAATGAATTCCCCCTTTTGTCTAGGGGTAGTATGGATATAGACAAGTCTCTTTGACTAAGACTGAGTGGTCAAAGTCACATCCCTCAGATTCTTATTAGAATAAACCGGCGTCTTATTATAACATTTATTCTGTCATTACTTGTTAATCAATCAGAGTTGATTTCCACTCTCAGGTGCACCTATCCTTCCAAGGGCATATAACAGTTGAGCAGATACCGTGAAGGGTCTTTGGTTTAGAAGAAACATTTACTAATTATCTGCTGACTTTAATTAATGAAACAATTGTTAACAACCCAGAAACTGTCTCTTGAACTTTTTATGTCACAAACCCCTGGTCTTTCTGGCTTTGAGCTGGGTTTCAGTCAGCCAGCAAGCATTTATGAAGTGCCTACTATGTGCCATTCACTTCATTAAGTGCTGGGAATACAAAGAAAAAAAAGTCTCTTCTCTTGAGAAGCTCACAGGCTAATTCCAGATACAGCGCTCAAGGTGCACTACGTAGAGACAAGATTTATCCAGAACAAATCAGGGATAAATGACAGAGGGAAGTCTCTATTGTTTAAGGGTATCAGGAAAAGTTTGTAGTAAGATTTTATCTGACACTCGAAAGAATCCAGGTAGGAGATGAGAAAACAGAGCATTCCATGCATGAAGGACAGTCAGTGAAAATGCCTAGTCAGGAAGTGGAATATTTTGTGCAAAAAATATTAAGGAGACCACTGTCCCTAGATTGCAGTGTGTGTGTGTGTGTGTGTGTGTGTGTGTGTGTGTGTGTGTGTGTGCGCACATGCATGTGTTTGTGGAGGTGAGGAATAAGATATTAGAAGATAGGAAAGATAGGAAAAGACGGCTTATGGAGGACTTTAAAAATTAAATAGGATTTTATATTTGTTCCTGTAGGTAATACAGAGTCACTGGGGTTTATTGAATAAAAAGATGACACAATAAGACTTGCCTTTAGGAAGATCGGTCTGACAGCAGAATATAGAATGAGCTGGTGTGGAGAAAAAACTTGAAGCAAGAAAATCAACAAACAGGCTGTTACAGTAGTCTAGATGTAAGGGCTTGTACAGGGAGGTGACCATGTCATAGCAGGAAGGGGCCTTAAGATGTTATGAAAGTGGAATCAGGGGCAGCTAGGTGTCGCAGTAAATAAAGCACCAACTCTGGAGTCAGGAGGACCTGACTTCAAATCCTAGTTCAGACACTGGACACACTTACTAGCTGTGTGACCTTGGGTAAGTCACTTAACCCCAATTGCCTTGCCTTCCCCCCTCCAAAAAACAAACTAACAAACAAAAGTTGAATCGGTAGGACTTGGCAACAGATTGAATATAAGGTTTAGACTTTGAGGAGTAAAGTATAATACATAAGCTGTGAGCCTGGGTCACTGGGAGGATAGTGGTATCCTCTAGAGTAGTAGGAAAGTTAGGAAGAGGGGCAGAGTTGGGGAGTAAAGACTGTGGACATGTTAAGTTTAAGATTTCTGTAAAATATCCAATAGACAGCTGGAGATGTGAGTCCAGAGATGGGGAGAGAGTTTAGGGCTTGATAAATAGATCTGAGAACCATTACTATTTCGATTATAACTGAATCCCTAGAAAGTGAAAAGATCACAAAGTAAAATGGAATGGATGGAGAAGAAGACAAAGGTGCTCAAGTTAGAGTTTTGGGAGACACCCATAGTTAGTTAGATCTCTCCAGATCTTAAGAGTCCTCTGCATAGAGATAGGAATTGAATTCATAGATCTCCATGCCTTTTTTTGTCTTTCTGCATCTTCTGGTTACTTCTCTGCTGCCTTCCAGTGTGTTCGTGTCTCCCCCACCCATAAAACACCCTAACTTGAACCTACTATCCCTCCTAGCTTTCATCCCATATCTCTCCTCTCTTTCTCCTTGAGAAAGTCATTTACCATTGGTGTCTCTATTTCTTCTCTTTCTCTTTTCTAAACCTTCTGCATTACAGCTTCTAACCTCATCGCTGGGGGCAGGAAGCGCTTGGGCGAAGATGGGTGGAAATCAATCTATCCCTCTATCTCAAGGAATTGGAGCCCTCAGAATTCTAGCATCTGGATTACAGTCACAGATATCCTGTACTAGGTTTGTTTCTAAATCCCATTCACATACTCTGTTTCAATCAAAATGATCCAATCACTGTTCCTGAAACTGAGGGTTCCATTCCATCTCCATGCCTTTGCTCTGGCTGTTACCTATGCCTAGAATGCACTGCCTCCCCATCTCTACCTCTTAGAACTCTTAGCTTCCTTCAAAGTAGCTCAGATGTTATCTTCCATGTAATGATTTCCTTGATCTCTGCCTCCCACCAGTTTTTAGTGTGTTCTCTACCCTCAAATTACATTGCATTTCTTTATCTGTTTATATCTTGTTATCTGCAGTAGAAGGTAAACTTTTTCAGGAAAGGAAACATTTCTTTTTTGTTGTTTCTCTATCATCAGGATTTCATGGATTTCCTGGCACAGAGAAAATATTCAGTCTTTGTTTAGCTGGTGATGAATACTTTGCTTCAAGTAGGTGTCCAATAAATTCACTGAATTTAATTCATGAGCTTTCAGTGTAGAGAGGGATTCTTTGCTACACATCACTTTCATGGCTTTACCTTTCTTTGTCAGTTGCTTTTCATCAAGTTGCATGTCTTGCAGATTAATACTCTCCCTGACTGTGTTGTCATCTTCTGGGAGAGCCATTATGTTTTTTTCTTTTTCCAAGAATTGGTTTTTACCTACTGAAAGAAAACCACCATTTGTTATCAGTGTAATTATTGAACGAAACTTTCTTGTGATTGCATCATGCATCCCTGGATCTCTCTATTAAGAATTCACATCAACAGGTACTCTGCCCTATTATATAGACAGTTGGTATAGTTTATGACTTATTTTTGGTGACTCAAATCAAAAAAAGAAATCAGAAGCAGTTTACACCAAACAGTAAATAGAGAGGCTATTCACTAGAGGAATTTTTCTTAAAACAAAGAAAAAAAAAGTAAAGTTAATGGTAATTTTGGAAAGCTTTTTTGCATGTGGGTGAACTGAAATTAAGTATTGAAATATACTTAAAATAAAAGAATACTGCATTGGGTTGTGTGGTTTTTTTTTTTTTTGGTTTTTGGTTTTTTGGTTTGGTTTTTTTTTTTAGTATGTCTCAGAAGACAAGACACCCGAAAGCTAGGAAATATGTGTCATATCCAAATGTATAGAACATGGCTGAAAGAATAGTGGTGGATGAATATAAAGGAAGGGAATAAGCATTTTTTTCTGCTATGTGCTAGGCATTGTGTTAAACACATTATAAATATTATCTCATTTGATTCTCACAACAACACTGCCAGGCAGATGTTGTTATCTCCACATCGTAGTTGAACAAACTGAGGCAAACGGAAGCTAAGTGACTTTCCCAGGGTCACATAGCTAGTAAGTGGTTGAAGCCAGACTTGAACTCAGGGCTTCCTGACTCTAGGCTGAGCACTCTAGCCACTGTGCCCTTAGCTGTCTCTCAGAGATGTGGAGATATTTCCATTTTACTTTGAGACACACTGTCTCTTAGCTCTGGGTATTTTTTTCCTCGTTCCTGTAATGCTCCTCATCTTTGGCCACTGGCTTGTCTGGTTTACTTTAAGTTCATTGAAAATCCCACTTTCTTTGGGAAACCTTTACCACCCACTCTCAATTTTAGCATCTTTTCAGAGCCCTGTTAACTATTTCCTATTTATCTGTATAGGACATCTTTGTACATATTTGTTTTAAAGTAGAGACTGGGGGGTTTTTTTTGCCTCTTTTTGCAGCCCCATCACTCAGCAGAGTGCCTATAGAATAAATGTTTATTGACTGAGTGACTGTCTACAGAAGAAAAACAAAATCAGAGATCCTACTGGAAGCTTATTTTGACCAGCTCCTGGAGAAGGCAACGAAAATAGCCTGTAAGTGAATTAAATAACCCACTATAGATTTAAAAAAAACAACAACTATGTTACTGATGAGTTTCAAGCCAGTCAGCCAATATATACTTTGGGGGATACTTGTTAACAGTTAATTATGGAGTATATGTGTGGAAAAGACTGAAAGTACTGAAATTTATGACTCAAGTAGGGAAAGAGTTCAAATTTTTAAAAAACATAATAACTGACTTTTACACATGACTTTAAGTTTTGGGAGATGCTTTATAAATATTATCTCATTTTATCCTTTTATTAGGTAGGCGCTATTATTATCCCCTTTTTACACAAGAGGAAACAGACACAGTGGGAATAAGTGACTTGCCCTAGGTCATACAACTAGTAAATGTCTGAAGCCAGATTTGAATTCAGATCTTCCTGACACCAGGTCCAGTTCTCTGGTCAGTTTCACTGGCCTGTCTAGCTTCCTGATAGAAATATGGAGGCACTATTTTCATTTTATTCTGTTAGGGCCAGTTCAGACCTGGGGTGTTACGCTCTTCTGTGAGTGCCACTATACAGGTGAGATGGTGACAAACTGGAGAATGTCTACAGCAGAGTAACCATTCTTGGGAGGTCTGGAAACTGTATCATGTAAGGAACAGTTGAGGAAACTACACATATTTGATCTTGAGAAGAGAAGGCTTAAGGAAGACAAATGAGAGTTGACTTCAAATATTTGAAGGTCTGTCATAGAACAGTGAGGAGTTATGTTTTGTGGTGATCCAGAGTACAGAGATCACAATGATGGGTAGAAATTATAGTGATGCAGATTTTGACTTAATATGAGGAACAACTTCTTAATAAAGAGGTGTCCAAATACTGAACAGGCTACATTTTGAGTTTGTCAGTTTTCTGTCATTAGAAGAACTCCTACAGAGGTAGGTTGTAGGAATGTTGTACGGAACAATGTTATATTGGCATAACTAGGACTTTTCCATATCAGGCTCATTCCTGTAATGTTCCTCATCTCTGCCCACTGGCTTATCATACTGTATGATCCTGTGATAAACAGGAATATTTTTGGTTTTTGAAGTTTTTACAAAATTACAATTTTTGTATTAATTTAAAACTTTGCCTTCCTTTAGCGGTTTAAATAGGGCTATTTATTTTTCTATGAAATCATTTGAAAATCAATTGGGAGAAACCTGATCTTGAGCAGAGAAATGCCATCTTAAATCTTGAGGAAAATGGCTTGTAGTTCCAGAACACACAATCATGATGGAAACCACCCCCTGGCGTCAGAGTGAAATCACAGTGAAAGTACAAACAGGGAGTTAACTTGGTCCATTGCTAGAATAGCAAACAAAAAGTCATTGATGGGCAATACGCAAACTTCACACTGCACACCCTTTGAAAGTATAGTTCTTTCATTCTCAAATATGGGAGCAAGAAGAGGTAGCTTAGTATGATGGAAAGAATGCTTGAAGCAAGAGAGACCTTACTTCAAATCCCACCTGCCACATTTAGTATCTATGTGGATGATGAAGATGATGATGATGAATTACCACCTCCCTCCTAGGGCTGTTGTGAAGTTCAAATGAGATAACATATAAAGATAACATTAAAGTGCTGTTTAAATGCTAAGTGCTATTATTATCAATTATATGATCATGGGAAAGGAACCCTAAGTCTCAACTTTTTTACCTGTATATTGGGGGTATTAATACTTGCATACTTACGTCACAAGGTACATTAGAGGATCAAATAATATGAGGCACTTCGCAAACATTGAAGTGCTATATGTATCCCCAGTGAATAGGACCAATGACATCGTAGCTACTGTTACTGGAAGCAGTCTGATGTAGTGGTTAGAAAGCTGGCCTTAAAGATAGGATGGCCTGCTTTCAAGTGCTGTCCCTGATATATATTGACTGTGTGACCCAGGGAAAGTCACTTAACCTCTCAGTGTCCTAGGCAAATCTCTGAGACAACACATTGAGAAGAGAAAGTACTGATCTGAATTGGTAAAAAGGAGTTTCATTACCTGGAAGTTTCTTATACTAGTGAAGCCACAGGTTCAGGCCTTATTCCTATCTCTGAGTAATAGCAATGACTCAAACAAAGCCATCAAATTGGAAGATAACACATCGGATGCCAGACGAGATTCAAAAATAGCTTGGCAAGGTAGACAGGCCAAATAGAATAATAAATACATTTAATAAGGACAAATCTTAAACTCAGATGGTGAGGTTTTTAGTTACAGTACTTCTGAGTACAAGATTAGAGAAATCAGGTTACTCAAGTTCATCTGAAAAATGGGTTTTAATGATTGTAAAATCAATAGGAGTTGACAGAGTGTCGTGGTAGCCAAAAATGCTATTGCAAACATTGAAGGCTTTGAAGGAGGGCTATTATACAGAACACAGGAGTTCATGGTCCTATTGTAACCTACTCTGGTCAATCTTTATTGGAAGCCACATTTTAGGACTGACATTGATCAGCTGGAGAGTTTCCAGAAGAATGCAAGGAGGATGTTGATAGATCTCAGATCATACTATCTGTGAAACAATGAAAGGATACGGGGATTTTTATTTTAGGTAGAGAACATTTAGTATGGGGAAGTTAAATGTCTTCAAGAACATGAAATATTCCAGTAGAAGAGAGATTTGACTTCTACTTTGCCTAAGAGGGCAGAACTATGAACAAAGCTATGAATGGAAGAGGGGAGGAAGTTAGGAAGTTTCAGACAGACATTCTAACTCATTGTAAGGGAGAACTTAAAAATTAGAGCTAACCCAAGGCAGAATGGGTTCACTTGGTAGGTAAGTGCATTCTTCCTTACTGGAGTTTTTAAGTGAAGCTTGGTGACCATCTCTTGATAACAGGTTCTCTAGAGGTTTGGGTTTAGCTAAATGAAATTCTGAAGTCTTTTCCATCTTTGACAATTTGTTTATCTGAAATCAAGAAATTGCTAGCATTCCATAAGAATATCTTATTAATTTGATCCACCCACCACTAACTCAGCATTAGATAGAATTTTGCCTCCTTTAATGAATTTTGTCAAATTAACATAAAACATAACAGTCAAGTCCTAGAATTTTTCACTTTGCTGATATCATAATCAAAAGATACACCTTTCTTTGAAAAGAGAATATTTAACAATCTGAGATTAAAAGTATCTTATCTTCTCTATTTCAGGGTATCACATAAGATACTGAAGAAGATGCAAAACCAAATTAGTCTAAATCTTCTTATATTTTGGTCTGGACCTGTGATTTCTCCATGTAACGAGCTCCTCATTAGGAGACTCTCTGTAGAAATGTATATTGACAATTTTTGTGCAAGTTACAATCTAAGAGAGTTGTTTCGTCACTGAGAGGTTAAGTTCCACACAGTTAAGAACCACACAGTCAATATGTGTCAGAGGCAGGATTTGAACCTGAATCATCCTGATTCAAAGGCCAGCTTTCCATCAGTGATTATATACACCATCCTCTAAACAGTACAGAGTCACTGTCTTTGGTGGATCCTTGGCAAGAATTGCCAACAGAAACAATATCATATTATCCTGGATTTAGAGCCAGAAGGAACCTTAGAGGTTAGCTAGTCCAATCCACTCATTTTATGAATGAGGGACGGAAGCTCAGTGAGGTTAAGTGACTTGTTCAGTCACAGAGGTGACAAGGACAAACCAAAGGTTTTTGACATCAAAATAATAATAGCTAACATTTATATGGGCAGCTAGGTGTTACAGTGGATAGAGTTTTGGGCCAAAAGTCAGGAAGACTCATCTTCCTCAGACACTTATTAGTTGTGTGATCCTGGGTAAGTCAATTAACCTTTTTTTTTTTTGGCCTCAATTTCCTCATCTATGAAACAAATGGGAGAAGGAAATGGCAAACCACTCCAATATCTTTGCCAAGAAAACCCCAAAATTGGTCATGAAGAGTTGAATGACTGAAAAATTACTGAACAACAACTTTATAGAGCACCTCCAGTGTGCCAGAAACTGTGCTAGGTACTTTACACTCATAATATCTGATCTTCACAACAACCTTGGGAGGCAGGTATTGTTATTATCCTCATTGCACAGTTGAAGAAACTGAGGCAAACAGAGATGAAGTGACTTTCCCAGGGTCACATAGTTTGCAAGCATCTGAGGTCAGATTTGGAACCCAGCTCTTTCTGACTCCAGGTGTGATGCTCTATCCTCAGCACCATCTGTCTGCTTCTTTCATCCTATGATGCTGGCTTCAGATAGTATGTTTGGGTAAAGGAGGAAGAGGATAAGGTTACCTCAGCAATGACACACAATTTCCCAATTGTCTGGAAGTCATGAATTAAGTCTGAAAGTCCCTTTCTCCCCAAGATCTTTAGTTCAAAAGGTGCATGCACAGCTTCAAGGTGAATAAATGGGGACTCTTAAATGTCATTAACTGAAAATTAGCTTCTTCCCAGAAAGAACCTGCGGTCTATAAAGGAACACACAACAAAGGTCTCTCAAACACCCAAATCTCTCAGACCTTTCACAGTAGCCTGAAGATAATAAGTAAAGAAAAAAAAATAGGTACCAGATGCACACACCTTTCCCTTTTTTTCCTTTCTTATGTGCAGGTTGGGTTGGGGTTGGGTTCCTTACATATATTTTCTCCTCATTGTTTGTTGCTGCTACTGATGATAGACAGTGAGAAGGAGATCAGGAGATAAAGACAGACAGACAGACAGACGGACAGACAGACATTGGATTCAATTAGGGAGGTTGGGCCAAACTTGCAATGCTGAGTAGAATGGGTGAAGATAAGGTCTACAAGATTCCAAGCAAGTCTTCCTACCTCAGCTCACAAACTAACAATCTATTCCAACATAAATTCATAGATTCCTACCTGGGAAATCATAAAGTAGGCAAAGTTGTTCTTGTCTCCTCCCCAATTCCCTTTCTGAAACTTCTATTATTCCCTAATCCCCTTCCCTCCCTCATACTCTCCCTCAATACTATTGCCAGTAATAAATATGAACTGGACACCTTAAATGTATAAGCGCCATTACTATATGTACCGTATATTCTATATTCTTTATATAGAGAGCACTATAGCACTATACATATAGAGACAGAGACAGAGAGAGAGAGTGATATATATATATATATATATATATATCGCTCCTGTCCTCATGATTTCTTTTGGCTATCAGATTCTTCCCACAGCCCCCTCCCCAACCCAGAGTGTCCTCCCCAACTCCTTTTCCTCCTTTCCCCATGCCAATCAAAGTTCTAGTTCCCATGCGTTCAGTTAGGTGTTCATTTGATTAAAGTAATTCTCAGTGGGGATGAATGATGGTAACTCTCCTAAGAAGCCTTGGGCACTTTGCAAGAGAATACTTGGATAACAGGATGGTTGAATTTAGGTTTGGGAGAAACTATCACTCAACCATCTCATTTTATAAACGAAGAGGCTGAGGTGCAGGGTGGTTAATCTACTTGCTTAGGGTAGGTAATAAATATCAGAGCCAGGATTCTATCCCAAGTCTTCTGACTCCAAATCCAAGGTTCTTTTGACTACACTTCAATGTCACAAAGGAGCTGATTCACAAAATAAAAATTTATTATTTAGAACATGCATTGTATATGTTTTTAATCAAGCCATTTTAGGGTATTCCCAATGATTTCCTCCTCTCTCAAACAAATTCCCTCAAAATTCTCTACCTATTCCCCAAGGATGGAAATTCCCCAAGGAATCAGCATTGCACTATCAATCTACCCCTCACCTTTTTCATAGGTCCTGTTCTGATCAAGGCCTTAGTAAAGAAGTCATTAATTGGGAGAGAGCATGGGAAGGGGGAAACTAATTCTTATCATAAAAGAATAAAGACAAACCTGAAGGAGAATAAAATTCTTGTTCCTTCCACACTGAAGACTTTCTCACCATTGTACAGGGAGGCAAACAGATAATCACATGATGCCTGAGATTTCATCAGAAATACTTTGGCCGTAATTCCTGAAAGTTAAAACTTCATTTTACTTCGTAGTTAATTTTTAACCTCATTCCAGTATTTTTGATCAATGGACTGAGCATTCGTATTGATGCTTGGTTTTTGTTCTGATGAGAATTATATCTCTAAATCAGTTAGTTAAACATTTTTCATATTGTGTTATAATAATAAGCAATATTTATATAGTGCTTTAAGATAATTTTTTTATTGTTTGGAGAGGAAAAAGGTTCAATGTCCATATTCACTTCCTCTATAATGTCCAGCCTTTGGAAGAAAGGAGTACTGACTCCTATCTGACCATCTGACCCATGTCCATTCAGCATCTCATTCTGCCCTTGTCTTCTGCCTGATCTTTTATCTCCTCTGGGAAAAGGGAAAAGTGTTTCCCACTCAATGAAGAACATTCTCATAACTTGCCATACACAACACAGTCCAGTGATTATGAATCCTTTAGGTCATCATCCATTTCCCATTCCCCTTAGCTCTCCTATTTCAAAGTCACCTCAAACCATCATTCACCCTTCCACTGTGCTTCTTGAAATGCTTGTTCCATTGATGAGAATCTTCCCTTCATTCTAAATCCTTTCCTCTCTCATTTCTTCCATCTTCTAGCTATCATTGAAGTCTGACTCGCTTCTGATGACACAACCTACCTGACCATACTTTCCAGTACTGGTTGCACCTTCACTTATTTCCTTTGGCTAACTGGTTGAGGGAGGGGAAATGAATTATTCCTTGCTCTCCAGTGCAACTTACATATTCTCCCTCTACCTCCATCACTCAGTAACTTCTTTTTTGAAGGCCATGATGTTCATACATATCAACTAAAATCCTGGTAGCTGTTGTTTCAACTGCCGTGAAGGTGACTTAAGCTGGTCCTATGGAGTTCTTAGAGCTTGATCAGATGTCAAAGACTCCAAGGTCATTCATTGTATCCCAGGCCATTCTCAGTCATCCTGACTTTTGTCTTGCATTTCAACTTCAATGACTCCGGAAGAGAGAGTGAGGATGATGACTTCGTGCAACTCTGCCTCACTTAAATCCAATTCACATACAAGTTGATGTCACCCTCTGATGTCATTGGGCCTCTGTGAAAATGAAGGAAAACAGCAATAACCACTTGGTGAATCAGTTCAACTCTACACTGTCCTCTTCTCTCAAGTCCCTGGACCCCTCTTCATATTAACAATCATGTCCTGCCAAGTCTTAGCCTTGTTTGCTGAAACTATTTTTCTTAAGGATCATATCTTAACCCAAATCACTGGGGCTGTCATTGACTGGCCAACCATAGGGCGCAGACCAAGCCCCACTGGTCATCGTGTAGGCCCTGATTGACTCAAGATGAATGTAAATAGCGATCGTTTCTGTTTTGGCCAGAAACGGTGAGGGTCTTCCCCTCCCAGCTTAATTTTTTTGGCTAGGTGAAAAGGCCATTTTCGGTGTCATTTTTTACCTAGCCTTAATCACTGAATAGGCATTGCCTCAGTCAGACTGAGAACTTTTAGTTTTAAAGCTTTAGAAAGGCCAGAGTCTTCCAATGAATGCATCCAGGGCCATCTCCAGTCGTCCTGATCTGTATCTGGCCACTATACCCCGATGACTCAGAAGGAGAAAATGAGGCTGGTAACTTTGCACAGTCCACCCTCACTTAAATCCAATTCATTTGCATGTCATGGCATTACTTCTCTGATGTCTTGGTCTTCTTAGAGAACAAAGAACAAGCAACAGGTTTGAATAATTCCCACCATCTGTCGCCTTCAGTCCCTTATACATACTGCGAACATAAGTAGAGAAAATCTCCAAACTGTTCTAACTAGGACCCCTACAAATCTGTGTTATGTAACTCCAGCTGGACCCTCTCTGCCACTGGGTGATTACTCTGTACCTGCCTTATCCACTAACTACCCCGCTCTCCACAATTACATACATACAGACACACGTGCCTTGGTGCGTGCTTGTGGTCTCCCCTGTCAGAGAGCAGGGACCATCTGGTGCCTCTTTTTGAATCTCTAAAACTTAGCTCAGGGCGTGGCACGTAGCAGGCATTTAATAAAAATTTATTGCCTGAATGACTAGATTTCTAACAGCTGTTTGGATACCTCACCAGTTCTTCAAATTCAATATGTTGGCAACTGATTTCATCTTTCCTCTAAAACTTTTCCTTTACACTACTTTTTTCATTTCTAATTATAGCAATGCCATCCTACTACCAACTAAGCATAATAAAAAAAACTCATTAAAAATAAAATTCTTGTCCCTTGCCAGTCCCTATGTAACACCCTTATCTTTCCTGTAAAAAAGCCTAATAGAAAACACTCAAGATCTCAGGTCTGTTAATGTTATTCTGCTACGCCCCATAGTCCCTAACCCATATACTATACTCACTCAGATTGCTGGGGGTACCCAATGGTTTTCTACCCTGACTCTCAAAGACATCTTTTTCTGTATACCCTCTTCACACAGACTTACAATTTATTTGTGCCTTTGAATGGACAGTCCCTGGGAAATCAAGTCCATATCAGCTAACAGGGATGGTCTTGCCCCAAGGATTTTGGAAAAGCCCCCATTTATTTGGCCAGGCTTTGAGAAGGGATTTAAGGAACCTGGAACTAGCCAATAGTAGCTTAATTCAGTATGTGAATGACATTCCTATTTGTAGCTCCACCAGGGAGGCTCCTTTGGCTGCTGCCTCAGGAGCTCTTAATTTCTTGGGCAGTAGAGACTCTCAGGTCTCTTTCAACAAAGTCCAGATACTTTGCAGTTCTCTAAAGTATCTGGACCATGAACCAATGCCCGCCTCTCACTCCTTAACCTTGGAAAGGAAAAAGACAATCCTGTCTATCCTTGTTTCAGCCACTAAGAAACAACTTCAAACTTTTCGAGGCATGGCTGGATTTTGTGTAGACTTGGGATCCCTAATTTTGGTCTTATTGCTGAGTCCCTTTATTGCTCTACTCAAGGCCCTGACTCACTCCCTCTAGAGTGGGGCCCCAACCAGGCTGAAGCTTTTGAGACTTTGAAAACTAAATTGACCTCCACTCCATCATTAGCTCTACTCCATGTAGAAAAACCTTTCACTCCATATGGGGATGAAAGGAAAGGACAAGCTTTGGGTGCCCTAACACAGTGGTTAGCACCTGATCGCAGGTTGGTTGCCTAGTTTTCAAAACAATTAGACTCTGTGACTGCCAGATGGCCTTCATGACTCTGAGCAGTCTCTGCTATGGTCATTCTGATTGAGGAAGACTCTAAACTTACACTTAGTTAACCCCTGAGAGTTCTGACTCCCTACCCAATTCAGAGCATCCTGGAAGCAAAAGGCCATCAGTGACTGGCTAGTAGCAAGCTCACCAAATATCAAGCCTTGCTCTTAGATACCCCCTGAATGAATTCTTTTGGTATGCCTTTTGTGTGTGTGTGTGTGTGTATGAAATTATGATTCTCCATTATATATAGGATTTTTTTAAAGTTTGGTCTTCTTAAAGAACACAATACATTCAGCAATTAGTTCCAAAATTGTTCCACTTATCTGTACTCTGAACTTCCTTCTGTCCTATGTGCTTTTTTAAAAAATTTATTTTTTTTATTTTATTTTTATTTTATTTACTTTTAGTTTACATGATTCAATTCCACAATCCCTTGAATTTCAGATTTTCTCCCCTCCTTCCGCCCCCCCCCCCCCACCATGGCGGTGTGCAGTCAAGTACAGGATCTGCAAATACTTTCACATTGTACAATAGTTTGGTTACATAGAAGGGTTGT
>CM053582.1:71602229-71627650 GCA_028627135.1 Pseudochirops cupreus
ATAGTATTCCATTACATTCATATACCATAGCTTGTTCAGCCATTCCCCAATCGATGGGCATTCTCTATATTTCCAGTTTTTTGCAACCACAAAGAGATCTGCAATAAATATTTTTGTACATAAGGGTCATTTTCCCACTTCTGTGATCTCTTTGGGATATAACCCCAACAGTGGTATTGCTGGGTCAAAGGGTATGCAATTATTTATAGCCCTTTGGGTATAGTTCCAGATTGCTCTCCAGAATGGTTGTATCAATTCACAACTCCACCAACAATGCATTAGTGTTCCAATTTTTCCACATCCTCTCCAGCATTTGTCATTTTCCTGTTTTGTCATCTTAGCCAATCTGACTGGTGAGATGTGCTACACACTTTCAAAACCCAAAGCAGTGTGGTACACAGAACCTAGGAGAGCTAGGAATGCAATAGTCAGTCTCCATCACACCATAGAAGCCAAACTCCTTCCCTCTGGGACCTCTGCACAGAGGTCAGAATTAATGGCACTCACCCGAGGCCTAGAGCTAGGGGAAAACAAAAGAATAAATGTTTTTGCCAAATTGAAATAGGCTTTCCATAATCTATATGTCCATGAAGCAGTCGGGAAAGGGAGGGGATATCTGATGGCAAAAAATTCACCTATCAAACATGTCCATAAGATTTTACATATCTTGTAACCTGTTCAAAAGTCATCTGGGATACCTTTTAGTTTTTGCAAAGGTCATCAGAAAGGGAAAATGGATCTGACCATGAGAAATAACCAGGCAAACACTGTAGTAAATAATGCTGCCCACCAGTTAACTATACTGGCTCCTTTACTCCCACAGCTCTCTGATCCCTTCACACCTTCTTATGTCCCCCAAGAAAAATCTCTTGCTAAAGAAAGGGGATACTCTTTCTCCCCCTCTGGGTGGTTTCAGGCTAACTTCTTATCCCAGAAGAAAGCCAGTGGAAGCTTCTTTTTGTCTTACACTAGGCCACATGCCTGGGGCAGAATGCCCTCGAGTGTCCCATAAATCCTATTTTTACTGGCAGTAAACTAAGAGAAACCATCTGACAAGTCTTATGGTTTGCCTAACTTCTGCCCTGGTAAATCCTGAAGAGGCAGTCAAGCTCCCCTCCCCCTTTTAAAACCTGTTCAGAGGGGTACCTACGAAGGTGAAGAATGGCAGATAGACTTTACACATACGTTTTTACACATATGTTTCAAATTGCTTTTTGTTTTTGTTGACACTTTTACCAATTGGAATAGAAGCTTCTCCTTGCAAAACTGAAAAGGCTCAGGAGATATCGAAGTTCCTTTTAAAGAAAATTATACCACCTTTTTGCTTATCTAGCACCTTGCAGAGTGACAATGGTCCAGCTTTTATTTCAAAGATAACCCAGGCTGGAGGATAGACAGTTAAAATCACTTACTACCTCGACTCAGCCTGGAATCCAAAATCTTCTGGCAAAGTAGAGAAAATGAATCATACCGTTAAGTGGGTCCTTACTAAGCTGTGCATAGAAATGCAAGAAGATTGGATTAAGAATCTCTCAACTGGATTCATCAGAGTCCATTTGACGCTTCAGAAAAATACCCAGCTTAGCCCCTTTGAACTCCTGTGTAAGAGACCATTCCCAACCTTTGACTTCCTTATAGACCCAGAGCAGCATTTGATCACCCAATTTGCAATTCAGTTAGGAGCTCTCAGTCAGGAATGCTCTAACAGAATATGCCAATAAACATATTCTAAAACCTCTTGGCAATGGAAAAGTGAACTGCTACAATAAAACCTGGAGATTGGGTTTATTTAAAGTCATGGAAAAACCAAAAGGGAGAACAATTATGTGAGAAATTTTAACAGTTTGGTTTCCACAGATTTTTATAGGAACAATGGATGTTACACAGGACATGCAAGAAGGTATAAAATAAGATGAGGGGAGAAAGGGCAGAGCGACCCTATCCAATCATATAGCTGGAAGAAATCTGTAAGTTTCCACTTGGGAGAGACCTAGGCTAAACTGGATCAAATTTGCAGGGTCAAAGGATGGTCACCAACTTTTTGTTAACATGTATGCTTAACTAGTCTCAGACATATTAACTGACACACCCTGCACAGAATTAGAACCTCATTATCCAATTATAGAGCCTGTGTTAGCCCATGTTCGGGAGGAAGGAACACATGAAGGAGTAATATGGAGTGGGCAGGTCAAAAAGATTGTAACCCAGAAGAGCTAGAACCAATCCCAGTTCTGAAGGGAGGGACCAGGAAGGATTAGCAGCATAAAAAGACTTGCATTTGTCTGATCCTCTGCAGTCTTTTGAAGAGGCTACCCATTTATTCAGAAAGAATAAATGAAAATTAAAGATAATGAAAACCTTCCTGGCTTTCCAACAAGTACTGTTTATTCCTAGACTAAGTATGTTTCTAACAATTAGATGTCAACTGGAAGGGACCCTACTGAGTCGTACTCACCACCTCAATGACAATAAAACCCAAAGGACTCCTGAGCTGGACTCATAATTCTAGGATTAAAACAGGGTCCCTTCTTGCTTCCCCTCCACTGCCCAGACTCCAGAATATACCTTGGAGGACCTCAAGCTACTGTTGTAAAGGCCCTGGCACCCCTCCAGTGGACAGGTAGATAAAAAGTTGTGAAAGCATACATGCCCTTTCCTTTTTATGTTTTGGCCTTGCCATAGCCATCTTTAATTCCCTCCAGAGAAATTGCCTTTTCTCAATACTCCTTTTATACCTTTTTGGACATTGTTTGCTTAACTTCCTTGCCAGGTTTGTCAGGGTCCTGGTCATAAACTTCAAGGTAACTGCTCAGGCTATATGCCAACCTCTGACCTAGTGCAAGGTCTATAGCCCACTGGAACTGGCATCAGCCAGGTTCCAAAGTCTGACCCCTTGAATGGGACCCAGAGAGTCAGGGACAGCTCTCTGCCCCTTGCCAGAAAGAAGCAGTTTCAGAATCCAAGACCCTCAACCCTTACATAAAAAGAATTTTGGTCCCATTTGTGTGAGGGGGGAATGAAGGGGTATTGTCCTGGAACCACCCCCCCCCCAAAAAAAACCACTTTCCTTGAATTTTTTCACAAGGCCAAATCTCTAGCGATTGCCCGAGGCATTGATTAATCCCAGCATTCCTTTCAACTGGTCATTCATTGTGGCCCCATCCCCAACTCCAACTCTCTGTTAGCTTTAACCTAGCCTATCTGGATGGCCCCCAACAATTTCCCACCCATAATTCCATCTAGACCCGTTCTCACAAGGCCCAGCCAACTTGGCCACTCTTAGATCACATCCAGATCTTCCCACAGTCTTCATTCAAGGCAGGACCTACATAATTTTCCCTTGAATTTTGGGGTTGACAGCACCTCTAGACCTCAATATCATCCACCCCCTTCTATAACAAAGATATATCCAAAGACATGATATCCATGAGCAAAACCCAAGAAAGACAAACAGGTGAGGAAAAATTTTATTTGACCCCAGACCCGGCATGGTGCCCAGGGCACACAGAAAATATTAGATTAAGTTTCTCTCATCACTTAGTCCATCTGTGATGCAAACAGAGAGGAATCAAAAGAAGGTGCTCCCATGTCTTAAGGAAAAGAAAATTATTTAACCTGCAGAGACTTGGAATATTATAAAAATTAAATGAACCTCTGAAACATTTGAAAGAAATAGACATTTTTGGGGATTCACAATGGAACTTTATGATAAGATCTTCACAATTTGAGATCTGGGGGCAAATGGTGCCCTTTGCCCATCTCTGCCTCAAAGGAAAGCAAACCCATTCACTGTGATTGGGAGAATATGATAAGTAACTTTCAGGCAATGGCAGTATTAAATGATAAAAAGACTACATTATATGTTGAAACCTAGATATCATCTTTCAGTGAATTATCCAGGAAAACTGCCCTTATATTCTAGAACCACAGGGGGAAATAGAAATTGAAAGAATCCACCAACCATCTCCTGAAAGAGATATCAAAAGGAAAACTCCTAGGAATATTGTAACCAAATTCCAGAGCTCCCAGGTCAAGGAGAAAATATTGCAAGCAGCCAGAAAGAAACAATTCAAATAATGTGGAAACACAATCAGGATAACACAAGATTTAGCAACTTCTACATTAAGGCTTGGAATATGATATTCTGAAGGTCAAAGAAGCTAGGATTAAAACCAAGAATCACCTGCCCAGAAAAACTGAATATAATGCTTCAGGGGGAAAAAAATGGATATTCAAGGAAATAGAGGACTTTCAAGCATTCTTGATGAAAAGACCAGAGCTGAATAGAAAATTTGACTTTCAGATATAAGAATAAAGAGAAGTATGAAAAGGTAAACAGGAAGGAGAAATCATAAGGGATTTATTAAAGTTGAAGTGTTCACATTTCCAACATAGAAAGATGAGATTTGTAACATATGAGACTTTTCTCAGTATTAGGGTAGTTGGAGGGAATGTGTATATGTGTGTGTGTGTGTGTCTGTGTGTGTGTGTGTGTATGTACGTATGTGTGTGTCTGTATATATTTTATGCATGTATATTGTGTGTGTGTATGAGAGAGAGAGAGAGACAGAAAGAGAGAGACAGAGAGAGAGAGAGACAGAGACAGAGAGACAGAGACAGAGACAGAGAGAGACAGAGACAGAGAGAATGAGTGAATCTTACTCTCATCTGATTTGGCTTAAGGAGGGAATAATATATATAGTCAATTGGGTATGAAAACCTACCTTATCCTACAAGAAAGTAGTGGGGAAGGGGATAAGGGAGGGATAATAGAAGTAAAGACAAATTGGAGGAGGGGGCTAATCAGAAGCAAATACTTTTGAGGAGGGACAGGTTCAAAGGAAAGAATAGAATAAATGGATGTAGGGGTAGGGGTAGGATGGAGAGAAATATAGTTTGTCTTTCATAACTTGACTGTTATGGAAGTGTTTTGCATGACTATACATGTCTAACCTATATCAAATTGCTTGCTTTCTCAATGAGGCGGGGGGGAGGGAGGAAGGGAGATAATGTGGAAGTCAAAGTTTTAAAAATGTTTTTACGTGCAGCTGGGAAATAAGATATACAGGCAATGGGGTATAGAAATGTATCTTGCCCTACAGGAAAAAAGAAGTGAAGGGGATAAGTGAGGGGGTGGGTGGGTGATAGAAGATAGGGCAGATTGGGGGAAAGGATAATCAGAATGCATGTCATCTTGGGGAGAGGGAGGGGGAGAGATGGGGAGAAAACTTGGAACTCAAAATCTTGTGGAAGTGAATGTTGAAAACTAAAAATAAATTAATATAAATTTTTTAAAAACTTAAAAACATTTAAAAAATATTTGGTAGATAAAAAAAGATTTCCTCATATGTCAAGGCTTTCCTAATGTATTTGAATGATCATGTGTAAATTAATTGTGGTAATGACTTACTGACAGTTGACTTTGCTGGGTCAAAGAGTATGCAGTTAACATCATTGGGGCATAGTTCCTAAGTGCTTTCCAGAAAGGTTTGATGAGTTCACAACTCTACCAACAATGCACTAGAGAGTCTGTTTTCCCTGAAGTCCTCCAGCACTTGTCATTTCCCTTTTAAGGCCTCTTCGCTATTTGATGTGTGTTAGGTGGTATGCCAGGATTGTTTTCAATTGGCATTTTTTTTCTACTTAGTGGTGATTCAGAGCATTTTTCCATATGTCTATTGATAGCTTTGGTCCCCTTCCCTGAAAATGGCTTCTTCACATTATCTCAAAACTTTCTAGTAGGAGAATGGCTTTTTGTTTCTTACAAAATTGAATAACTTCTTCAGGTATTTAAAAAAGAGATCTTCATGACAGAACCTTGCTGCCAAGAGTTGCTCTATATTTTCCTTTTTTTTTTCTCATTTTAACTGCATTAGTCTTTTTGTTGAAAAATGGGTTTTTTTGTTTTGTTATGTAATCATATTTGTATGTTTTAGCCCCTGGGAAACTTTGTCTCTTGTCTGATCATGAACTTCTCTCCCATTAATAAACTTGACAGTTAATTTCTTCTATGCTCCATTAATTCGTTGGTGACATCACCCATTAGGTAGCTAATTGTGTAGAGGGAAGAAATTTGTAAAGGAAGGTGATGTCAGAGCAAAAAAAGTATTTTTTTCCCAAAGGGAAGGATGTCAGAGTGAAGGAGTGGTGCTATCTCAATGTTGGATGAGAATAAAAAGATTTGTTTTTATTTAATATTAGCAGAAAACTGGAGCAATAGTCAAGGGACTTTGACTTTGATTCTTTGCCATATTCTACAAGATGATTGGGATCATCACTTCCTTTCCTGGATATTCACTGACAATCCTTCCTTGAGCCTCCATGCCTTCCTCAAGAACAAAACCCTCTGGTTCATATTCTGTCTGGAATATGTCTTCATATTATGTCTGGAGCCATACAAAGCCAGTTGTTAGTCCTGATTCAGTAAAGAGGTGAGAAACAGATAGGGCTCAAATATGCCAAGATAAATGCTCCCTGGAATAGGAAAAAATAGAGTGTGATTGCTGTGCTCAATGTCTGGTCTGTCTGAGATACCTGAGAAAATGCTGGAGAATGTAAATGAGGTCCATGTCAGGGACAAGGACAATCTTAGATGAACAAAGGGATATTTAAATGTCTAAAATGTGACTCTGAATGCTCCTGTTATTGGTGATTCCTGGAATCCCACCTCCTTAGCTTTCAATCCACACAGATCTTGCTCACTGAGGAATTCTGGGAGGCATCTTTGCCCAAGGGCTCTGCACCTGTGTCCCTAAATCCAGAGAAAAACAAAAATAGAAAAGTGTAGTTGGGTTCCTCCTTCCCTTTTCCCATTAGTGAACCTGGAGAAAGAAGAGGTCTGGACCCCAGAGACTCCTCTTCAGCCCACAGGTCCACTCTGTCTCTGCAGTCACTTTGAGTGAGCGTGTCAGGAGATGTATCAGACATCTCATTCCAGGGATGGCAGATGCTAAAGCAGGAAGAAGTGGTGAAAAGGTCAAGATGCCAATGGGGCCTTCCATCTGCCCGGCCTGTCCATCCTTCTCCATAGTTGATGGCACTTTGGTCAAGGCAGCACAGGCCTACTTTGGGTGACTCTCAGGACAATTCTTCCAAAAACCCAGTCCTTGTATATGGAGGTCCCACAACTTCTATATGCATGCTAAGGATTACATGCAGGCACATCAGTCCACATCCTGCTTGCCAAGATACAACTGTGCATAAATGAACCTGGGGTGAGCAGGGTTTTTTCTAAAACAAAAGATCTGGTTAAACAAAAGTTAAAGTTGAGGGGAAAATGTTTCTGAAGATCTATTTATTCTATTTTTAAGAATTCTCATCACTATGTCTTTTGATGAAGAAAATTAAAAGTTAGTTTCAACATGGTTGAAATACATAAAAATTCACAAATGCCATTAAGAAACACTAACTCTGGCTCCCTATTGCCTACCGATTAAAGGATACACACATCACTCAAGGCTCTTCATAATCTACATTCAATTCAACTTTCTTGTTCCACTCCAAATTATCTTCTGGTCTCCAACCAATTGGATATGATCTCTCGTTCTCCAAATTTCTCATATTACCCTTTTATTCTTTCTAGAACTTGCCTTACCATTTATTCTGTTCTACCTTCTATTGTAGTCATTGCTATACATGCCATTACAAAACACATTCCACAAAAGAATAGATAGTAAGTTACTTGAGGGCAGACACAGTCTCTTTTACCATTACATATTAATACTACATACATGGCCTAAAACAGAAGGGTAGGTAATTGATAAATGACTCTTGATTTGGCTTGAACTGATTATCTTGATATAGAAACACACCTTGATTCAACTGTTACATCATTTGGGGCAATTAAAGCATTGAGCCTTCTATGTCTTCCATAAGAGGAAATTTCAGTCTGGGGATTCACTATGTAAAGAGTTTGTGTTTTAGGACATGCAGGAAGCAAGGAAACTTGACAGAAAAGCAGAATTTTTTTTTGGAAAGGGAAGTCAAGGCAATTGGGGTTAAGTGATTTGCCCAAGGTCACACAGCTAGTAAGAGTGTCAAGTGTCTGAGGCTGGATTTGAAGTCTGGTCTTTTTGATTCCAAGGCCAGTGCTCTATTCATTGTGCCACCTAATTGCCCCCAGATGCTTTCTAAGATCACTAACAATCATTTTTGAGAAGCATGCCCATCTACCTATCTTCCAACCAGGAATCATTAATCCTGTTGTCTTTTGTGACTATCTGCTCTACAGCTGTTGGGATAATATCTTTGTGGAATGTGTAGAGGTTAGGAGCAGAAGGCATTTCCCAAATATGAGTTTTCCTATTGAAGAGAACTGGGAATTTATGATATAAGAGCAGGAGCTATTGACTGTATATCTTATTTCCCATTTGCATGTAAAAACATTTTTTTTACATTTGTTTTTAAAATTTTGAGTTACAAATTCTCTCCCTTCTTCCCTCTCCACCCATACTCATTGAGAAGGCAAGCAATTCAATATAGGTTAAACATGTGTAGTTATGCAAAATATTTCCATTACATTCACGTTGTGGAAAGCTAACTATATTTCCCTCCATCCTTTCCCACCCCCTTCTTATTTTATTTTCTTTTTTGATCCTATCTCTTTTCAAAAAAGTGTTTTCTTCTGACTACCCCCTCCCCAAATCTGCCCTCTCTTCTATCATCCTCCCCCTTTGCTCCATCTCCCCTTACTTTCCTGTAGGGTAAGATACCCGATTGAGAGTGTTTGTTATTCCCTCCTTAAGCCAAATCTGATGAGAGTAAGGTTCACTCATTCACTTTCATCTCCCCACTTTTTCCCTCCATTGTGAAACCTTTTTCTTGCCGCTTTTACGTGAGGTAATTTGCCCCATACTATCTCTCCCTTTCTCCTTCTTCCAATATATTCCTCTCTCACCCCTTAATTTTATTTTTTTAGATATCATCTCTTCATATTCAATTCACCCTGTGCCATCTGTCTGTCTATCTCTCTCTCTCTCTCTCTCTCTCTCTTTCTCCCTCTCTCTCTCTCTTTCTCTATCTATCTGTTTCCTCCAACTACCCTAATACTGAGATAGATCTCATGAGTTACAAATACCATCTTTCCATGTAGGAAAGCAAACACTTCAATGTTAATAAGTACCTTATTATTTCTCTTTTCTGTTTACCTTTACATGCTTTTCTTGATTCTTGTATTTAAAAGTCAAATTTTCTATTCAGCTGTAGTCTTTTCAGCAAGAATGCTTGAAAGTTCTCTATTTCATTGAATATCCATATTTTCCTCCTGAAATATTATACTTAGTTTTGTTGGATAGATGATTCTTGGTTTTAATCCTAGCTCATCTGACCTCCAGAATATCATATTCCAAGTCCTTCAATCCCTTAATATAGAAGTTGCTAGGTCTTGTGCTGTCTTGATTGTATTTCCACAATTCTTGAATTATTTCTTTCTGACTGCTTGCAATATTTTCTCCTTGACTGGGGAACTCTGGAATTTGGCTACAATATTCCTAGGAGTTTTTCTTTTGAGATCTCTTTTAGGAGGCAATTGGTGGATTCTTTCCATTTCTATTTTACCCTCTGGTTCTAGAATATCAGGGCAGTTTTCCTTGATAATTTCTTGAAAGATTATGTCTAGGTTCTTTTTTTTTTATCTTGACTTTCAATTAGTCCAATAATTTTTAAATTCTCTCTCCTGGATCTATTTTCCATGTTAGTGGTTTTTCCAATGAGATAGTTCACATTGTCTTTTTTTTTTCATCCTTTTGATTCAGTTTTATAATTTCTTGATTTCTCATAGGGTAAGCTTCCGCTTACTCCATTCTAATTTTTATTTTATTTTTTTGCTTTTTGGAGGGGGAGGGCAGGACAATTGTGGTTAAGTGACTTGCCCAAGGTCACACATCTATTTAATGTTAAGTGTCTGAGGCTGGATTTTAACTCAGGTCCTCCTGACCCTGGGGGTCTGGTGCTCTATTCACTGAGCCACCTAGCCTCCCTTCCATTCTAATTTTTAAGGAATTATTTTCTTCAGTGAGTTTTTTAACCTCCTTTTCAATTTGGCCAATTTTGCTTTTTAAGGCATTCTTCTCCTTATTCCCTTTTTGTACCTCTTTTGCCATTTAGGTTAGTCTAGTTTTTAAGGTGTTATTTTCTACAGTATTTTGTGGAGGGTTTCCTTTAGCAGTCTTTTGACTCATTTTTCATTATTTTCTTGCATCACTCTCATTTCTCTTCCCAATTTTTCCTCTCCTTTTATTTGATTTTCAAAATCCTTTTTGAGTTCTATGATCTGTGACCAATTCATATTTTTCTTGGAAGCTTTTGATGTAGGGGCTTTGACTTTGTTGTCTTCTTCCAGTTGTATGTTTTGATCTTCTTTCTCACCAAAGTTAGTTTCTGTAGTCTGAGGGTTTTTTACACTGTTTGCTCATCTTCCCAGCCAAATATTTGACTTTTTGACTCTTTATCAAGGTAGGACTATGCTTCCAGGGGAGGTGGAGGTAAGGATCGGTGTGGGTGTATTATCTCAGGCTTCTGGGGTTTTTTATCAGCTGCTGGATCCCTCACTGTCTGTGGGCACAGAGCACCAGAAGCAGCTGCTGCCACTGTAGCTGCTGCCACCTCCACCACCCTGGGGCTGGGGCCAGACTGTATGCTCCTCTTTCACCCAGCTGCCACAGAGTTCCCTCACTTTCGTGTTGTTCTTGGTGTTAGTGGGTTGAGAAGTCTGGAAATCACCATAGCTACCAGCTATTTAGTCCCCTGAGGCCTGCCTCAGTCTCATTATGCTCAGTGCAGCTCATGCTGGACTGTGCTCCATTCCCAGTCCAGTGTGATATACCCTTCCTTTTGGTCTTCCAGGCTATTGGTCTGGAGATGTGTTTCACTCTGTCATTTTTGTGGATTTTGCAACTCTAGAATCTATTTAGAGTATTTTTACAGGTATTTATAGGGGTTTGAGGGTGAGCTCAAGCAAGTCTCTTCTTTTAATCCACCATCTTGACTCTGCCCACTGAGAACATGTTCTTTTTAAAAGGGCACACCCAGGTGGTGGAAAGCACAGTTCACATTTTGCACCCATGGTAGAGAAACTGCCTGTCTCCTTCCCTTCCTCCCCCCCTGCCTGCCTCTTTCTCTTACTAACCAGATGACTTACCCCCTCTTTCCTTGACTTCCTCTCTCACTTTTACCCTCCATAGATCTTTTGCTCCTAAACTCCCTTGATGGTCCTTGGCCTCTGGTGGAAACCAGAGGATTGCACCAACTTGGAGCTTAGAATTCCAGAGGCTTCTGCACAACTCCAGTGCATCTTGCTTAGCTTAGCTTTCCTGTCTCACTTGCTGGTAAGTTAAGGCTCAGGTTTTTGGTTTGGTCCTCCACTGGATAGATGGATAGTGACACTTCCAATATCTTCCTCTGGAGCAGATGTTAGTGTTGCTCCAGTTGGTACGTGACTGACCAGGAGGAGCAGAGAGCTTGAATCAAGGAGGTGGTGGTGGTGACAAGAAGGTGAATGTGGTGAGAGTCCTTCACCAGTACCACATCCAGAAGGAGATCATGGTGAATGGAGAAGCTTCTTCAGGGACTTTTCCTAGTCCAAGAATGTTAAAACCAACTATGTGATTTGGGGCACAGACAAGGAAGGCCAACCCAGAGAGCACTATATCTCTTTTTCCTGCTTAATTATGGATATTTTTCTCATCCTCTATTTGTCTGGTATGCAGCAAGCGAAAACATTCCTGTTGAAAGACATGACAGGAAAGATTTAGTTGTGTATTTAAGTGGTGAAATATCCACATATTCAAGGATTGACTGACATGAACCCTAAAAATAGGACTTCAATGATCTACACAAGTAAAAAGTGCAGCAAGCCAAGTATTAGCAAGCCAACAAACCACAAATAGAGGAGGATGACTATGGACATCTTTGATAAATAGCCATTGAATGCTCTCTTGGAAGGTCACAAAGAACAAAGTGTACCTACAGAGAAAATTAGATCCTTATTGGAGGCTATGATCATGGAGAAAATTGCTGCAATTAAAGCTAATATTATGGCCAAGAGAAAGTCTACTATTAAAACTGATCTGGAGGATGACATAACTGCACTTACACAGGCAAGATCTGTTGATGAATTTGTCAAGAACTTCACAAGTGAAAAGAATCACACATGAATCTTCTTCTAAGACCTCATTTTGTACTTCATGCTTTGACAGGCTGCTATCTGTCATCATTAAAAGGAAAATAATTTTTCTTTTTGCTTACAACTATTTTTTTAAATATAAAATATTAGGCTTCTAGTCTGTAATGGACATTGCATATTTTGGTAGTAATCATTTTCTCCATGAGTTAAATTTGCTTCACTTAGAAAGTTGTACTTCTCCACAGAAGAAAAATGCAGGGTGTGTGTGTGTGTGTGTGTGTGTGTGTGTGTGTGTGTGTGTTGCGTGTGTGTGTGTGTGTGTGTGTGTGTGTGTAGATGCAATGAAGGTGTAAGCCACTTTGCTTCTGATTTTTCATTGCTCCATTGTTTTCAATTTTGTGCATGCTATGCTATGAATGATATTAAATTTCAGTCCTCAAATTTGCAAGACCAAGCAAAGTAAATGAGATTTTGAGTGAATCCAACCACCAGTCTATATGCATACTCTGTATTCTGTTAGTCTTTGTCTTCAGAGGGTTGACAAAAAATCCTGAACCATCCTGGGACTGGGACTGAATTATTCAATTTTGGAAGTCTTGGATCCCTTGTCCTTGTCCCATCCACAGTATCACAGCCATTTTACTCAAGGTTAAGATTCAGGCCTTCTCCCAGCAGTGGGTGGCCCTTTTTTGTCTGTGGTATTGGTCTTTTGTCTGCCTCTAATGTCCTCACTAAGTGCTGTAAAATCTCCAGTGCAGGAATTCTCCTTCCTGAATTGGTAAAGGATGGTGAGGAACCAAGCAATTACCTCGAGGTAACTAAAACCACTGAAAGCCCATGCCATCAGAAACATTCTCTTGGAAAAGCCTAACTTTACGATGTTCATAAATGGCTTCTCCTTTTAGGAAAATGAAGGGGGCGAGTGACTGGGGAGTGGTTGTGAACCCAGCAATTGTCAAGAGAGCAGTTGCACTGTTCAAAGGACTTGGGGTGCAAGCAGCCAAATGGGTGGGACTGACAAGGGCAGACCAGCTGCCTGAGGGATTCCAAGAGCACATTTACACTGAGTTCAAATATGCTTTGGGGCTCTATCATACTCCTGGGGCTTTGTGGAAGTAGTGAGGCTTTATCACTGCAAGCAGTAAGGCAATAGTTCATGTCTCATTTATTGACCAATTCCTGCAAGCTATTTTGCTTCTAGGAAGAGTTACAGGAGGAAGTAAACAGTAAAGCTATACTAGTGAGTGATCTCAACTTTCCTTTATCAAAACTAAATAAATCTAACTAAAAATAAACAAGAAATAAGTTAAAAATGTGGATAGAACTTGAGAATAGTTTAATATGACAGACATCTGGAGAAAACTGGATGGGACTAGAAAGGAATATACCTTTTTCTCAGTGGTACATGGTACCTTCACAAAAATTGACTGTGTATTAGGGGATAAACATCTCACAACCAAATACATAAAAGCAGAAATATTGAATACATCCTTTTCAGATCACAATGCAATCAAATATACTTTCAAGAAAAGGCCATGAAAACATAGATTAGGTATTAATTGGAAACTATTATTAACTATACAGAAATTCACTTCTAATTTCTATCAATAAGGATGCAGGGAAGAAGATTAATCATTAAGTTGAGAGAAAAGAGTTCATTCTCCTCTTGGTTTTACTTAGTCAACTCCTTTTGGTTTTGGAAATAAATCTTGTCCTCCCTGATTTCCTTGAAAATGACCACATCTTGGTCAGCAGTACCTGGACTCTTATGTCTGCATGTAAATCCCATAGTGCTTGGAGACAGAACTTGTGTCCCTTCCAAATCCAAGGACCAAGTTTGTGGAGGAATTATTCTGTCATCTGAGGGAGACCTGTGCTGCCCTGACCATGGTGCCATAAATGACGGAGAGTGAAGAGCCACAGGTCTGGAAGACTGCAGGCACTATCAGTATCACTTCACTTTCTGACCTTGTCAGCCCTCATGGACTCCTTCCTGCTTCAGAATCTGCTATTCCTGGAATCAGCTCCCTCAGACTGCCAGATGTGTCTCCTGCCACCCTCCCTCAGATTGCCTGCAGGGACCCTACTGAGGCACACACAGGTTTCTACAGCTGAAGAGGAGTCTCTGAAGACTCCAGACCTCCTTTTTTCCCCTGGGCTGAGAAAAGGGAAGAGCTTCCCAAACAAACTTTTCTATTTTTATTTTTTGCTTGGACCCAGAAACACAGGTGCAGAGACTTCAGGCAAGGCTGGTCCCCAGAGCCCCTCCATGCAAAATTAGCCATCTGAAGGCTAATTTGGTGGGTTCCTGGCCATCCTTGATAACAAGAGCACTAAGAGGCACATTTAAAACCTCCATAAAAAGCCTTTTGTTCCTCCAGAGTTTTGTTTTTCTTGACATGGACCTGATTCACATTCTCTTGTGTTCTCTTTGGTGTCGGGGACAGACATGATTTGGGGCAGGGATTACAGAGTTTTTTTAATGCCAGGGAGCATTTCTATTGGAACATGATTAAAACAGCCACTATCTCCTGAGCCCTGGCTGTTCCTCAACTCCTCACAGACTCAGGACCTCACAATTTGCTTATTATTCAGGATCCTCTGTCATGATGCTTCCTTTTCTTTTCAGATCACTGCTCCTGTATCTGCTTTTCTCTGCATTCAGTGCAGACATGCTCCCTTGCTGCCAACAGATCAGGCATGACTTCTGCAGAGATGGGGACCTGATAATTGGGGGATTTTTCTCCTTGTATTCAGTTGAAGTGAATAGTTTCAGAGGCCTGGAACATCCTCAAAAAGCTTGTAATAACTTTCAGTAAGTGACTATATTGCCGTACTTTAAAGAGTTGCTTTTCTTCCTAGTGATTCTGAAATATGCTGACAGAGCCCATGAGACTCACTACAATCTGTCCTTACAGCTATCTCTTTGATATTCATGCATCTTATTTTCCATTATCTCAGTATTGTGTGTGTGTGTGTGTGTGTGTGTGTGTGTGTGTGTGTGTAAGAGAGAGAGGCAGACACAGAAAGAGAGAGACAAAGACAGACATAGAGACAGAGACACAGAAATAGAGACAAAAAGAGAGGCAAAGAGAGACAAAGAAACACATATAGAGACACAGAGACAAGGAAACAGAAAGATAGAAACAGAAGCAGAGATAGAGAGAAACATAGACAGAGATAAAGACAGAAAGAGAAGAAAAAGGGAGAAACATTGACTGAGAGAAAGACCAAAATAGATCAGGAGAAGGTTTCTTTCTCTTTTGGCATTCCTCATCTCTCTAGCAGAAGGTTCTGGGATGAGGTAAATTGGAAGGCTCTGCCCATATTTCCCAGAAGGGAGTATTTTGTAGCTTCTCAGGTATGAATCATCCTGTCAGTGCTGAAATCAGTAGATTATAGGATTTGATCCCTTTGACCCTAGGTGAAAGGTGATACTATGAAATGACATTATCCTTGTCTCCTCCTAAGCAATATCCTTCCTTTTTGCTTAGCTCCATTTGGACTGATTATTGCTATAGGCACTAATGTTTAAGGGGTGAAACAAAAAACCAAGTGAAACAAAAAAAACCCCTAAAAAATAACTTCTAGGCTTGGAATTCTAGTCAGTTTCACCTAGCTGACTCTAAAGGCCACTACTATTACTGTCTAAGCTATTATACTGAGAAGAAAGTTGACTCACAGAGAAAATCTGTCATTTAATTGTAATCTGATTGCAAGCCATTGCCAGTTATAATATATAGTATATAATGAGGAAGAAAAAAAAGTAAAGGTACTTATGTGGGAATCACAAACTGTTATTATGTCTGAGATTTTTTTGTACAAGGAGAGATAAGGATTGAGAACTCAGTTCTCATGTATGTGTATGTATTAGTAACATTAAATGATATTGTTTCCTTATGCAAGAAGGATACTGATAATGATAAAATAGTTTATAAAAATCATGGAAAGGAACTGGTACTGAGGTGAGACCCAAACACTGGGAAATGAATATCGCTGCTTATTTCATATTGCAATGAAGGTGAGTTGAAAGGTAAAATTATTCAAGGCAAGAAGGGGATGATATAGGATCCCACTCTCTTTGGCTCCCCAGCATCAAGATGGAAGCTTTATATAGGAGAGCAGTAATACTCAGTCTCCTTTTGTTGGGAATGTGCTGGATGATAGGGCAAGGATTACTTTATTGGAGTGAGACATTTTGAGATCAGCCAATGAGTGTTCATTCTTAAAATATGATTGCTTCCATAAAGGTGTAGGCTCATCCCCATAGACTTGCTTTCCCTGAGAGATGAAAGAGGACAGCCTCTGCTGACAAGAATCTAGGGCAATGTTTGTACACAGTATGGTATTTGGGACAGTGTAGAGTGTGGGGTCATTTGTAGGCAGAAGTTATGACTTCTTCTGTCTCCCTGTGAAGAAATTATTTGTGTGGACTTCTTTCTCTCCTTTCCATTCCTATGTGGTTTTCTCTGTGTTTCCCTTTCTTCTTTTCCCTGCTTATCTCTTCCTTCACTGAGCAAATCAAGAACAAGAACATTTGATCACTGTTTCTGTTTATTTAGCATTTTAAATGTTTCTTACTCCTTAACTCTTCAGTTTTCCTATAGAAGTGTAAGATTGGAAGTCAATCTAAAGTCTAAATTTCTTTCACCTCTTAATAGGCATTGGGTATTTCACAAAGACCTTTCTTTGAGACAGCAAAACAACTTATCCTCAGGAAAGACCCCTTCTATTCATTCCCCATAAGAATTTTCTTCTTCGGTGATTTAAAGGTCTGGAAACTTTAGAGTAAGGACTTCCAACTCTCTGAGTTGGAAGGGTCCCTAATATATGAGTCATACAGACTGGTCTGGTGGTCAGAACACTGGATTTCTTTTCAGGAAAACCTGGGTTTGTATCTCACCTCAGGTGCTTATGAGATTCATGACCCTGCACGAGACACTGAAATTCCCTACACCAATTTCCTCCACTTTTTGATTATGGGGTTAGACTCAATGACATCTGAGTTCCTATTAAGCTCTAAGTCTTTGATCAATCCTATAATTTTTGGCTTATGAGATCTCTCCCAAATCTTTGCTTCTTTCAAACCTTCCTGGGCTTGTCTACCTAAAATTAATTTGCACTGGCTCCAAATACTTCATCCTTCCTGTCCTTTCCCTCTCTCTAAAATATCCTCAGTCTCTAATACTTCCTGTGAAGTAATGATTTATAAAGAAAAACATTGTCAGTAATTTTTTTTTCATTTTCCTTTTTACTAAACAAAATAATTCTCAGTTTCGCTCTTCCTTTTCTTGCTCAAGCAAAATGATATCTTAATATAGACTAGATATCAAATCTCATATTATCAAAGCATTGAACAACAGCAATAAAAACAACAGCGACAATAATAGCCATCATAGAGATGGTAATTAAATCTATGGGATATAATGAGATCATCACGTGAAGTGGTTTAAAAGCAGAAAAGGGCCAAGGACAGAATCCTGTGGGGCAGCTATGGTTAAACCGTGTGATGTGGATGAAGATTCAACACAAGAGTTTGAGAAGGAAGGGTCAGATAGCTCAGAGGAAAACTAGGAGAGAGTGAGGTCCCAAACATCTAGAGGGGAGAGAGGATCAAGGAGGAGAGGGTGACCAACAGTGTCTGCAGAGAAGTTGAGAATGAGGCTGCATGGTTTCACATTGCCTAATGAATTAATTCAATACATCTCTCTCCCCCTCAATTTTTTAAACCACTCTTTCCAACCTCATCTCTCATTACCTTCCTACTCAAGCACTGTGCTTAATCAAACTGATCATTTTCACTAATATTGAGAGTATCAGTGAGACAGTCCTAGCTCAGTCACAACTCCTGTGTGACCTATATCAAGTTGTTTCTCCTCTGGGCTTCAGTTTCCACATCTGTCAAGAATGGGGGTCAGAGCAAAGCACTTATAAGTTCTTTTCCAGAAGTAAATCTATAATCTTATGGTAGTAGAGTAATTTCTGGAAAGTGCCTTTGTATTTCTTACCTCTATACCTTTGCTTATTCCATTCCTTCCACCTTGATTTCCTTCTTTGTCATTTCTTCTTACTGAAATCTTACCCTTTTTTCTCAGTTCAACTCAATGTCCATATTATCCATAAAACCATATTTATTTTTCCTGTCATCAGATGATATTGCTTCCTCCTCTGAAATTATATTGAGTTTTATCCCATTGATGTGGCACATGTTGCATACTGCCAAGCTTTTTGGTTGTGTGACTTATCTGACTTACAAATTGACTCCAAGGTTCAGCTTTGCTTTGTTCATATTTGTCTTTTACCACAGCAGAGACTTGAGTGGGGTAGCTCTTCAAGATTTGTTGTTGTTCTGTTGTTCAGTCTTGTCTTACTCTTCATGAGCAAAGATACTGGAGTAGTTTGCCATTTCCTTCTCCAGTGAATTAAGGTAAACAGAGGTTAAGTGCTTGCCAAATGTTATACTGCCAGCAAGTGTTTGAGACTAGATTTGAACTCAGGTCTTTCTGATTCTGGGCTCAGTACTCTATCTACTGAGTCACCTAGTTGCCTCAAAGGTATTCAATATACTGTAAATTTTTTGAACCTCTAAATTAATAGAATACTCAGGCAGACAACATATGTATAATATTCCTGAGAAAAGATTCTTCCTTCTAGAATTTGCAACAGGCTAGGAATGTAAAGGAAATGAATATATAGAAGACAGGTATTGCTCTGTACTGGCTAACACATGCTCTCTGGAAGATTAGTCTTTGTAGTGCAACTGCTGTTCTTCCATCTGAAGCCCATTGTCTTCAGACAATTTCCATTCCCCACAAGCCCTACCTAACATTCTTCTCATTCCTTCACCACAGGTTGATGCATAAAAATTATCAGCAGGTTCTGGCCCTGGTGTTTGCTGTGGAGGAAATCAACCAAAATTCCAACCTGTTACCCAACATTACCTTGGGATACCATCTCTACAACACTTACCACAGTGATGAGAGGACCTTAGAGAGCTCCCTGAAGTGGCTATCAGGCCAAAATCCAACTATGCCTAATTACAGCTGCCAGGCTCAAGATAAGTCAGTGGCTGTCATTGGAGGAGTAACATCTGCATTATCTGTCCAGATGGGGTCCCTACTAGAACTCTATAAATTCCCACAGGGGTGGCCTGTTGTATCTGGCATCTTTTCTGTCCTTTGACAGATTAGGAAACATACAGAGAAGTTAACTGATTTGTCCAAAGTAATCCAAACAGTAAATGGCAAGGTGTGGATTCAAATCTCAGTCCTCTATCTGACTCCAAATTCAATACCTGTTCCATTTGGCCATAATGCCTGGTTTTCCAGGATCCCAGAAATCATTTGTAACAGAACTGGCTTTGGGATCCCATTCTCACCAGTTCACCAATTTAATCCCATTCCTCCCTCCATTGGACAACATTACTTTCTTTTTAAAATTTGTTTTATTTTTAAGTTTCAAATTCTCTTCCTGCCCTGACTCACCCCCTTGTCAAGAAGGTAAGTAGTACAAAACCCATTCCCATATGAAGTCATGCAAGACAAATTTCTGTGTTATCCATGTTCCAAAAAAGAGCAAGAAATACAAAGAGAGGGGAAAATATGCAGCAATCTGCATTCTCCCTCCATAATTGATACCTTGCCATAACTGTATAAAGGTATCTGATCTCATTGTATTTTATATTGTTGTGTGACAAGGTATTTGTACAGCATTCTGAGATTTGGGAAAAAATACCTTTGTGTTTATTATTTCATTTTACCCTCACAATAATCTTGGAAAACAGGTAATATTATTATCCCCATTATACAGATGAGGAAACTGTGGCAGATTGAGGTTAAATGAATTGTTCAGAGTCATAGAACTAACAGTATGAGACCAAATTTGAACTCAGGCCCCTTTGACTTGAGGGTCAATTCTCTATTCACTGGGCTATCTAGCTACCTCATATGGTGGAAGATGTTGGTCAAAACTTGATTTGTACTGAACTATTTTCTTTCCTTTCTATTTTAATCAAATAGACTGTTTCCCCTCTCCCAAGTCATTTCTGATAACAGTTCTGTTGTGCACCAGAATATTGAATTTCTTCTGATTTTTTCTTATTTTGAATATTCTTCCACTTTTTGTCATTCTTTCTAAAATATTTTGTAATCATGCATCTGGAATATATCTTGATCAACCAATCAACAAGTATTTATTAAGTCCTCACTATCTACCAGATGTTATATTAAGTGCCCAGAATACAAATACAAAGAATGAAAACATACATACTGAAAAGCAGCTTTCATTCTGATAGGACAAGAACATATAAAAATGGAGCATTATTACAAAGTTAATGAATATAAATATGTATGATGTAGTAAGCAGGAGTTACTTTAAGAGGGAGAATGCTAGTAACTGGGGATATCCAGTGGAAAATAGTACTTGATCTCTGTCTTCTAAGTAAAGATGTACTTTATAAAGCAGAGGTGAGGAGAAAGTGCATTCCAGGCATGTGGGACTGCTGATACAAAGGGATGGACATGGGAGATGGAGTGTCCTGTTTGAGAATCAGCAAGAAGGTCAGGTTAACTGTGGAGATAAAAATTATCCAATCTATATTAAGAGAAACTGAGGCAGAGCTGTGAGCCAATGGCACTTTATTAAAGAATTCATGGTCTCCTTTTATGAAAGGGACCTCAGATTTTCCTTATGATGGGAGATGCCCCCTCCCTCCACATCCCTATTTTATAGGGTTAGCTACATAAACATACAACAACAGCTGTAGCAGATACAGAAGAACTTCACTATTTGACATATGACATATAGGCTAAAATAAATAAAGCAATCTATCAGCAGGGTCATGAGTTGGGCATAGTAAGGAATATCTCAACTGACTAAATAGTCATAAGGTAGTAATAAGATGAACGCCTGCTCATGTTGGACAAGAGCAAATTGTCAAGATGTAAAAAATAATTTGGGGGGACTTTCCATGTAGTTGAGTCACCTCTGCCACACTGGGCTTTGTCATCATAACAAAGAAAATCAAGGGAGGAGGGCCTCCGGCCACCTTTCCGTGATTGCAAAATGATCTTACTATCCGCAGGTCACAGCTTTGGGGACAGAACTTAGAAACATACCAAATTATTAATACTGATTGGAATAGGGTAGGGTGTCTTCAGTGAGTTGACTTCCTTACGGCTGAATTGAAGAGTGCATGAGAGGAAGTAATACCCACTTAGACTGGAAAAATAAATTTGAGTCTTTTTCTGAATTATTTTAAAAGCAAAACAAAGGGATTTCATGCTACAGTCCACAGGAAGCAATTCGAGTTAAAGTAGAGAAATACCATGGTCAGATTTGCACTTGAAGGAAATTACTTTGGGAGCTGTGTGCAGGGTAGATTGGAATACTGTGATCCTTGAAAGGCAGGGAGATGAATTAGGAGACTGTTGCAATAATTAAGGGGAAAAGTGATAAAGCCCTGAACCAAGATGGCAGCTATGTGAATGGAGAGGAGGCAAATGCTAGACATGTCAAATTATTAATATATGGGTATGGGGGTTGGGAGAGAGGGAGGAATTAAGGATAATACTCAAGTCATGAATCTCATGGCCTAGAAAATTCATGGTGCCTTCAACAGAAATAGGAAATATTTGAAGGGGAGTCACTTATTCATTAAACAAGCATTTATTCCTATGTAACAGTCACTATCTTAGACTCTAAATGCTAAATACATAAAAGCAAAGTTTCAATTTTGAAGATGTTGAGTTTAGAATGTCTTCAGGATATCTTTTTTCAAATGTCTAAAAAGTAGTTAACTCTTTGTAACCCCATTTGAGGTTTTCTTGCCCAAGATACTGGAGTGGTTTGTCATTTTCTTCTCCACTTCTTTTTCCACATGAGGAACTAAAGCAAACATGGCTAATGACTTGCCCAGGATTACACAGCTAGTAAGTATTTGAAGCCAGATTTGAATTCAGAAAAATGAGTCTTCCTGACTCCTGGCCCAGCAGTCTATCTTCTGTGCCACCAATCTGCCCATACAGGATAAATAGGAAATGTTTAAAAGAGTCACTGAAATCAAGAAGAATTGAAAAAGGCTTTTTCTAGAAGAAGATGTTTTGTTTGGACTTGAAGAAAGCCAGGGTACTCAGTAGGCAAAGATGAATAGGGAAAGTTCTCCAGACATAGAAGACAGTCAGGAAAAATCAGAGTCAAGAAATAGAATATCTTGTTCATGGACCAGCAAAAGACCAATGTCAATGGATCAAAGACTGCATGTCAGGGATTAACTTTATTAGAAGACTGAAAAGGTAGGTGGATGCCAGGATATAAAGGACTTTGAATTCCAGATTTTGTATTTGGTCCTGGAGGTGACAGGGAGCCACTGGAATTTACTACGAGTCAGAACTGCACTTTAGGAAAATCATTTTGGTGGCTGAATGGAGAATGGATTGGAGTGGGGAGAGACTTAAGGAAGGCAGACCCACTAGCAGCTATTGCAATCATCTAAGCATGAGGTGAAAAGTGCCTTACCAGGGCAGTGGCAGAATCAGAGGAAAGAAGGAAATATACTCAAGAGAAGTTGCAAAGGTGAAATCAACAGGCCTTGGCAACAGCTTGGATATGAGGGATATGAAAGTTTGGAGATAGTGAGGAACTGAGAGGGACACACAGGTGTTTTTCTTGAGGGACTGGGAGTATGATATTGGCCTCCACAAATAGAAAGGGTTGGAGGGAGATGGGTAGCGGATAAAGATGAATTATGTTTTGGACGTGTTGAATTTAAGATGTCCACTGAGCATCCAGTTTGAGATGTCTGAAAGGCAGTGGGAGAAGAGAGGTTGGAAGTCAGCAGAGAGGTTAGGGTAGGATAGGTAGGTTTGAGCATAGGTCAGCACAGAGATGGCAACTAAGTCAGAGGTTAGAGGGCATGATCCGAATGAAGATCTAGCAAAGGAAACTAAGAAAGAGTGCTCATCTCAGTAGAACACAAAACTGAAAACCTAGAGAGAAGAAAGTATCAAGGAGGAGAGGGTGATTTATGTAGTAGACAGATTGAAGAGAGTCAGAACTGAGGAACATTCACTACACTTGGAGACTAAGAAATCACTAGTAACTTTGGAGAGAGCAGTTTCAGTTGAATGGTAATGTCAAAGTCCAAACTGCAGGGAGTTGATAAAAGAGTGAGAAGAAAGTGGAGGAATCTATTGTAGATAGTCTTTTCAAGTTTAGCCCGGCAGAAGAGACAGAGGATAATATTTAATGAGGATTGAAATATAAAATGAGGCTTGTTTTTTTTCTTTTAAGGATTGGAACACATGACCATGTTTGTAGGCAGTAGGGAATGAATTACTAGAGAGAAAGAGAGACTAACATTAAGTGATAGAGCAGGGATTATGGAGGAGGCAGTTTGTTGGAGGAGAAGGGATGGAATAGGGTTGCTTGAACAGGTAGAGCAGTTAATCTTGGTAAAGAATGAGGCAACTTCATTATGCGCAACAGATGTGAATGAAGGATTAGAGATAGAATGCATATGAGTTATAGGAAGAAGGAAGAGGAAGAGGAAAGATGAACCTCATGATGAATGGCCTCAATTTTTTTCTGTAAAATATGAGGTAATATTCTCAGATGAAAGGGGAGGGGAGAGGAGGGAAGGCATAGGAGTTTTGCAAAGTAGCAAAAATGTTTGAAGGCTTGCTGGGGAGAATGTGATAGTGAATTAATGAGGAAGGGGTAACGTAAATTTGTAGTGAATCCAGTTGGGATGATTGTGAAGTATGTGTGTAGGAGTGAATGTGGAGAAAAGTGGGAGTGATCCAAGGCCAAAGTTTGGCAGGTGCCATCAGTGAAAAGATAAGAAGGCTAGGGACTCAAGAGGGGAGGACAATACAGAATTGAATTGGTTCACTAAGGGACTGAGACAAGGAAAATATCAAGTGACTGGTGTAGGGAAAATGACCTGGGAAAGAGATCAAGGGTCAAGGGATAGGAAATCATAGTGCCAACTCACATACTGTGCAATTAGGGGACAGAAGTGTAGATAGAATTGAATAGACATGACAACCTGATGAATCTGGGGTTTGGGGAGAAAAGGAAGAGTAATTTTTAAAAACCGAGAATTACTCTCAGGGTGGAAATTAGGTATTGTCTTCTTAGCATCACTTTATTTTTTTAATGTGCATTTTTTATCTCTAGGCATATACTGGATAATTTTTTATGCAGTTCATTTTTCAACCTTCATTCCTTCCATTTTTAGAAACCTGACTCTGGTTGCTGGTGGTAGTTTTTCATGGACAGTTTAACCATGAATCTTCTCTTTGGTATTTCTAGCTGTTGTTTATGTTGCAGGAGTGAGTGATCTGGCTTTAATTCCGCCCCCCCCCCCCCCCACATCTTGGATCATTGACCAGTGCCCTATAATGTAAAAATAGCTGAGCTTCATTTTTTAAAAGTGACAAAAATGCACAAATTCATGTTGTTGTTGAATGATTTTCTGCTTTTAAGTTCAGCCTCTAAAATGATTTACATATTCCTATTTGCATCTCATTTTTAGCCCTTTGGTCACCATTCATTCTCTTCTTAAACAATGTCCAATAAATTTTACTTTGACTGAGTAAGTCAATTCAGTTTCTGAATAAAGTAGAATATAAATTAGACAATTGAGAAGGTAAGGACGAGGAGAGGTATTGACTAATGTACACAGTACCATAAAAGTATCTCTTTAATACTTGTCTTCCAAGATTTCTCAGAAAGGGATAAATATTGGAGGTGATTAGAATTTCCCATTTTATCAGTGCCTCATAAACTCCTATAATTTTCTCCTGATGAAGATATGTGGACTTTTGTGATACACTTTACTGCTAGACTTTCACCAGCATCACTTTCATGGAATTCAAAACAACACACACTCTTTTTCCATTCAGATCACCTATGGTCCATTTGAACCTCTCCTGAATGACAAGTTCCAATTTCCTTCCCTTTATCAGATGGCTCCTAGGGACTCCTTTCTCTCTGTGGGCATAGCTCAGCTGCTGCTCCATTTTGGATGGACCTGGGTGGGACTGATTTCCACAGATGATGTGAGAGGAGAAAAATTCCTTTGGGACATTGCAGAAGAGATGTCTAGGCATAATATCTGTGTGGCCTTTATAGAAAAGATCCCTTCATAATTACCTGGAGAGGCTTATACGGACTGATGCTAAGTGAGAAGAGCAGAACCAGGCAAAACCTGTATACAATCACAGACACATCGTACATACGATGACCAACCTTGATAAACTGGACTATCCTCAACAACGCACTGCTAAAGACAACTCTA
>CM053582.1:71628150-71646602 GCA_028627135.1 Pseudochirops cupreus
TTTAATAGTATACTGATTTCTCATAAAGTCATTTGCTTTCATTTGCTCCACTCTAATTCTGAAGAAAGCTTTTGAGATTCTTTTTCCATCTGGAAAATTTGACTTTTTAAGGCATTCTTCTCCTCATTGGGTTTTTGGGCCTCTTTTGCCATTTGAGTTAATCTATTTTTTAAGGTGTTATTTTCTTCAGTCAGGTTGTTGACTCTCTTTTCATGATTTTTTTGCATCATTCTCATTTCTCTTCCCAATTTTTCCTCCACTTCTCTTATTTGGTTTTGATCTATGGCTTGTAGGCAGTCTTCATGTTTCTTGGAAGCTTTTGGTGCAGGAGTTCTGACTGTGTGGTCTTCCTCCAGTTCCATGCTTTGATCTTTTTTGTCCCCAAAGAAGGAGTCTAGAGTTCTATTGCTGTTCTTACTTTGCTTCCTTTGCCTGCTCATGTTGTTGCCAGTCAATTACTTGACTTGTTAGCTCTGTGGAACTCTGCTTACAGAGGGGAAAGCTCTGTCCCAAATCACTGGGGTTTTTGCAGCTGCTGGAGCTATTGGGAGGTCGCTGCAGCCCCCATTAGCTTTGGCTCACTGAAAACACATTCCAGGACCACCACCCAAGACCATGATCCAGATCCAGGCCACTCAATGCAAGAGCACTTAGCCTCTGAATGATTGCTTGGCCCTGCTGCAATCTGCAGGCCAGGAGCTTCTGAAGCAGCCATGTGGAAGCAGCTGCCAGGGCCACCGCTTCTGTGGCTTCCTTGCCCTGGAGGCAGTTCGGCCAGACCCCTTTTCTTCCCCAAATTTAGCTGAGTTCCACTGACCTTTCACTTTGTCCTTGTTTCTTATGGCTTAATAATTGTGGAAACTGCCACAGCTGCTGCTGATCCACTCTCCTGAAGGTTCCAGCTGTGGCTCGTCCTGGCCGCCCTGGGGCCAAGCCATGGTTTCAGGCTGGGCTGGGCTCCCAGAGTGTTATGATGAGCCCTTCCTGCCAAGCTGCCTTCAGCAGGAGATGTGTTTTTCTGTATTTTTGTGAGTTTTGGAGCCTAAAATTTGTTTAGAGTCATATTTTATGGGTATTTGAGGTGGCTATGTGGGCGCTGTGGAAACTTGTTGCTTCTATACCACCATCTTGGCTCCGCCCCCTCTAATTCACTATTTATTAGAGAAATGCAAATCAAAACATCTCACCATTCAGACTGGCTAAAATAAAAATACTATTTTTAAGTGGAAAAAAATCAGCATAACTGATAAATATATTGAAAAATCTGAAAACATGTAGTGTATAATACCTGTATCCCTCCCTTCTCCATTAGTGAGTGTGTTGCAAGTGTCCTCTACCTCTTCAATTGATTCCATAGTTATTCCCCCAAGAAACATCTTCAATTTTTTCCCCATACAACCTCTTCCTTTCTTATTCTAACTGAGTAAACATTGTCTATACTGCTTTTTAGTTTCATGTAATCCAAGTTATTGATTTTATCTTTTATAATTTTCTCTATCCCGTGGGAGGCTAAAAATATATTTCCTACACGGAGATGTGAGAAATGTGTGATCTTTTACTCTTCTGATTTCTCTATAGTATGATATTTAATATTAAGGTCCTATATCTGTTTTGGATTGTGGAATATAGGAGAAGGTATCGATCTAAGCCTAATTTCTGTGAGACTACTTTCCGGTTTTCCCAGAAGTTTTATCAAATGAGTTTTTCCCTAGCTAATTTATATTGTCAATCTTATTGTACACTGAATTATTGAGTTTCATTTGTTTTCCTGATTCTCCCTTGTTTGGTCCAATCCATCAATAAAGATGATTTCATGACTATTGCTTTTATAACGTAGTTTGAGGTCTGAAAATCTACTTAGCCATTTTTCCTATTTATTTTCATAATTTTCTTTGAAGTTTACATTTTTTAAAATTTTCTAAATGAATTTTTTTTATCAAGTTCCATAAAACATTTCGTTGGCAATTTGATTTGCATAGTATTGAAAGTATAAGGTAAAATAGATAGCATTGACATTTGTAATATATTGGCCAGGCCTAGCTATAAGCACTTAATAATTCTTTCAGCTCCTTAAGTGTTCTTTATTTCATTTAAGAGCACTGTGCAGTTGAACCTATATGAGTCTTTTGTGTGCGTTGGTAGATCTTTTCCCCAGATATTTTATGGATTTTTTTTTTGTAATTTGGAATGGAATTTTCCTTTCTATTGTTGCCTCTTGCACTTTGTTAATATTTTGTAGAAATGCCAGTGTTTTTTGAGGGTTTATTTTGTAACCTACAACTCTACTGAAGGCATTAATTGTCTCAATATCTTTACTGATTCTCACAGATTTTCCAAGTTTGCCATGTCATTAACAAGTGGGGTCAGTTTTATCTCTTCTTTCCTTATCTTTTCTTTAATTACTTTATTTGGTCTCATTGCTGTTGCTAATATTTCCATAATTGTAACAAATAATAGTGGAAGGAGTGGGCATCTTTGTTTCATTCCTATATTTACTGGAAATTTTGCTTTTAAATAAGTGATTTTTATCATACTAAAATAAGTGTGCCTACACTTTGATTGGTTGGTTGTTTGTTTAGCATGAGTGATGTACTTTGTCAAAGGCCTTTTCTGCAACTATTGAGATGATTGTGTAGTTTTGGATGTTTTGATTTTGAGTTGCAAATATTTTCCCCATCTCTCCTGCCTCCCCCAAGATGGCATGCATTCTGATTACCCCTTCCCCCAGTCTGCCCTCCTTTTTATCACCTCCCTCATCCCCTTCCACCTTACTTTCTTGTAGGTCAAGATAGATTTCTATACCCCATTGTCTGTATATTTTAGTTCCCAGTTGCATTAAAAAACAATTTTAAACATTTGTTTTCAAAACTTTGAATTCCATATTCTCTCCCTTCTCCCCTCCCTACTCACCCTCATTGAGAAGGCAAGCAATTCAATATAGGTTATACATGTGTAGTTATGCAAAACACTTCCAAAATAGTCATGTTGTGAAAAACTAACTAATTTCCCTGTATCCTGTCCCACTCCCCATTTATTCTATTTTCTCCTTTGGCTCTGTCCCTTTTCAAAAGTGTTTGCTTCTGACTACCCCCTACCCCAATCTGCCCTCCCTTCTGTCATCCCCCCACATTCCCTTTCTTCTTACTTTCCTATATGGTAAGATACCCAATTGAGTGTGTATGTCATTCCCTCCTTAAGCCAAATCTGATGGGAATAAAGTTCACTCATTCCTCTCAGCTCCCCCCTCTTCACCTCCATTGTGAAACCTTTTTTCTTGCCTGTTTTATATGAGATAATTTACCTCCATTCTATCTCTCCCTTTCTCCTCCTAATACATTCCTCTCTCACCCCTTAGATTTATTTTTAGATATCCTCCCTTCATATTCAACTCACTCTGTGCCATCTATATCCAGCTCTCTATCTATCTATCTATCTATCTATCTATCTATCTATCTTACGTCCAAGTACCCCAATACTGAGAAAGGTCTCATGAGTTACAAGTTATCATCTTTCCATGTAAGAATGTAAACACTTCAACTTTAGTAAGTCCCTTATGATTTCTCTTTCCTGTTTACCTTTATATGCTTCTCTTGATTCTAGTATTTGAAAGTCAAATTTTCTATTCAACCCTGGTCTTTTCAGCAAGAATGCTTGAAAGTCTTCTATTTCATTGAATGTCCACTTCTACCCCAAAGTATTATACTCAATTTTGCTGGATAGATGATTCTTGGTTTTAATCCTAGCTCATCTGATCTCTGGAATATCATATTCCAAACCCTTTGATCCTTTAATGTAGAAGCTGCTAGATCTTGTATTATCCTGACCATATTTCCACAATACTCTAATTGTTTCTGACTGCTAATTTTCTCCTTGACCTGGGTTTTCTAGAATTTGGCTACAATATTTCTAGGAGTTCTCCTTTTAGGATCTCTTTCAAGAGGCAATTGGTGGATTCTTTCCATTTCTATTGTAACCTCTGCTTCTAGAATATCATGACAGTTTTCCTTGATAATTTCTTGAAAGATGATGTCTAAGATATTTTTTTTATCATACCTTTAAGGTAGTCCAATAATTTTTAAATTCTCTCTCCTGAATCTGTTTTCCAGGTCAGTGGTTTTTCCAATGAGATATTTCACATTGTCTTCTATTTTTTCATTTTTTTGGTTCTGTTTTAAAATTTCTTGATTTCTCAAAAAGTCATTAGCTTCCATTTGCTCTATTTTAATTTTCAAGGAATTATTCTCTTTGTTGAGCTTTTGGACCTCCTTTTCCATTTGGCCAATTTTACTTTTTAAGGCATTCTTCTCCTCGTTGCCTTTTTGGACATCTTTTACCACTTCAGGTACTCTATTTTTTTAAGGTGTTATTTTCCCGAGTATTTTTTTGGTCTCCTTTAGCAAGTTGTTGATTCATTTTTCATGATTTTCTTGCATCACTCTCATTTCTCTTCCTGATTTTTCATCTGCTTCTCTTACTTGGTTTTCAAAATCCCTTTAAAGCTCTTTCATAGTCTGAAACCAATTCATATTTTTCTTAGAGACTTTTGATGTAGGGGCTTTGACTTTGTTGTTTTCTTCTGGTTATAAGTTTTGATCTTTTTTGTCACCAAAGTAAGATTCTGTAGTCTGAGGGTTTTTTTTTTACACTGTTTGCTAATCTTCCCAGACAGATATTTGACTGTCTAAATCTTCATCAAGGTAGGACTCTGTGGGTGTGGGTGTGGGTATGCATGGGTATACTATCCCAGGCTTCAGATGTTTTGTACAGCTGTTTTCAGAGATACTTCTAGGGACCTGTAAATTTTCAGTTATTTCAGGGTGGTATGTTCAAAGAAGAGGTGTTACTCCTCTCCTGGCCTGTACTCTGGTCTGTGAGTGACCCCAAGCACTCTTTTCTGCCTTGGAATCCTGAGGAGGATTACCTCTCCCTCCCTGCTACAAGCTCCATTACACCAGTGTTCCTTCTCACCCCAGGACCACAATCCTAGACTTCAACAAAGATCTAAGCAGAGCAAAGCAAGAGAATCCTGCCTCAATACCAGAAAAGAGATCTCTGCAATCTCTCTTTGATCAGATGCTTGATCCCCCACCATTGTCAACCTAGAGCTCTGGAAGCAGCCATTGATGCTGCTGCTGTTGCTGTCCAATCCACCACTTCAACCAACTAAGGGCCAGGCCCAGACTGGGCTTTTCTTTTACCCAGGTCCCACAGAGTTTTCCCACTGACCTTCTAGGCTGTCTTTGGTGTTTGTGGGTTGAGAAGTCTGTTAACTACCACAGCTACCAATGATTCAGTCCTCTGAGGCCTGCTCCAGCACTGTCTGTGCCATCATAGGCCATGCTTAACTGTGCTTTGCTCCTACCCTAGGGCAAGAGCCCCTTCCTGTTGACCATCCAGGCCATCTTTGGCTGGAGATTTGATTCACTCTGTTATTTTGTGAGTTCTGTAGCTCTAGAATCTGTTCAGAGTCATTTTTACAGGTATTTTGAGGGGTTTGGGGGAGTGCTCAAGGAAGTCCCTGCTTTTACTCTGATGTCTTGGCTCCACTCCCACCATCATCTGAAGATATCACTGTTGCTGCATAAGTCACTAATTTGTTAGATGTCATCAGGAGGGACATTGGTGGTAGAGGGAGGACTGTAATGTAGGAAATAATTTTACTTTTCTGGTAATCTATAAATATTTGCTGATGCCTGAACCAAAATGGTCATGGGCCAAACTGAAGAGTGTGGAATGATTGGACATGAGCCAGGCAGGTACTGTCATAGCAGTTCCCATTTATTGATCAGAGAGCAGGGTTTATATAATGAATGTAAAGCAATTATCTCTTAGGTTCCCATGAGAGAATGTTTAATGTCATTGTTCATTTATGTGCATCTGTATGTTTTAATGTCCTTCACTTATGTAAATCCATATGTTTAAATATCCTTGTTCCCTTGCATGCATCTATATCTGGGTCACTGCATGGTTATCATGTCCTAAACTCCTGCAAGTCAGGAAGAGATGGTGAGCCAATCTTAAGACATAATATAGCCTTCAAAGGGACCTAGTTGGGGAGAAATCCTGGACCAGAGTCTTCCCATGTATGGACCGGGTCAGAGACTGGCCCTTGACAATTTGCTACTCCAAATACTACCACTCTGAAACAAAAAAGGATCAAAAAGAGGTATGTTAGGGTGTTCGTTTTCTATTCTTATGTGGTCACAAGAGTACATTAACATACCTCTATTTCAATCTGAAAGAATGTATCATTTGAGAATGAATGTGACTTATGTTCACCAATCTTGATTGATTTGGGCAATGTGGAAATGTACTCTTTCATTGTGTTGCATATTGGTGGCATTATATCCCACTATTTCAGAAGGAATCTATAGAGTCATTATAATTCATTTGATATGATATAATGATTTCATTGATCCGGGGCTTAGGTGAAATTATTTACTATAACATATTGAGATACTCTTTATTTCTTGCAGACATGGACCATTGCATGAAATGCCCAGACGCTGAATATCCAAATAAAGAAAGAGATAAATGCCTCCCAAAGACTGTGGCCTTCCTCACTTTCAAAGAGTCCTTGGGATTGACTTTGACTTGTATAGCTCTTTCATTTTCTCTCCTCACAATTCTGATTCTTGTGATATTTGTGAAGTTTTGAGACACACTCATAGTCAAAGCCAATAACAGGACTCTCAGTTACATGCTCCTCCTATCTCTTACCTTGTGTTTCCTCTGCTCCATACTCTTCATTGGCCAGCCAACATCAACAACCTGCCTCCTACAACAAACTGTATTTGGAATTGTGTTCACCGTGGCCATTTCTTCTATTTTGGCCAAAACCATCACTGTAGTTCTGGCCTTCAAAGCCACAAGGCCAGGAAGCAAGCTGAAAAGGTGGGTACAACCCAGAGTTTTTAATTTTGTTGTCTTCATCTGCTCTATGATCCAAGTGACTCTCTGTGGCATTTGGATTGCAACCTCTCCACCTTTTCCAAGACTAGACTTATACTCAGAACTCGGTCATATAATCATCGTATGCAAAATAGGTTCTGGCATTGCCTTCTACAGTGTCTTGGGATACATGGGCTTCCTAGCCCTGGGCAGCTTCATAGTGGCTTTTTTGGCCAGAAACCTTCCTGACACCTTCAATGAAGCCAAGTTTATCACATTCAGCATGCTGATCTTCTGCAGTGTGTGGTTGTCTTTCATCCCTGCCTATCAGAACCCCAAAGGAAAGGCTATGGTGACTGTGGAGGTCTTCTGTATTTTGGCATCCAGTGCTGGGTTATTAGGCTGAATCTTTCTTCCCAAGTGCTATGTGATCCTTCTGAGACCAGAGAGGAACACTTTGGAATATCGAAAGCAAAAAGCAGATTCTATGAGTCATTCTGAAATATTAACTAGAAGGCACATCTGACAGTATCAGGGATTCCTGAAACAACTATTTGAATCAGTTTGAGTAATCTGTAATTGGTGATATCTGAATCTTTACTAGGTTCTCCACTAAAGATGCCAACCTTTCATGGCCATTGTTTTTCTCAACTAGATCATTATCTCTGAACTATTATAATAATCTCCATAATACTTCATTCTAAAATGTCTCTTGTCTTCTACGCATTTCAACCCTACTCATTCTTCTTACATGTCTACAGGAATTCACTTTGCTACAATTCAGTACCCCATGCATTAAAATACCTACTGTGTACCATGCACTGTTATAAATACCAAGGGCGCAAACAGTGACACAACAAAGAATCTATCCTCAAAAGGTTTAAAATATAACCAAGGGACAAATGTATACACTTGACTAAGGTACATATCAGGATGGGAAATTCCAAGGGTGGTTCAAGGTTAAAGTTAAGTTTACAATGAGGAATTAGAGGGAGAAAGAGTATTTTGCCTTAAGAGTGGGTGAGATAAGGTTTCATGAAGTACTTGGCACATGAGTTGTGCCAAAGTAAGGGACTTAATCATATGCCGGTACTAGACACGGGGTATCAAATGAGCAAAAATACAATGAAAGGAAATGAAACAAGGAGAAAAGCAAGTATAGAATTATTACAAGTTGGCTGAAGTGGGCAGCATATGAAGGAGAATTATATTAAATAAACATAGAAGGCACATTGGAACCATATTGTGGAGGGCATTACACACCAGTATAGGATTTAATGTGGTATTCAATAGGGTATGTAGAGTTGCTTATTATTTTTGGTAGAGGAAGGGAATGACTAAAATGGTTTGTTAGGAAGATTAGTCAGGCTATTGTGAAAAGAATTAATTGGAGAAGGGAATTTGGGAAGGAAGAACTATGAGGGAAAACAACTTAGCAACAGTTTATTTCTCTCAGGTGAGCTACAGGGAAACAATGAGTCCATCATGAGTCTGAATAGGTGGTAGCACGGTAATGCCATTATCAGAAATGGAAAAATTAGAAGAATGAAAAAGTTGTTGAGGCAAGATGACTTCAGTTTTGGATATGTGAATTCCAATAGATATCATGTTGTCCATCCTTCCTTTTTAAAATTGATTTGTTTATTTACTTTTAGTTTAGTTAGATAGTTCCACAGTCCCTTGAGTTTCAAATTTTCTCCCCTTCTCTCTCCTCTGCCCTCCCCCGCCATCATGGCAGCATGCACTCAAATATAGGATCTACAGATATCTTCACATTAATCACTAGTCAGGTTGTAAAGAAGAATTATAGGTAATGGAATGATCAGTGGAAAAGAGGAAACAAAACAAAACAAGAAAAAGAAAGAGAGCAAGTAGTTTGTTTCAATCTGCATTCAACTCTGCATCTCTTTCTCTGGATGTGGGTATCTCTTTTTATCATGAGTCTTTTGGAGTTCTCTTATAACCTTACATTGCTAAGAGGAGCCTAGTCTATTGAAGTTACTCATCACGCATACATTCTGTCTGTGATTGTGTACAGATTTCACCTGGTTCTGCTCTTCTCACTCAGCATCAGTTTACATAAGTCTCTCCAGGTTATTATAAAGTCTCTCTCCTGCTCATTTCTTATAGCACAATAGTATTCCATTACATTCATGCACCACAACTTGTTCAGCCATTCCCCAATTGGTGGGCATCCTCTTGATTTCCAATTCTTTGCCACCACAAAAAGAGCAGCTATAAATATTTTTGTACTTACTGGTCCTACTCCCACTTCTCTGATCTCTTTGGGATATAACCCTAGAAGTGGTATTGCTGGGTTAAAGGGTATGCACTTATTTATAGCCCTTTGGGCATAGTTTCAGATTTCTCTCCAGAATGGCTGAATCAGTTCACAACTCCACCAACAATACATTGGTGTTCCAATTTTTCCTTTTTTTTCTTTCTTGAAAAGCAGAGTATCCCTTTTATTATAATTTTTTTTTACATAACATTTCCAACCTAGGTTCAGTTAAGTACCTGTCTCTCCCATTCAATTAAGAAGGGTCCTGCATATTTCAACAGGCAAAAAGAGAGGTCTTTGAGAAATAAAATATTTTAAATTGATCCATTACTTCTTTTTCCTTGAATACTACATCTTGGAGGAGGGAAGAGGACAAAGAGGGAGAAGGGGAAAGATGGTTCATCAAACACCTTAGTCAGAGCCATTTGGGTCCATTCTATTCTTTGCCCCAAGTAGGTATGGAACTGGTACAGGTACTTCCCATATGGAAGCTGCTTCACACCCTAAAATCCCAGTTCCTCATGGCCAGTCAACACATCCAAACCTCTATCTGAACCCCATTTTAAGATGTTATCTCAATCTTGTGAAAATGACTACAAAGATGTCTCTTTTAACAAGGAGAAAACACAGCTCCCTGCTCGACTTGCAGCTCATGTCAACCAGTCATCTACTTTTGAGGTACAGTGCAATGTGACAAGTGTCCATTCAAGAGGAGGACACAGAGCTAAAATAGACACAATTTAAATATACCAGGATTGGATTGTTTCTGGACCAGGGGTAGGAGATGTGCATGTAAGGCTCCTTGGAAGTGCACTTAAGTCAACTTTAAGGAAAGGAGAGGAGGGGTAGAGAAGAAAACATAAAGGGGAAGGATGCAAGATATTAATTTACTTAAAAAGAGAGCAGGAAATCAACTCCCAATTCCATATCATGTTCTTTTACCCAAATGTTCCCAAAAGGAAAAATAAAATAAAGCCCGTGAAAAATACAAAGTGTTTATTGCAAACTACTATAATAATTTAATTGAAGCAAACTGCATGCATGGGAGTAGTGGCAGAGAAAAGGACAAGGAATAAGAGAAGTAGGAAGTTCCTAAGTGTTAGAACTACTCAGTTGGTGGTGGTGGGAGGGGAATGTGACCCAGCTCTCTCCCCTTCCTCAGACAAACTTATGTGTGGAGTTTGCTTCTAGTGGGGTGGCAGTGGTATCTGGGAAGACACTAACCACTACAACTGAAATATAATGGAAAAAAGCAAAGGGCTAAACAACAGATGAGGGGTGGAATGGATGCTAGCTGGTGTAGCCAATATGGACTGGGCCTTTACGTGGGTGGTCCCATTTGATCAGGTTTCACAGCCTTTTCAAACATTCCCAGCATACCAAGTCAATCGGCCACCCCCTAGGGCTTGAAGGGAAGCATATTCTACATCAGACCCCATTCTTGTCCCCTTTTACTCTCTACCCCCACAGCCAAGGGCTTGCAGATCTAAGAAACAATGGGGCATTTGAGACTTTGTCCACTGTGGGAGCTCCACTCCCCATTCTCCTGGCAGGCCTGCTCGAGTGTTCCAATTTTTCCACATCCTCTCTAGCATTTATCATTTTCCTGTTTTGTCATCTTAGCCAATCTGACCAGTGAGATGTGGTACCTCAGAGCTGTTTTGATTGGCATTTCTCTAATCATTAGTGATTTTTTTCACATGCTTATAGATATCTTTAATTTCATCTTCTGAAAATTGCCTGTTCATATCCTTTGACCATTTATCAATTGGGTAGTGACTTATGTTCCTATAGATTCAACTAAATTCTTTGTATATTTTAGAAATGAGGCCTTTATCAAAGACACTGGTTGGAAAAAGTCTTTCCCAATTTTCCATTTCCCTCTTAATCTTGGTAACATTGGTTTTATTTGTACAGAAGCTTTTCAATTTAATGTAATCAAAATTATCCATTTTGCATTTTATAATGCTCTCTAACTCTTGTTTCATCATGAAGTCTTCCCCTCTACATAGATCTGACAGGTAAACATCTCTTGCTCTCCCAGATTGCTTACACTGTCAGCCTTTATACCTAGATCTTGCACCCATTTCAACTTTATTTTGGTATACTGTGTTAGATATTGGTCTATGCCCAATTTCTGCCATACTATGTTCCAGTTTTCCCAGTTACTTTCAATAGTATGACCTTATCCCAAAAACTGGGGTCTTTGGGTTTATCAAACAGCAAATTACTATATGGCTGCTAAGTCTTGTGTACTCAGTCTATTTCAATGATCTACTACTCTATTCCTCAGCCAGTACCAAGTCGTTCTGATGACAACTGCTTTATAATACAGATTAAAATCTGGTAAGGCTAGGCCACCTTCCCTAGCATTTTTTTTTCATTAATTGCCTTGATATTTTGGAGTTTTTGTTCTTACAAATGAATTTTGATACTATTTTTTCTAGATTTACAAAGCTATTTTTTGGTAGATTGATTGGCATGACACTAAATATGTCATTTAATTTAGGTAAAATTGTTGTTTTTATTATATTAGCTTGACCCAGCCATGAGCAATTGATGTTTTTCCAATTAGTTAGATCTGACTTTATTTGTGTGAAAAGTGTTTTGTAAAAAAAATTAAAAAAAAAATGAAGTCCCAGTAGGACACTTCCACCTCTTAAAAAAAAAAAGTGTTTTGTAATTGTGTTCAAATAAGTCCTGGGTTTGTTTTGGCAGGTAAATTCCCAAATATTTTATAATGTCTACAGTAACTTTAAATGGGCTTTCTCTTTCTATCTTTTGCTGTTGGATTTCATTAGAGATATATAGGAATGCTGAGGATTTATGTGGGTTTCTTTTATATCCTGCAACTTTGCCAAATTTGTTTATTATCTCAAGTAGTTTTTTACTTCATTCTCTAGGATATTCTCAGTATATCATCATATCATCTGCAAAAAGTGACAGCTTAGTCTCTTCTTTGTCTAATTTGATTCCTTCAATTTCTTTTTCTTCTCTTATTGCTACTGCTAACATTTTTAGTACCAAATTGAATACAAGGGATGATAGTGAACATCCTTGTTTCACCCCTGATCTTATTGGAAATGCTCCTAGCTTATCCCCATCACATATAATACTTGCTGATGGTTTTAGATAGATGTTACTTATTATTTTAAGGAAGTCACCATTTATTCCTACACTTTCTAGCGTTTTTAATAGGAATGGGTGTTGTATTTTGTCAAAAGTCTTTTCTGCATTTATTGAGATAATAATATGGTTTCTGCTAGTTTTGTTGTTGATGTGATCAATTGTACTGGTAGATTCCTGATATTGAACCATGCTTGCATTTCTGGAATAAATCCTACCTGATCAAAGTGTATTATTCTTGTGATAAGTTGCTGCAGTCCTTTTGCTAATATTTTTAGAATTTTTGAATCTATATTCATAAGAGAAATTGGCCTGTAATTTTCTTTATCTGTTTTGTCTCTTCCCTATTTAGGTATCAGTACCATATTTGTGTCACAAAAAGAATTTGGTAGAATTCCTTCTTCTCCAGTTTTCCCAAATAGTTTGTAAAGTATAGGAGTCAATTGTTCTTTAAATGTTTGGTAGAATTCACTAGTAAATCCATCTGTTTCCAGAGATTTTTTTCCTAGGGAGTTCGTTGATGGCTTGTTCAATTTCTTTTTCTGAGATGGGATTATTTAAGTAGTTTACTTCCTCTTTGCTTAATCTGGACAACTAATATTTTTGTAGACATTCATCCATTTTACTAAGATTGACAAATTTATGTGTATACAATTGGGCAAAATAATTCCTAATTTTTAATTTCCTCTTCATTGGAGGTGGATTCACCCTTTTCATTTTTGATACTCGTAATTTGGTTTTCTTCTTTTTTTTTTTTATCATATTGACTAAAGGTCTATCAATTTTATTGGGTTTTTCATAATACCAGCTCTTAGTTTTATTTATTATTTCAATAGTTTTCTTAAATTCAATGTTATTAATATCTCCTTTGGTTTTCATTATTTCTAATTTAGTATTTATTTGGGGATTTTCAATTTGTTCTTTTTCTAACTTTTGCAGTTGCATGCCCAATTTATTGACCTCCATTTTCTCTATTTTGTTTATGTATGCATTCAGAGATATAAAACTTCCCCTAAGAACTGCCTTTGCTGCATCTCACAAGTGTTGGTATGTTGTCTCATTATTATCATTCTCTTAAATGAAGTTAACGATTGTTTCTATAATTTCTTGTTTGACCCACTCATTTTTTAGGATTAAGCTATTTAGTTTCCAATTAGTTTTTAGTCTATGCTTTCATGGCCCTTTATTAATATAACTTTTATTGAATCATGATCTGAGAAGGATGCATTTAATATGTCTGCCTTTCTGCACTGAATTGTGAGGTTTTTATGCCCTAGTACATGGCCAATTTTTGTGTATGTGCCATGTACTGCTGAAAAGAAAGTTTGTTCCTTTTTATCCCCATTCAATTTTCTCCAGAGGTCTACCATATCTTTCTTCTCTAAGATTCTATTGACCTCCTTAACTTCTTTCTTATTTATTTTGAGGTTAGATTTATCAAGTTGAGAGAGGGGGAGATTGAAGTATAGTTTTGCTATCTGTTTCTTCCTCTACCCCCCTTAACTTCTCCTTCAGGAATTTGGCTGCTATATCGCTTGGTGCATAAATGTTTAGTTATGATATTGCTTCATTTTTGATGGTGTCTTTTAGCAGGATATAGTTTCCTCCCTTATCTTTTTAAATTAAATCTATTTTTGCTTTAGTTTTGTCTGAGATAAAGATTGCTACCCCTGTTTTTTTTTTACTTTAACTGAGGCATAATATATTTTGCCCCAGCCTTTTACCTTTAGCCTGTGTGTATCCCCCTGTTTCAAATGTGTTTCTTGTAAACAGCATATTGTAGGATTATGTTTTTTAATCTATTCTGCTATCCACCTCTGTTTCATGGGAGAGTTCATCCCTGTAATGGTAATTAATTTAAATTTGAAGATCCCTTTTTTGTCATGTCAAGTAAGCAGGTACTTGGCCCTTAGTAACTAAGGGCTAAGTATCTCTGTGAAAGAAACAGAAGGTGTGAACTCTGTCTTCTGTTGCTGACATAACAGAAAGGGGTTGCCTGAGACAGGAAGCCAATGTTTGTCTGTATATAAGAAGAGGCCCAGAGAAAGACAGTCGGAATCAAGAATTCTTTCTTCTGGTGGACTCCTGATGGAGGAAGAATTTTCACAGCATCTGGAAGCTGGGCTGCTATTTGCTGGACTGAGAACTGAGTTGGAGTTTTCTATGAGACCAGAATCTGGTGAAGGCTGAAGTTGCTGCCAAGAAGGCTGCCTGGAAGGCTGAGATTTCTTCTTGGTCCTAGGGTCAGCTGAATTGCTGGAAGATTGAAGAGGCATGACTGGAATAGGACTTTGTTTGTTTGTGGCTTGGTTGATCCTTGAGTTTCTGGCAACAAAGGATGTGAAGGTTTTGAGATGTACTGGACCCTACAAACTTTAGTGTGTAGCGGAACTGCCTGGAGGACTGGATGAGAACCTAGATACTGTCTGCCTCTGAATCCAGTTGACTGTTTGGTGGATTCAGGTAAGAACTGGGACCATGGAAGGGGATCCAGGAAATCTGAGAGACTACCCAAGTCACGATGAAGAAAAGATCTCTCCTTGGATATTGAATGTATGATGAAATTGAAGTTTACTAGATACTGAGGGGTGGAGAATTTGTGTTATTTTCTAATGATTGTATTTAGTGATTAACAATACTTAGTGACTTATTGCTAGATAAGTGACTGATTAAGTTAGCCTATGTGATGTTGTGAACATTATATTGTGAATTGTTCTGAATGTTTGCCTTGATTTGTTATGGAATAAATGGATTGTTCACTATACTGTGTAATTAGAACTTTAAAAGCTGTTCACAGTAGCATTCTTTTGGGAAGCTGCTCATGCATGGCATTACAATCCCATTCACATTTACAGTTATAATTACTCCCTGTATCTTCCCCTCCATCCTATTCCCTCCCCTGTTTATGCTTTTATTTTTCCCCTTCTTCCTTCCCCTCTTTAAGAGTTTTCCTTTTGACTGCTGCCTCCCTCAATATTCCCTTCTTATCAGCCCCCCTCCCTTTTCCTACCTTTCCCCCTTACTACTTCTTCCCTCCCTTCTAACCACCACTCCCTTTCATTGCCCTTCCCCCCTCCTACTGCCTGTAGAGTACAATAGATTTTTATTCTTAACATAGTGTGTTATTTCTTCCTTGAACCAACATTGATGAGAATAGATCTCATGCAATGCTCCTCTCCCTCCCCTCTTCCCTTCCATTATAGTAGGTTTTATTTTTCTTCTCAATAGAGTCCTATACTTAACTGATTATGTTATTCCCTCCTTACACCAGAACCAACGAGGGCGAAACTCATATCATGTTCATCTCCCTCCCTTCTTTCCCTCTACTATAATGTTTTATGCCTCTTTGTGCGGCACAATTTACCCTTTTCTGCTTCATTCTTTCCTCTTCTTCCATTGCAGTCCCTCTGCAGCCCTTAATTATGTTTTTTTTTATCATCATTTTGTTTAGTACACACACACCCTCTGTTTATCTATATCCCTTTTAGATGTCACCATAAGTATAGAATTCTCAATATTAACAGGTATCAGCTTCCCTTATAAGGATGGAAACAGTTTGCTTTTAACAAATAACAAGTTATATGTGTTTGTGTGTGTGTGTTTTCCCTATTTACCTGTCTATGTCTCTCTTAAGTCTTGTAATTGGAGGTTGAATTTTCCATTGAGCTCTGGCTTTTTCATCAGGAAGATCTGGAAATCCATTATATCATTTAATGACCATCTCCTTGCCTGGAAGATTATGCTCAATTTAGCTGGATAGCTGATCCTTGGTTGTAACCTGAGCTCTTTTGCCTTGTGAAATATTACATTCCAGTCCCTCTGATCTTTCAATGTAGAAGCTGCCAGATCCTGTGCAATCCTCACTGTAGTTCTGTGATATTTAAATTATTTCTTTCTGGTTGCTTGTAGTATTTTCTCATTTACTTGATAGTTCTGGAATTTGGCTACAACATCTTATGGACTTTTCAATTTGGGATCTCTTTCAGGAGGTGTCTGGTGAATTCTCTTGATTTCTATTTTACTCTCTGGTTCTAGGATCTCAGGGAAGTTTTCCTTCATGAGCTCTTGGAAGATGTTGTCCAGACTTGTTTTTTTAATCACGATTTTCTGGTAGACCAATAATTCTGAGATTATCTCTCCTGGATCTGTTTTCCAGGTCAGTTATTTTTCCATTGAAATATTTTACCTTTTTCCCCCCTAATTTTTCATTCTTGATGTTTTCCTTGACTGATTCTTGGTGCCTCATAGTCATTAGCTTCAATGTGATTGATTCTCATTTTTGGTGAATTATTTTCCTCAGTTAGTTTTTGAGGCTCCTTTTCCATATGTTCAAATTTCATTTTTAGTTCACACATTTTTATTTTTAAGGAGCTGTTTTCTTCATTGCAATGTTTTTCTAATTTTACTATTTTGATTTTAAAAGAATTATTTATTTTATCTTCTACCTCTCTAATTTGGTTTTCAAAGTTCTTTTTGAACTCATCTATGAATGCTTTCTGTGCTTGAGTCCAATTCATATTCCCTGTTGAGACTTCAGCTGTGGGTGTGGAGTCAATACTGTCTCCTTCTGAATTTGGTTCCTCCCACTCACAATAATAGGGTTCTAGAGTCTTTGTCTTTGCAGTCTGTTTTTTACCCATTTTGAGGCAGGGCCTTAGCCACTCCCTTCCTCTAGTGCTCCCAAATTTTTACTGTTTAAAATTTTGCTCTGGGCCACTAATTACTGTGTTTTCAGGGTCAGAGGAGGGGATTGGAGCAGCCAGGATTCACTCTGCCATCCAGGTCCCTCAAAGTTCAGATAGGTGATTTTTAAATTCCCAAGCTATGGGTTGGTAGTCCCAGGAGCAGCTGCTGCCCCTGCTTCAGGCCCTGCATTTATCTCTTACCCAGCTCCGTCAGATCCCAGCCCTGTGGTGATATGCCTGGTAATGGCCCTTGCAGTTGGTGGATCAACTTGCTACCACATTGACCAGACCTCGTCCAGGCCTCCTCTTGCTGTGTTGTCTGGGCTTCCCATCCTTCCTTTTTGAAGAGGACCTGTGACATTGCAGGTGATGTCTTTTTTTTTGCATGCAGTCTTTATTGAAGTTGAACCAAAAAAGTCCCCCAAAATGAAAAAATACATTAAATACAAAAGTCTAGTCCTTTGAGAGAAGTGTCCTCCCATCTCCCTCTGGGAGGTTTAAGCCATACTTTGTAAGGGGGCATCTCCAGGCTCATCTGGTGTCTGGTTCTCAGCTGGTGTTGGGTTCTGTGGCTCTAAAATTCATTTAGAATAATTTTTTTCAGGTATTGGAGGTGGTTGGAACAGGGGCTCAAGCAAGTTCCTGCTTTCACTCCACCATCTTGGCTCTGCCCCCACTTTCAAGTATTCTTGATGAAAAGACCAGAGCTGAACAGAAAATTTAGCTTTCAAATACAAGAAGCAAGAGAAACATGAAAAGGCAAACAGGAAAGAGAAATCATCAGGAACTTATTAAAGTTGAACTATTTACATTCCTACTTGGAAAAATTATTTTTGTAACTCATGAGACTTTTCTCAGTATGTGGATAGTTGAAGGGAATACATATTTCTATGTGTGTACACATATATATGTATGTATAGGTGGGTATACGTGTGTGTATATGTGTGTACACGGATACATAGACAGAGGGCACAGGGTGAATAGAATATCAAGGGATGATATCTAAAAATAAAATTAAGAGGTGAGAGAGGAGTATATTGGGAGAAGGAGAAAGAGAGAGATAGAATAACATAAATTATCTCACATAAAAGAGGCAAGAGAAAGCTGTTACAATGGAGGGTAAGAGCAGGAAAGTGAAAGAGAATGGGTCAACCTTACTCTCATTGGATTCGGCTTAAGGAGGAAATAGCATACACACTCAATTGCATATCTTATCCTACAGGAAAGTGGAGGGGGGATAAGAGAGGGAATGATAGAAGGAAGGGCAGATTGGGGCAGAGGGTAGTTAGAAGCAAACACTTTTGAAAAGGGATAGGGTCAAAGGAGAAAATAGAATAAATGAGGGGGGTAGGACAAAATGGAGGGAAATATATTTAGTCTTCTGCAATGTGACTTCTCTGGAAATGTTTTGCAAACTACACATGTATAACATATTTTAAATTGCTTGTCTTTCCAGTGGGGGGGGGCCG
>CM053582.1:71646702-71666982 GCA_028627135.1 Pseudochirops cupreus
AATAAAAGCAAAAAGGAAAAGGACTCTGAAAGCCTCAAGAAATCTGACCAAAGCAATGGCCAACTGGATCCATGGAGGACCTGAGATAAACATGTTACTCATCTCTTTGACAGAGAAGTAATGGACTGAAGAGGCTGAGCAAGCAGTTTTGGAAAAGTTCACTTTAGGAATTTGGTTTGGTGAACTATGCTTATTTGTTTCAAGAGTTTCTTAATGTTTTTAACCTGGGAGGTTGGATTTGGGGAAAAGAGAGGGAGTTGGCAATAGTGATGTCAAAAATAAGAAGATCCCCACTGAAACAGTTTCCTAAAGGCATGGAAGAAAACATAAAGAAATGCAGACAAGCAGGAAACTTTTAAAAGTGATGTATATATCCTATGCATGTTCATCTACTACTAATATGGTAATAAGCAGAAATAATATTTATAAATATTTTATGTCAATAGTACATATAGTTGTATGAAATATTTTCAGAATCAAGGGGTATGAAATTCAGTTTCATATACAATCTTCTTTGTGTGTTCTATGCACATGGATATGCTCATTTTGTATTTGTACGTGTTGAAAGCCAAAATTTTTTAAATCTTAAAAATAAATAGAAATGACCCATAATTGGAATTTTTTGTTTCTTTTGTGCACTTGCTTTCCTAACCCCTTCCTTGCAGATAGATGACAAGTGAATAGAGCCCTGGGCCAGGAATAGGGAAGAACAGAGTACCGATCGCTGACCTGTGTGACCCTAGGCAAGTCATTTAACCTGTTTACCTCAGTTTCCCCATTTATAAAATGAAGATAACAATAGCACTTACTTCCCAGGGTTCTTGTGAGGATCAAATGAGACATTTCTAAAACAATTAGCACAAAGCCTATCACATAATAGGAGCTTAATAAATCCTTGTTTCCTTTAATGCTCTGGTCCCAGGCAAAGGGAAGGGGTAGGAGCCAAGGATGCTGTTGCCATGGAGACAGATCTCTCAGAAAAGGATGGGCAGGGCCTTTTCTAAGACCTCCTCCTTGACCCTCTAACCCACCGCAAAGACCCTCACTGGGCAGGACCTTCAAATTTTGTGCAGAACAGAGGAAACCATGATCCAAGCTCCCAATCATTTTCACATTTAAGAAAGAGAGTGTGGGACCAGAGAAATGGCTTGGCTCAGAGGTCTCTAGAAATTGTAGTCAGGCCTATGACCATGCTCAGGTGAATGGCCTAAGGAAGGAAAGGAAGGTGATGCATTCACAATCAGCCCTATCAGGCCTGAGGGCAGCCATCCTGGGTAGTTCTAGACCTTGGTAGTCAGATGCACCCTTGGCCTAGTGAGGGGGCAGTCCCTGGGCAGTCAACCAGAGCTCAGTTCACAGAAGATGAAGCTCCAGACACTGGGTGGATAGAACCTTGATGGGAAGAGAGGGGATATCACCCTCTGATGCTTTCTATGCCCACAGGAAACCATACCCACCAAGAGACTCTATAGAAGTGAACCTCTCATGCTCACTGACTCCTCTCCTCCCAAATCCTCTGTTTCCCACCCTCCCATCCTCTAATGTTAACTCTTTCAACTTTTTTCTCCTTCCTTGCTCTGACATGCTGGGGGACCTTGACTGACTGAATGAGTGAATAAAGCATTTATTAAGTTATTATTATATCCCAAGTATTATGTTAAGTAAATGGAAAATCAAGACAGATCGTGTCCTATAGGAGCTCACATTCTAATAGGGAAGACAACATGTGGGAATGTTTCAGCACTAAGTCAGATGGAAAGATCCCATGGTCCTGAGGTGGCATTGGTGAAGAAGGTTCTGCCTTTTTGAGTGCCATTGTGAGGACCAAGCTTACTCTAGAAAGAACATCATGTGCTAATGAAGTGAGGAAAACTTTAATATGAGCTTGCAAGTAGGGTGTCCTATAAATAGGCACACCCCAAGGAGAGGTTAGCCATCAATTTTATACAATTTTATCAAACCATTTCCCCCTCCCTTATTCTCCACAATCATTTATTATAATATTGTGGTTTAACCACATGTCTGATTTCAATCTGTCTAGTTCCTAAACAGTTTCTAATGGTCTAATGAGTTTAACTACAACTATCTTCATGATTTTACAGCTCGTTCCTTGTCCTTTTCCAATAATGTTGCAGACATAGCTTTTTGTGGAAAAAGAATTCTGTGTGCTCTTTCCCACAAGTCCCTCCTTTCTTCTTTTTATTCAAATTCTGTTTCCACATATTTCTCTGCCTGTTCAAATCTCTTTAAAGCCTTCTCACATTCACCCTCCATTCTGCTTTTGGAGTTTTTCCTCAGGAGGTACAGGTTATTTTGTTTGCATTGGATAGGCATCTGTTTGGTAAGAGCCATTTTGATTAGCCTCTACACCAATCCCCTAACACAAGGGACAATGCAGCACCCTACACTGCAGCTAAGACTCCAGCTGCTATGATCAGGGAAGTGAGAATAGACACTGCCATTCCTTTCCATTTGTCAGACCAAGATTCCAGTCACCCAGTAACAGGATTGTTAATACCTGAATTCTGAGCCAATTCCTCTAAAAGTGCAGTGAGGCCCTACAAAGCCTTAGTTATAGCCCCATGAGGGGCTGTGTTGTTGGGGATTAATATACAACAACAGCTTCCTATCATTTTACAAATACCCTTTTTTATGCCATTGTCATGTCCAGGACCATTCTGTTCTCCCAGGTCATTCTGCTAGTTGTGTCTAACTGTCCTGTGATTCACTTCACTGCATCCCTGCTATAGTTGACAAATCTTTTTTGAATATATATATATATATATATATATATATATATATGTATGTATGTATGTATATATGTATACATGTATGTATATGTATATATGTGTGTGTATATATGTTTTATATATATGTTTTTATATTTATTATATATATTTATATAATATATTTATATTATATATTTATATATGTTATATATATGTTTTATATATATATATATAGTTTATCCAGTCTACATTCTTGTTAATTGTAATCCACCAAAACAGAAATGACCCAAATCCAGAAGCTATCCGGTTCCTAGCTTTGAACTCATCAGGCACCCCTCCAGGTACTCTTATACTGTCTAGATATAACTCTGAGTAGGAATCATTGAAAATGGGTTGGTGTTGGTCTTTTATATGCTTTCCCCCAAGGATCTCTTGCCACGTCAACTTTACATTGAGAAGGTATAAGCCCATATTCTCAGAATGATTGGCACAGGAGAAAACTTTTGTTCCCTCCTATCAGTCTCCAAGATTCACACCTCAGTGCTCTCTTCCCTTCCATACCACTCCCACCTTCCCCACTTAGCTCCTGAGCACCATAGAATGACCTTTAGCCCTGAGACACTTTCTGAGGGAATCCAACTCTTCCTGCCTCGGTCTTGATCCATTAAGCTCAGGAGTTCCCTAAACACCTACCAAGCGTCTAAGGCTTGGAGAATGGAGGAGTCCTGTCTTCTTGCAATAAAGAGAGCTTTCACGACAAGTGTTCACACAGATTCCTGCAGTCCTGACAGAGAAAAGTAGAGGAGCACTATGAATGGTGGGGGAGAATACAAAGGCTTGCTTTGGTTCAGTATTAGCAGGAAACTAAAGCAGTAACAAAGTGACCTTGACTTTGATTCTTGACAAAATTATATAGGATGATTGTGATCACCACTTCCTTGCCTGATTGTTGACTGATAATCCTTCCCTAAGCCTTCATGCCTTCCTCCAGAACAAACCCCATGTAAAGCCAAGCACGAACAGCTTTCCAAAGGGCTGCTGCTTTGAATAGCTTTAAGGTTCTGATCACATAGTATAGTGAACTCTCTATTTATTCAGCAGTAATCTAAAACAAAACATTCACAGAAACCAAAGTACAACATTCGCAATGTGATGACATAACAACTTATCACTACAGTGGCTACATAAGTTTAAACAAAAGATATCAGTCAGTAAGTCTTTAACTCAATCATGCTTAAGGAGCAATCCTACTTAAGGGATACAAAGTGCAAATGTCTCCCACCCCTAAGTCACATTGCCATAATCTCATAAGTCAGAAAGTCTTCTTTGTCCTTGATTGGAGACTAACTCAATCATCCTTAAGGGGTTCGAAGTACAAAGTTCTTCCACCTCTAGGTCACAGTAAATGAGTCAGCACTAAGTACCCCAAAAAAAGTCCTTTGATCTTGGCTCAAGGCTGGCTCCCAAATTCCATGGTTCCTCTTCCATGATCCCAGTTCTTGCCTGAATTCACCCAACTGTCATCTGGATTTACAGGTAGGCAGCTCTCAGCTCCTTATCCTGCTCTTCATCCAGCTCCTCATCCAGTTTCTCATCCAGTTCCCATTCCATATTGAAGCTTACAGTGACCAGTCCACCTCAAGCCACTCTTTCTGGGAAAACAAAGCTTAATAGAGCTGCAACAACATTCATGCACATTGCTAGTACCATCATCAATTCACTTTCTGCTATAAAATCAACACAGACCCACAAACAAGTTCTGAGAAATCAACACAAATCATCATTATAGTCCCAGAACCTCTGAAAATATCAGTAAAACTGATCCTCCAGGATTTCTGTAAACAGACAACAAGAAAATCCTCTTTCAGGATTTCTGAACCAGCAGTAAGGTCCCAGGGCTTCTGTAACAGCAGCAATGTTCCCTATCAGCAGACAGATCTGACAAAGTAACATCAACACAGACAAAATGCTGGTGCCACAGCCATGTTTCTTCCCAGTTCTGCTCAGTCCCAGCTTGTGCTCCTGCTTTTATATGGTCTTTAGCGCTTTCCTGTTCTGCCCACATTTTACATCTTTCCTGTTCTGGTCTTTGGCAAGTCCCTTTCACTGTGGGTTTCACAGGTTTCTTAACAAACACTTGATATAATCATGGACAAGATTCAAAGACACTTGAACTGAAAACAGGATGCTAAGTATTCCTTTGCTATTCTTTCTGGAGAGGGTCTTTAGATGTGAGATGAAGGTACCAGAGTAGAAATAGTTTACCTATATTTTTACAAAGAAATGGTCAAAGTTTAACCTGCTTTTTTTTTTTAAGAAACCAAGAGAAAAGGGAAAGTTAGTATCTATGTAGCCTGAGTTGGAAGTGGTGCCAAAGGACTTTTTATTTCATTTTAAATTTTTAGTTGATTAAATAAAATAAGTATTTCATTATGATAGTATAATGTTTAAAAGATGATTGCACATGAAACTGCAAATCTATTATCCACAATTTATTATTCCTGTTAAATATATGATAAAATTACCATGTAATTTTCTTTGTTCCATTTTTTCCCTTCCAACCCACTTATTCTTGCCCTAGATATGGCTACCATTTGAGAAAAATAAGTTTGTATGCATATATGGTTCAGTGTGTGTGTGTGTGTGTGTGTGTGCATGCACATGCACGTGTGCGTAAAATCATTCTATACATACTTGTACTTATTGGCTCTTTTTCTGGATGCAGATAGGCTTTTCTTTCATATATGCTGTGTAGAAAAATTGGGTATTTATAATAGGTCAAAATGACTTAGTTTCTTAAAGTTGTTTTTAAAATAATATTGCTGCTACTGTATACCACATTCTCTTGGTTCAGCTCATTTTGCTGTTCGGCACTTTGTGCAGGTTTATCCAAGTTTTTCAAAAAACAAAGAGCTCAACACTTCTTATATCACGGTAGGATTCCATCCAAGTTATATAGCACAACCTGGTCACCCATTCCCCAATTGACAAGCATTCTAGCTTGCTGTAGGTGTTACTATCATGAAAGATTTATGGAAAAGTCCAGGTGGAAAAAGAAAAGGCAGTAACATATAATGACTTATAATGATGCCTATGAGAAAGGCAGTCAATGTACATGCTGACAGAATTCCTTCCTCTCTCCCTTAGTGGAGGCTTATCTATCTATCTCAAGGGATGGGCTTTCTTTCAAACACTTTAATCCCTGAAATGAATACTGCCCAAAGATTGAAAATGAAATTCAGTTGAATTGTTATCAAGTGTCATCTCCAGAGCAGAGAAAATCAGGAAAGATATGAAGGGAAGGGAGAAAAAGAAAAGGAAGAAAGCAAAGAAAAAAGAGATGAAGAAAACATGGGAGGAAGGAAGAAAGGAAGGAAAGGGCAGGAATGAAGGGAGAAAGTTAGATAGGAAATACTAAGCACTGACTTAATGAGGGCTGGTGCCTGCCTCTATGCTAAACCCTCTTCAGTATTACCTCAATGATCCTCAAAGCAACCTTCTGAGATAGGTGCTACTATTACCCCTAATTTGGAAATGAAAAAACTGAGGTAGACAGCAGGTAAGAGACCAGTTCTGGGTCACCAGCTTTTAAGCATCTGAGACCCTGAAGAGTATTTTCTTTCTTCTAGTGAAGCACTGAAATTTCAGTGGGGTTTGTGGTTTTCCCTCTGCAATCCCCTGATAAATTGGGTTAATAAAGCCTCTGTTAACCTGAAAGTTTGGTTAAAAGAAGCAAACAGCCTAGATAGCATATAAATTCATATTATTTATTCCCTTAAAACTAGCAAAACTAGCTTACATATACATAGATGGAGTCAAAACTTAAATTCTGACTGTCTAATAAAAGAATGAGAAGCCTTAAATACCTTTTAGAATAATCCTACCTCAGGATGTTCGTCACTCAAATTTATGATCTCCATATGTGTTTAACCATAGTATGAGAAAGGGATTTTCTTACTGAGTAGGTTGTAAATACAATATGATAAGAGATTTGACAAAGTGTCAATTGAAATTACAACCCAGGATATCTATGTTTTCTTTACCATTAACATGATATAACATAGTATACACCCATAAATATTAAGATAAGAAAAGTCCCATTATTCAAGGTAGTGTCTGTTCAAGTAGTAATTGTCCTTGGTAGTAATTAACAGAAGAATGCTCTGGTCATCTTCACCTCACTTTGTAGTGTTGACACAGGAAGGGCATATTGAGTTCATTCAGAGAGCAAGGCACGTCTATGATGTCAGAGTATTTCAAAGCATTATGGTAAAGTAAGGTCAGAGTGGGCCACAATTGCCTCTCCTGATTGGCCAATTTAGGTTTTAGGCTTTTTTCAGGTCTTTGAATTTCAAAATGGTTTGGGGTGGGGTCTACACCTTCTATCTTCCAACCTCTGCTTAAAGACAGTATTCCCTTGATTCTCAATCTCAGTCTCACATTCAAGTAAACAGAACTGGTTCAGATGCAAACATGCAGAGAAAATATTGAAACAATGCTCCCTACAAAGGTAGTAGTGTTCTTAGAAATGAATTTTATTGAAGTGTTGTTTTTCTCCTTCACCAAAATTTCAACCAGTATTCCCCAACCCCTCTTCTCTCCCACAGAGCTATCACAGAAAACAAATTATTTTTAACAAAAGCATGAAGGGTGAAAAGAAAAGTCAGTCAAAATGGCAGGTTTCTCCAGAGAATTTGCAAAGTACCAAGACCAAGAACCATCTACTTCTGCAAAGTCATAGGGTAAGGATGTCTTCTCTTATCTCTTCTTTGGAGAATAGACTTTTCTGTACAAATTGGCCACATTCACTTTGTTTGGGGTGGAAGGGAAGCTCTTAGTATTTCCTTGACTTCTACATGGCCTTAAAAACTGCCTCAAGAAGGGACAGGGCAGGCAGGTGTGGTGATGCTGGCTTCCATAATGTAATGGACTTCCCTTTCATTCAGATCACAACTAGAAGGAAAGAAAAAGTGAAGAGGAAGAGGGAATGAATCTGAGGAAAACCCTCCATGCAAATGTCCAAGGTGACCTCACTGCCTCTGCTGGTCATTCGCAGGCTCTAGAATCTGAGTGCACATTGGGTGCCTGGAGTTTTCTCCAGACATTGGACAGTGGCAGCAGGTGTTCCCCAACAAAAGGCCATGTTAGAGCTTGGGATGTGGAAGGCCCCCTTCCATTTCTCCTGGAACAAACTGGGGTGACAGGATGCCTCCTTCTTCAGAACCCACTTCATGCCCATTGCCCTCTGGATGACCCAATACTGATGTGGTGACAGCTTCATCAGAAATGGAGCCTGAAGATAAGGCTTCACCATCTTTCCATTCACATTTTGCTTAACACTCTTCCTGCTCTTCTGCCTCCTTTGCTTTTATTTCTCCAATTTACCCCTTCTCTCTGCAGCTTTTCTCCGGCTGACTTCAAACTTAGCTTGCATGTTTTGAAGGTGGCAGCAAGCAGTGGACATTCTTTGTTCTTGGAGTAGGGCTGTGAAAGAGAAAAAAGGGAGGATGGATCAGGTGAGTGGAGGGTACACTCAAGCTATCTCAACAGGGGGAAAAATTCAAGAGGTGAAAATTATGCTATTAAAATGAAGAAATTTTCCATATCAGCATTTTTAATTACAGGAAAAATTTTAACACTTCTCAATTTGTAACCCTTCTTAAAAAATTCACCCTCTCCCTCTCTACAAGAGATATTTCCAAGTTTTGGAGCTCTTCTCAAGCTCTCCCAGCAAACCCCTCCTTAATACTCACCATAACCATTGCTGTAGACATCATGGGCATGATCATCTGGCTGTGACTGTCACTGGGATCACACCTGCTGTCATCAAAATGGCTACCATCACTGTCATCACTGCTGGTGTCTTTACTCTCATCAGGCTGGTAGGCGGGTGGGAGGTCAGGACACCAGAGGGCATCTTCCAAGTCTTCCCAATGTGTGGGGATAAACTGGGATGGCAGAGTCAGCCAAGGAAGCAAAAGGAATTCTTCCTCAGAATTCAGTTCCCTTGTACTCTTCTCTGAATGACTAGAAACTGATATGGCAGCACCTGTGAACAAAATGACATGGAAAATGTCATGGGGAAAAGGAAAGAAAGAGATTATTATTCATATTGAATTGCTTTGTATTTGGTAAACATTTACTAGTCCTCTTACAACTCTCTCTTTGATTCCTAATCTCACTCCCCAGAGTAGCTCACCTGAATATTGCCATCCCACCCCTGCAGCCTTTCTTAGCATCTCCATGTTTCTTCATCTCAAGGCTACTAATCCTTTCTCAAATGGATGACATTGAAGCCCTTGGATGAAGGTCCTTCTGCCGATCTTCTTTCTCTCAAATCAATTAGACCTCTTGCCTCCCTTCTCCTGAAGTGTAACCCTTCTCCCTGCCAAGACAAAGCCCTCCACAGGCATCTGGGATCCCAACCCTTGCCTCCTTGCCCATCAGATTTTGCTTTCTGTTATCCTCACTCTGTCCCATCTGGATCATCTCCCAACCTACTGCCTCCTAAGCTTCTTTCTAGAAACAGATCCATCACTTTCTCTGACCATCATAAATTCTCCTGGAGCCTTGCTCATGAGGTCCTTCATTTATTCTGTGTGAATCCCCTTTCTAACTATCCCAGATGCTCCCCACCTCATTAGCAGGGGATGCACTGAGAGATACTGCTCCCCTGAAGTGGGCCTGCTTTCTTCTCCTACTGTATACCTCTTGGCCTATTAACTGGCAGGCTCTCAGTTTCTGACATTAAAGACAGTGAGAAAATGAGCATGTTGCAGCAAAGAAATGCCCTATTTGGAAAGAGGATGGAACTGAAGTTTAGGAAGGCAAGGAATTTGATTGGGTTGAGGGACTAGAACAATGACCTAAGCACTGAGAGAAACCCAGGAACTTTACTGACTCCAACTCCCCTAAGCTGACTATCTCTCTCTCCAGACCCTCAAAAAGAATACCTCCCCATTTTCATACCAGTCAGTCAAGGAAAGTCCCTTTTCAGCTGGTGCATATTTACCTTTCATGTCCTTCCTGGAGACACCTCAGGGGGCAATAGGGCTCCAACTGCAACCTCTGCTCTGAGCAGGAATCACTGAAAAGGAGCTGGTGTTGGCCTTTTATATGCTTTCCCCCCAAGGCCCTCTTGCCCTACACATGCTACATGGAGAAGGAGTGAATCCTTTTCTCTCCTCCACCCCTCTTCCAAGATTCACACCTCAGTCCTCTCTTCCCTGCCACCCCACCCCCACCTTTCCCACCACTGAGTGACTTTTTGTCCCCAAGAACTTTCCTGACAGCCCCCAGCTCTTCCAGCCTCAGAAATAATTACTCTGGATCCATTCTTGGAGACTCGGAGTCTCCTCAACACTGCCCAAGAGTCCAAGGCTTTGAGGATGATGGCTTGCTGTCTTCTTGCAGGCAAGAGAGTTTTTACAATGAGTGTTCACAAAGAGGCCTGCAAGTCTGATAAGCAGTATCCCAGTACATCTGGGCAAATACACTTCTTCTGACCTTTGGAAAAGACAACAAAGAGTTTCTAGAAAAAGGAAGTGAAACCACCCTCAGTCACCCCAGGCCCTGGAGCCCATCATTCTCTTGGTCCATGCAGTGCAGCCATGGCACCAAGAAACCTGCTAGTAGAGAGACACACAGAAAGTGAGGAGCTTCCCTAGGCTCAGAGATGATCCTTGACATTGTTGCAAATAGAGGTAGCTGAGTTCCTAGGAGAGTCTTCAGGATTCATTCTGAAGGAGTGACTCCCCTTAATGTCTAGGCAGCTAGGGAACAGCCAGAATGAATGGGCCAGGGCCTGAGGCTATGCCTTCTGATGAGCAGTGCCTTGGCGATCTTTGGGATCCAGAAACAGAGAAAGAACATCAAGCAAACAGAGAAAAAAAAAAACAAAAACCATAAACTTCATTTCTAGGAAAGGAGGAAGCCTGCCCATGGTGCCCTGGTAGAGAGGAGAATTATGACACTGAATCATAATTGAGAAAGTGGAAGAAATGAAAGCCAAAAATGGGGACAGAGTGAGAAGTTCAAGACCAATATATAACCAGTACACAATCTTTTCTTTGCACATTTACCCACCCACCTTTGCTTGATGCCCAAGGTTGGAAAAGAGCTCCTTACTAAGCAGAAACCACACCTGGCCACCCATCATCAGTCATGATGTACGCTATAGCCTTTCCTCCATTTCTCTGATTTTTCTTTCATTCTTTCTCGGCTTCCCTGGGCTCTAGAATACTGCCAGAAACCGACGGAGAGAATGCTGAGATAACGCTCCTTACAAAGACAGTAGGGTTCTTAGAAATCGATTTTATTGAAGTGTCGTTTTTGCCCCTCACCATAATTTCCCCCGGGTCTTACCCCACTGCCCTTCTCTTTCAGAGAAGCCTCTGAAACCAAAAAATAAAAATAAAAAAAGGTATTTCCCAAAAGCATGAAAGGGAAAGAGAAAAGTCAGGCAAGCTGACGGCCATGTGCCCCCAACCTGCAAAGTATCAAGACTCCGCACCCCTGTGAAATCACAGGTTTGGAATGTTTTCTCTCATCTCTTCTGTGTGCATAAAGTGGCCACGTTGGCATCCTTGCCTGTTTCTTCCGAGCTGCGGAGGAGGTTCTTGGAAAGTCCTTGAGTGGAGGATGTGAAAACTTCTCAGGCTCTGTCCCGGAATCCAGCGGCAGGAGCGAGTTTCGGTTTCAGCCTTTCCCCTTCTTTGCTTCTGTCAATCAGCATTGAGCCCTGTAGGAGTCTCTTGACACCCACTCAGCCTCGGTCCATTGTCCTCCTGCCCGCTTCTGGCTGTGAGCCCCGCCTCCCCGCCAAAGGGAGCCAGGGAGAGTGGGGCAAGGGGACCTGGCGGAATTGAAGTGCAAAACCGTGGTTTGCCCCACGTTGGGCACCTCCTCTCCCTGATGCTTCCTGCGGGAGATCACCATTTCCCCCCCGCGGTTGAGGAGAATCAGTTTCCTGATTTTATCCTGAGAAACCTCTCGTTTCTTGATTCAATTTTGAATGGGCTTTTTCATGCCACACCACCTTGACTTTGTCATGGTCTGAGAAACTGTCTCAGCAAGGCACCGGGCAGGCAGGTGTGGTGATGCTGGAGTCCCCTGTGTGAAGGACTTCCATTCAGCTCACAACTGGCAGCAAAGAAATGGTGCAGAGAAAGAGGGAGGGCTTCTGAGGACAGCCCTCCATGGAAAAGTCCAAATTGACCTGGCCATCATCTCTGCTGGTCTCTGGCAGGCTCTAGAGTGTAAGTGCACGTTGGCTGCCCGAGGTTTCCTCCAGACATTGGAAAGTGGCAGCAGGTGGCCCCCAGGGCAACCCCAAAAATGCAAAAGTCAAGGATGGAACTGCAGCTGAGACACAGCTCCGGCACAGCCAGTCATCCAAGTCTGCATCCTTCTTCCATATCTCGGAGTCAAGTTGGAGCTCGGGACACAGAAGGGCATCTTCCAGATGTTCCATTGCTCCGGGAACAAACTGGGGTGACAGAATGACTCCTTGATCAGGACTTGATTCATGCCCACTGCCCTCTGGATAACTCCATACTGGCGTGGTGACAGCTTCATCAGAAATGGAGCTTGAAGGTAATGCTTCACCATCTTTCCATTCACATCTTGCTTGACACTCTTGCTGCTCTTCTGCCCCCTTTGCTTTCACTTCTCCAACTCTTTTTTTTTACTTAATAAATAATTTATTAGAAACATAGCCATGGAGCTCATTACACTAAAAAGTGGATTACAAATACCTTCAATTGCTTTGAGGCAGGGATAATCAGTTATTTAAAATCTGAGCCTGGTTCCAAGTCACTCTCCTAGGGGAAATGAACCTCTTGCCCTGCAGAAGAGCTACAGTCCAGACTTGAGAGGCTGTTCCGTGATCGAGAATGTGAGGACACCCTACTTCTACCAATCCATGGGCAGAAGCAGATGTGCACACATCTATCCGTACCCTTAGAGTGGTTCTGTCCCATTTAAACCCTACTTCATTGGCCATATGCACAGGCAAAACAAACTAAAGCATGGATGTTATCTTTGTGTTGGAGCAAGCTGGAACTATTGCCATTAAGTCCAGTTGAGTTGAAGAAGCTATTAAAAATTTTTTGTTAAATACCCTATTTGATCATTTGATTTGTACAAGGATGAGTGACGATCCACACTGGACCTTTCCAGGCTTTCAGGTGGGTTCCTGTTGTGCAAGCAGTTCAGGTTTGACAGCCTGACTTTCCATTGTTCCTGAGGGCTTCGTTAGACCAGTTGGCTGCTCACTTTGCAGTGGTTTGGCTTTGTACTAGTTCTGGGTCAGTGGATGCACCACGAATATGTGGATGTTCAGGTTCTGAGCCTTCTCAAAGCTCTGGCCACATTGGTCACAGGCAAATTCCAGCTCCATCTCATCTTTGTGTTTGGTCATGAGGTATTTCAGAGATGCACGCTGCCTGCACTGGAACCCACAGATTGCACACTGGAGGAGCATTGCTCCTGAGTGACGCATCTGGTGAACTGAAAGGTGCTTATGCTGTTTGAACGTCTGTCCACATTCACCGAAAATATCATTCAGTACATCTGTGTGAGTGAACTTGACATGGCACTGCAGATAGCAGTTGATCATGAATTCCTTGTTGCAGCCAGGGTGGGGGCAAAGCCTTTCCCGTACTTCCTCATGATCTTCCTTTCTATGTTGCTTCATCCCATCTGCCCCTCTGTACACAGCTGTGCAGCTCTGGTAAGGATGCTTATAAATAGTAGGCAGCTCTTCGCTTTCACATCTTATCTTCTTCCAAGCAAGTTTTGGTGTGAAAGCGGAGAGCTGCCTACCATTTATAAAGAAGATCTAGTCCATCCGCCTACGCTTCTCACACCTCCGGCCTGACCGCTGACCAAGTATGTGGCGCAGACTCTGCGAGGAAAACTTCCCAGGACAGAGGCGACAGTACCCCAGGCTGGGAGGACGGCCCGGGCCTGCCTCCTTGGGACCGTCCTCGGTCAAGTCGTTGTCATAGTCCCCGGAGACGCCCCCGGGCGACCCCGCGCCGTCCCCTTCCGGCCCCGAGCTGCCTCCGGCCTCCCGCGGGGCCCGGGCCGGGCTACCGGGGAGGCTCCTGGCGGCGGCCGCGAGCCTGCACTTCCCGGCCGCCTCCGGGGACAGGAGGCGGCCCAGGCGGTCCCGCTTCCAGCAGTCCCCTGCGGCTGCGGCTAAATGCCGGCCGTGCTCAGGGCCCGCAGCCGCCGCTGCCTCTGCCTGTGCCTCGGCCTGTGCCTCGGCCTGTACCTCCGCCCACACCGCCGCCCAAGCCGCGGCTCCCGCCGCCGCCCACGCGGCCGGGCCCCCCTCTCGGGTCAGGGTCACTTCAACAACTTGGCGTCTTCTCTCTGCACCTTCCATGTCCTTCCTGGAGTCGCCTAGGGGCCAGTAGTGCTCCAATTACAAGCTCTGCTCTCAGCAGGAATACCCGAGAAGGAGCAGCTCCCGCCCTTTTATATTACACCCGTTGCCCCCAGGCCCTCTCCCCTGGTTCACTTTCAATTGGCAAGGTGCGAATCCCTTGCCCCCCCCCCCTCCGAGATTCACACGTCAGTGCTCTCTTCTCTGCCACCCTGCCCCCACCTTCCCCACCACTTCGTGACCTTTTGTCCCTATTGTACCCAAATCTTCCACCCAGGTCACTACACACCACCTAACTTGTGGCCCACCAGTAAGCCCCTCTTGTATTTCTGTCTTTATCCCTGTGTTATATTTTATCACAGCTTGAAACAGCTTAAGGCACTTCTGGGCATTGCCCAAGGCACAGTTCCCTGCCCCCTTCTTCCCTAATTAGCATTTCATATTTTCTCCTTGAATCATTATAGTGTACCAGGTTCATTAGGGTGCAAGGATCTTATCCACGGACAGAGTGCTCCCTGAGGACCACTGTGTAGCTGACCAAGCAAAGTTCCTCCCTTGCCCACAACATCTGGGGAATTCCAGTCTCTCTCATCCCATGACCCTCCACTCTGCTCTGAAAAACTGACTACAGCCTTCCACCCTGTGCCCTCCACCCAGCTCTAGGAAGTGTTGTGCAGAGAATAAGAGTGAGCGAGACCTGGGTTCAAGATAAATTTAGGTGTGGATTTATTAAGCAAGTAAGCAACTACCAGAGTGTTCACTCAAATTGGTAGTAATCTTTTGGGGGTAAAGACTTGATTATATAGGCTAAAGCCACAAAAACCACAATCAGGGAGGGGAGCTAGCAGAAGCCATTGCATACAGAAGAGGAGAACAGCCATTGGTTAGATCTATAGCTCAGGGCTAATTTGGGAATATAGCGCAAGAGTACAAGGGTGCAACTTTCCTGTGTCATGGGGGTCCCTCCTAGAGCAAGGTGAAGGGCACAGGGTGGAGGGTCATAGTCAGTGCTTTCCAGAGCAGGGTGAAGGGTCATGGGGTAAAGGGGACTGGAATTCCCCAGAACAGGCTATGGTCATATTCTGGGTGAAGAGGGTAGGGGCCCTGCTTGGTCAGTGCGACAGGACAGGGTGGTCCCTAGATAAGATCCTTGCACCATAATGAACCTTTTACACTATAATAATTCAAGGAGAATATATAAAATGCTGATTAGGGAAGGAGGGATCAGGGAACTATGCCTTGAGCAACATGCCCAGACATGTCTTAAGCAATTTTCCAGCTATGACAAAATGTAGGATAGAAATATAAATGGGGCTTAATGTTGGGCCACCAATTAGGTGGTATGAGAGTGGCCTGGGATTTGGGTTTGGGTACAACAGAAGGACCCCCACTTCACAGGAAGATTGTACCCTTCTACTCTTGCGCCATACTCCCCTGAGTCATTCAAGACCTTTCCTGACAGCCTCCAGCTCTTCCCACCTCAGAAACCATGACTCTGGATCCATTCATCTTGAGGTCTCCAAAACATGGCCCGAGATTCCAAGGCTTCCAGGGTGCAGGGTTGCTGTCTTCTTGCAGGCAAGAGAGTTCTCACAGTCAGTGTTCACAAAGAGTCCTGCCAGTGCCCCAAGCTGCATCCTGGTACATCTGGGCAATACACCTCTTCTGATCTTTGGACAAGACCACTGACAGTTTTAGAGGGAGGAAGTGAAATCATCCTCAGTAACCCCCAGGCCCTGGAGCCCATCATTGTCTTGGTCCACACAGTGCAGCCATGGCACCAGAAAACCTGCTCCTAGCGAGGCTCGCAGAAAGAGGGGAGCTTCCCTAGGCTCAGCCATGATCCTTGACATTCCCGCAAGAGGAGGTGGCTGAGATCCTAGGAGAGCCTCCAGGATTCAGTCTGAAGGAGTGACTCCCCTTAATGTCTAGGCAGCTAGGGAACAGCCAGAATGAATGGGCCTGGGCCTGAGGGTGTACCTTCTGATGGCTAGTGCCTGGACTATCTTTGGGGTCCAAAAAGGGGAAAAGACCATCAAGCAAACAGAGAAAAATAACCAAAACCATAAACTTCATTTCTAGGAAAGGAGGAAGCCTGCCCATGGTGACCCAGAAGAGCTGAGAATTCTGACACTGAGACATAATTTAGAAACTGCCACAAATGAAATCCAAAACCAGGACACAGTGACCAGTTCAGGACCAGTATATAACTAGTACACAATCTTTTTTTTTTTTTGCACATTTACCCCTCCGCCTTTGCTTGAGGCCCAGTGTTGGAAAGGAGCTCCTTACTGAGCAGAAACCACAACTGGCCACCCATCAGTAATGATATACTCTGTAGCCCTCCCTCCTCTCTGATTTCTGTAATTCTTTCCCAGCTTCCTTGAGCTCTCTAGAATACTGGCACAAATATACAGAGAAAATGCTGAAATAATTCTCCTTACAAAGACAGTAGTGTTCTGCAAAATAAATTTTATTGAAAGTGTTATTTTTCACCCTCACCATAATTTCAACCAGAACTCTCCCACTCTTCTTCTCTGCCAGAGCACCATATCAGAGTATCAATGGTTTTTATCCAAAGCATGAAAGGGGAAGAGAGAAGTCAGGCAAACCCATGGCTATATTCCCCAAACCTTCAAAATATCATGCCTATGAACCTCTGTGAAGTCCTAGGGATGGGATGTCTTCTCTCATCTCTTCCTTGTGCATCAGTTGGTCACACTGGCATTTCTTGCCTCTTTCTTTGGGACTGGGAAGGAGGCTCTTGGAATGACCTTGTTTGGGGGGTATGAAAACTTCCCAGACTATGTCCTGGAATCTAGTGGCAGGCTTGAGTTTTAGTTTCATCCTTCCCCCTTCTTTGGGTCTGTCAATCAGCATTCAGCCTTTTAGGAGTCTTTAGACCTCTACCCAGACTCCTTTCCTTGTCCTTCTTCCAGTCTTATGCTATGAGCCTCTCCTTCCAGCCAATGGGAGTGAGGGACAGTGGGGGCATGGGACCAGATAGAACTGGAGTTTAAAACCCGGGTTTGTGCCATGTTGGGGGCCTCCTATCACTGATCTATATGGAGAGGACCACCATTTTACCTTGGTGGAAGAGAATAATAATTTCAAGTTTTTATCATGAGAAACGTCTGGGTTTTTTATTAAATTTTGAATGGGGTTTTGCATCTCACACAACCTTGACTTTGTCATGCTCTGAGAAACTGTCTCAGCAAGGGACAGGGCAGGCAAGTGTCATGATGCTGGAGTACCTAGTTTAATGGACTTCCATTCAGCCCTCAGCTGTGGACATGGAAAAGGTGAAGAGAAAGAGGGAATGCAGCTGAGGAAAGCCCTCCAGGGAAAAGTCCAAAATGACTCCTCCCCCCCATCATCTCTGCTGGTCTCTGGCAGGCTCTAGAGTCTGAGTGCACTTTGTCTGCCTGGGGTCTCCTCCAGATATTGGAAAGTGGCAGCAGGTAGCCCTCAGGTCAATCCCAAATGCAAAGGTCAGGGATGAAACCGCAGCTGAGACACAGCTCTGGCACCAGCCAGTCATCAAAGTCTGAATCCTTCTTCCACATCTGGGGGATATTGGAGCTCGGGACACAGAAAGGCGTTTTCCAAATCCTCCATTGCTGCTGGAACCAACTGGGGTGAGAGCATTACTCCTTGATCAGAACCTGCTTCATGCCCACTGCCCTCTGGATGACTCCATACTGGCATGGTGACAGCTTCATCAAAATGGAGCCTGAAGATAAGGCTTCACCATCTTTCCATTCACATCTTGCTTAACACTTTTCCTGCTCTTCTGTTTCCTTTGCTTTTCCTTCTCCAACTTTGCCCCTTCTCTCTGAAACTTTTCTCTGGCTGACTTCAAACTTATTTTGCATGTTTTGAAAGTGGCAGCAAGCAGTGGACATTCCTTGTTCTTGTAGTAGGACTGTAAAAGAGAACAAGGAGATGATGGATCAGTTGAGGGGACGGTATATTCAACTACCTCAAGAGGGGAACAAATTCAGATGGTGAAAATCAAGTTTTTAAAATGAAGAAATTGTCCACATCAACATTTTGAATTACAGCAAAAATTTTAACACTTCCCAATTTGCAACCCTTCTTAAAAGATTCACCACCTTCCTCATTTCAGGATATATTCCCAACCTTTGGAACCCTCCTCAAGCCTCTCCCAGCAGTCCTTCCCCATTACTCACCATAACCTTTGCTGTAGACATGATGGGCACAATTGTCCTGGCTGTATTTGTCACTGGGATCACACCTGCTGTCATCAGAATTGCCACCATTGCTGTAATCACTGCTGGTGTCTTTACTGTCATCAGCCGGTAGCAGATGGGAATTCAGGACACCAGAGGGCATCTTCCAAGTCTTCCAAATATCCACAGATAAGCTGGGCTGGCAAAGTCTGCCAAGGAAACAATAGGAATTCTCCCTCAGAATTCAGTTCTCTTGCCCTCTTCTTTAGCCTTTCTTAGCATGCCCTCTCCCAACTTCCTCAGATCAAGGTCATTACCTCCTTCTGAACTGGACTACATTGACACCATTCTATGAAGGTCCCTTTGCCTATCTTCTTCCTCTCAAGTCAGTTAGATGCTTCCCCCACATCTCTCCTAAAGAATAACCCTTCTCCTTGCCATGACAAAACCCTCTGAAGGTATCTTTGACCCCAACCCTACCTGCGTTTCCCAGAAGATTGGGCATTTTATCATCCTCACTGTCTCTAAACTATGTTGTCGAGGTCAAAGTTGTGTGAGTTGGTTCAGTTTTGAAGGAACTTAATCAGACCTTCTCTTTAGCCAAAAGGAGCTTTATTAACACAAAAGGAAAAAAAATTTGCTCATGCAGAGCAAGGTGCCTTTTGTTTCCTTAGCAAGGAGCTAAACAAAGGCATTGATTAAGGACAAGGACCAGAAAGCTACACGGTCTGTAGGATGATGATGTAATTTTAGGGTCTCTAATGGGAGTTGGAGATTTAGGGACAGGATGAGGAAGATGGATGACACAAGATAAGGGAGAGAGGGGAAATTTTATGACCCAGGATGGAGGGGTGACAATGAAGTTTTATGGTCCCAGATGAAGGGGAAGTTTTATGGTATTCCAAATGGTCCAGGATAAGGGGGAAGTTTACTTCAGGATGCTCTCAGGCTAAGGAGGGCCTCCCAAGGTACTGAGAAAGCAACCCTTAAGATTATTTGTAACCCTTATACCACCACTGTATCCACATCAGTATCTTCTTCCAACCTACTGCCTCCTGAGCTTCTTTCTACAAACAGGCCCATCACTTCCCCCATCCTTCATAATTTCTCCTGGAGCCTTGCTCAGGAGCTCCCCCATGCATTCTGTGTAAATACCCTTTCTAGCTAGTCCAGATGCTCCACACCTCATTAGCAGGGGATGCACTGAGAGATATTGCTTCCTTGGAATGGGCCTGCTTTTCTGTCATCATCCTGCTCACCTCTTGGCCTTCTAACTGCCAGGCTCTAAGTTTCTGATGCTAAAAGGCTGTGAGAGAATGAGGATATTGCAGGCAGGAAATGCCCTATTTTGACAGAGGATGGAAGTGACATTTAGGCAGGCAAGGAATTTGACTCTGGTCAGGGACCTAGGACCATGTTCCAAAGCACTGAGTCAAACCCAATAACTCAATCGACTCCAAATCCTCTAAGTAGGCTATCTCTCCTCAGTCCTTCAAACAGACTAGCTCTCCATTTTCATAGAAGTCAAAGAAAAAGGCATCTCCTCAGGAGGAAATTTGCCTTTGATGTCCTTGCTGGAGGCTTCTGGGAGGGGGGTAGGAATAGATCTCCAGTTGTAATCTCTGCTCTGAGAAGGAATCATTGGGGCTGGACTTTTTTGTGCTTTCCCTGAGGGACCTCTTGCCATGTCCACTTTACATTTAGAAGGGGTGAATACCCATCCTCTAAATGAGTGCTTCAGGTGAACAATCCTTTTGTTGCCTCCAGTCCTTCTGCAAAATTCACACAGAAGTTTTCTCTCATCCCACACCCACTCTCCCCACTTATCAGCTGAGCCCCATCCAATTATCTTTTTTTCCTTTTTTTAATTTTTAACACTTAATTATAGAACTTTAAATTCTAGATTCTTTCTCTTCCTCCCTTGTCACCCACCTCCATTGGAAGGACAAGCAATTCAATACAGGCT
>CM053582.1:71667482-71686111 GCA_028627135.1 Pseudochirops cupreus
ATTCCTTCCCTAAGCCAAATTCAATGAGAGTAAGGTTGACCCTTTCCTTTTTGCCTTCCTGTTCTTCCCCTCCATTGTAACAGTTATCTCCAGCCTCTTCTATATGAAATGATTAACCCCATTCTGTCTCTCCCTATCTCCTCTCATTCTAATCCTCTCCCACCTCTTAATTTCACCTTTTAAAGTATCATCCCTTCCTATTCAATTGATCCTGTGCCCTCTATGTACACATATATACACATACTCAGATATGTGTTCATACACCTATATAAACCCTCCTATATAGACAAATGTGTATGTATACATACATATACATTTATATTCCCTTCACCTATCCTCATACTGAGAAAAGTTTCACAAGTTACCAATATCATTTTTCCATGTTGGCATGTAAATAGTTCAACTTTGATAAGTTCCTTATGATTTCTTTTCCATGTTTACCTTCTCATGCTTCTTGTATTTGAGTGTCCCATCCAATTATCTTTAGCCCTGAGACACTTCCTGAGAGTATCAGACTCCTCATTCCTCAGAAACAATCTGGATCAGGAATAAGGGGGAAGGAGGAGACTGTAATCTCCATAAGGGCAGGGGTTGCACTTTTTTATTGTTTTTTTTTCCACAGTACTTACCACAGTTTGTGGCACATAGTAAGCAAAATACATGCTTGCTAATTGACTTCCTATTCATTAAAGGATGGAATGAAGAAAAAGAGAGTCAGAGAGGCATAAAATGTGTTTTTCATAGTGGGGTGGGAGAATAATTTACATCCCTAAGTGAGAATTAGTCGAATTTGGAGTAAGCAATTCCCCTTCATTTATGATTAGTCAAGAAGTCAGTAATTATCAACAATTTCAAATGCTGAACAGTTCTTATCAAAGTTGAGGAATTAGAAGAGGCCCTTGGATTGAACAGTGATGATATCATTGAAGATATCCTTGGAGAGAAAACTTCAATAGAATATTGGTGATGGAAGGATATTAGAAGTGTATGGGTGACAGTAAAATGCAGAAATTGAAGCTAGGCATAGGTATGTATGTATGTATGTATGTATACACATGTGTAATGTTGGAGAATATGTTATTTTCTCACAGGTGACCTCCAGCTTCTAACACTAGCAGGTTTACTCTTGATCTGAGCAGATAGAAAGACAGGAAGGGAGTCAAACTGAGAGGTTAAATAGGCTTGCATTATTCCAACCTTCTCAAAGTTGTTGCTGATAATGGGAGCACCAGAGGAGTCTGTGGGCTCTAGACCTCTTTTATCCCAAGGGCTGAGAAAACAGAAGGAGCTTCCCCAGCAAATTTTTCTCTTTTTAATTTTTTCTTGGACTCAGGAACACAGGTGCAGAGATTTCAGGCAAGGATGGTCCCCAGAGTCCCTCCACGAAAAGATCTGTCTGTGTGGCCTGAAGGCTAAAGGGGTAGGATCCCAGACATCCCGAATAACAAGAGCACTGAGGAGGCACGTTTAAAACCTCCATAAAGAGCCTGTTGTTCCTCCAGAGTTGTCTTTGTACTTGGTATGAACTTGATTCACATTCTCTTGTGTTGTCAGGGACAGACAAGATTTGTGGCAGGGATTACAGATTTTTTTCTAATGCCAGGAAGCTTTTCTATTGGAAAATAATTAAAACAACCATACTCTCCTGAGCCCTGCTTGTTCCTTGGCTCCTCACAGACTCAGGACTTAGCAACTTATTATTCAGGATTCATTATCCTTATGCCTTTCCTTCTTTTCAGATCACTGCTCCTGCATCTGCTTCTCTCTGCGTTCAGGACAGACATGCTTTCTTGCTTCCAACATATCAGGCGCAACTTCTGCAGAGATGGGGACCTGATAATTGGGGGATTTTTCTCCTTGTATTCAGTTGAAGTGAACAGTTTCACAGGCTTGGAACATCCTCAAAAGACTTGTAATAAATTTCAGTAAGTGACTGGGTTGCCATACTTTAAAGAATCATGCTTCTTCCTGGTGATTCTGAAATGTGCTGACAGACCCCATGGGATTCACTACAATCTGTCCCCCCAGCTTTGTCTTTGATCTTCATTAATTTTATGTTCTATTTTCTCAGTATTTCTTGTGTGTGTGTGTGTGTGTGTGTGTGTGTGTGTGAGAGAGAGAGAGAGAGAGAGAGAGCGAGACAGACAGACAGACAACAGAGACACAGAGACACAGAAAGTTAGAAAGAGAGAGATAGAGAGACACAAAGACAGACAGAGACAAAGAAAAAAAGGAAAAGGAAGAAAGAGTGACAGAGAGAAAGAGAGAAACAGATTAGAAGAAAAAGGGTCCCTTCTCCTTTGGCATTCCTCATTTCTGTACACAGGGTTCTGGGATGAAGTGAATTAGAAGACTATGCCATATTTCCCAGAAGAAAGTATGTTGTAACTTCTCAGGTATGAATCATCCTGTCAGTGCTGAAATCAACAGGTTGTAGCATTAGATCCCTGTGACCACAGGCAAAAGGTGAACACAGGGAAATGATATTACCCTTCTCTGTTCTTAAGCAATATCCCCTTTCTTTGCTTATCTCCATTTGGAGTGATTATTGCTACAGATGCTGATGGTTAAAAGGTGACACCAAGTGAAACAAAACCAAACGTATAACACATTCCATCTCTTCTTTTTTACTTTTTCTTATTTGTGGTTCAAAAAGTCTAGCACAATGTGCTATTCACATTAGGTGCTCCTTAAATGCTCATTGAGCAAATTAAACTCGGTTTCAAAAATATTTCTTAGGAATCTTGCATATGCAAAGCACTAGGTAAGCCCCGGGGAGTCAAAGCCACAACCCGGTTAGTTCCTTGGCTAAAGGAATTTCACAAAGTCAGTGAAAGAATTGATGATGTCAATATTGGATGAACAGGCCCAATAATGGAGCCAAAAGCCTGTCTTCAAGTACAAATTGGGTGTTAGTGACCCACATTCCCCTAGCCTGTATCATCAGACCATACGCTTTGTTGCCTTTCCATTTCCCAGGAATGGATTCAATTTCAAAGGTAACTAGCCATGTAGGAAGCTTGAAGTGACCCACTCCAATTTACCAACATCACTCTAGGAGATCATAAGCCTAATTTCTGAGCACTCCACCCAGAGACTTAAGCAATTTTCTTTTTTTTCCTCTAGGAATTTGAGAGATTTTCACTTGCTAGTCTGAGTTCTCTTCAGTAATGTCAGAATCACTGGGGCCTTAGACATTTTTCACACGATTTTTATGTATTCTATGTGGACATAGGTAATGTTTTGTTAAATAAAATTCTACATCACAGAAAATTTTATTGTTCAGTCATTTCAGTCATGTCCAACTCTTTGTGACCCCATCTGGAGTTTTCTTGGCAAAAGATACTAGAGTAACTTGCCACTGAATCTAGCACATTTTACATTTGAAGAAACTGAAGCAAACAGAGTTAAGTGACTTGCCCAGGGTCGTACAATTCATATGTATCTGAAGGCAGATTTGAATTCAAGTCTTCCTGACTCCAGGCTTGGCATTCTAGCCACCATTTCACCTAGAAGCCTCTAAAGGCCAGGAATACATATTCTTTTTATTAATATATAAGCTATTATTATGAGAAAGAGGTTGACTCAGAGAGAAAAATCTGTAATTTAATTGTGATCTGATTGCAAGCAATTGCCAGTTACAATATATAGTATATAATGAGGAAGGAAAAAAAAGCAAGGATACTTATGTGGTATCACAAACTGCTATTAAATCTGAACTATTTTCTACAAGGACAGAAATGGATTGAGTTCTCAGTTGTCATGTATGTATTAGTAACATTAAAGAATTTTGTTTATTTCTGCAAGAAGGATACTCATAATGACAAAATAGTTTATGAAAATCATGGAAAGGGATTGGTAGTGAGGTGAGACCCAAACACTGTAAAGTGAATATTGCTGCTCATTTTATATTGAAATGACGATGAGTTTAAAGGTAGAATTATTCAAGGAAAGAAGGAGATGATACAGGATACCATTTTCTTTGGCTCCCAAGTTTTGAGATGGAAGTTTTGCATAGGAGAGCAGTTATACCCAATCTCCTTTTGTTGGGGATGGGCTGGGAGACAGGGCAAGGATTACTTTATTGGAATAAGACATTTCAAGATCAGTCAATGAGTGCTCATTCTCAAAATGTGACTGCTTCAAGAAAGGTCTAGGCTCATCCCCATAGACTATCTTTCCCTGAGAGATGAAAAAGGAGAACCTATGCCTTATCCTGGGCAATGTTAATAACACAGTTCAGTATTTGGGGCAGTGCAAAATGTGGGATCATTTGTAGGCAGAAGTTAAGACTTCTTCTGTCTCCTTGTGAGGGAATGATTTCTGTGAGCTTCTCTCTCCCACCCGAAATCCTTTTGTGATTTCTCTCTGTGCTTTTCTTTCTTCTTTTCCCTTGTTATCTCTTCATTCACTGAGCAAACCAAGCATAATAACATTGGTCACTTGTTCTTTTACTTAGCATCTTTAAATGTTCTTTACTCCTTAACCCTTAAGCTTTGCTATAGAAATTTAAGGTTAGAAGCCAAATAGAGGATTACATGACCAGCCCTTGGGTCCATGATCTCTTCCCCTGATTCCCTATTCATGCCTCTGCTTTTATTGTCTTTGAAAGACCTGGCAGTTCCATATTCACATCTGGATTCTTTTTTTTTTTTTGAGAAATGGTGACCCATAATCAGTTCTTTGTTACACGTATTTATGCAAAATTGTGGCAACAACAAATATTTATATGATGGTGATTTTCCGTTGTAGAAGCAAAGGAAGAAGGCCTGGGAATTAAAGTGTCCTACTTGTGAAGGCATTGAAGCAGGAACAGGCATAATGTTTTGTGAGTAGGCAAGATGTTTGTATGCCTGTGTGTGTGAGAGAGAATGTTCCTTTTAAATTCACTGGATAAACTCACCATTGCTCTCTGCTATGTGCGGTCAGGTATTTTATGGGTCTATGAATCACTGTGTTTGTGTGCTTTGTTCTCATGAATCAACAAGAGTGTGTTCATATCTGTCTGCCCTTTATACCTCTCTTTCCATGTTTATCCCATTTCCCCCTTTTCTCAGCCTCTTTTGTTCATTAACTTTTCCCCATCATCTCTTTTTTTTCTGATTCTCCCTTGTCTTGGGAGTCTGGTCCATTGCTTTATCTCTCTTTTTCTTAATCAATAAGGATGATTTGATTAATGTTGTTTTATAATATAGTTTAAGGTCTGAAAGTCTACTTACCCATTTTTCCTATTTATTTTCATTTCGTTTTGTTTTTGTTTTTGGAGGGGGGAAGGCAGGGCAATTGGGTTTAAGTGACTTGCCCAAAGTCACACAACTAGCAAGTGTCAAGTGTCTGAGGTCAAATTTGAACTCAGCTCCTCCCAACTCCAGGATTGGTGCTCTATTCACTGTGCCACCTAGCTGCCATTTCCTGTTTCTTTTCATAATTTCTCTCACATTTTTGGTTTCTTAAATTTTCTAAATGAATTTTTTGTCAAGTTTTATGAAGCATTTCCTTGGCAATTTTATGGGCATAACACTCAAAGTATAAGTTAACATAGGTAGCATTGTACTTTTTATTATATTGGCAGAGTCTAGCTATGAGCACTGAATAATTCTTCTGGATGGGTCCTTAATTGTTCTTTATTTAATTTAAGAGCACTTTGCAGTTGAACCTAAATAACCCTTTCCTGTGCTTTGCTAGAACAATTCCCAGATAGTTTATGAATTTTGCTATTATTTGAAATGGGATTTCTCTCTCTATTGTTGCCTCTTGTGTTTTGCTAATATTATATAGAAATGTTGTTGGTTTTTGAGGGTTCATTTTGTAGCCTCCAACTCTACTGACGCTATTAATTGTCTCAGAATCTTACTGACTCTCTCAAATTTTTCCAAGTGTGTGTAATGCCATGCACTAGCAGATTCCCAAGAGAATGCTACTGCAAACAACTTTTAAGGTTCGGATTACACAGTATAGTGAACACTCCATTTATTCCATTACAAATCAAGGCAAACATTCACAGAAAATCACAATATCAATACTTAATCAATCAATTCACAATACAATAATCAATCTTCCACTCATGGGGCAACCATAGATCAACTTAATCAGTCACTTATCTGGCAGTCAGTCACCAAATACATTAGTCACTAACTACAACCATTAGCAAATTACACAAAACCCTCCACCCCTTGGTGTCTTCAATTTCATCATGTATCCAAGGGGAGGCCTTTTCTTCATCTTGACTTGGGGTGGTTTCTCAGATTCTCTCAGATTCCATAGTCCCAGCTCCTACCTGAATCCACCAGTCATCTGGATTCAGAGGCAGGCAGCTCCCAGGTTCTTGCCCAGTCCTTTGGAAAATTCTTGGTACACACTGAAGTTCACAGGGTCCAGCACATCTCAAACCCTTCAACACTTCTGTTGCCGAGAACTCAAGGATCCACCAAGCCACAAACAAACAAAGTCTTATCCTGGTCATGCTTCTTCAGTCCTCCAGCAGTTCGGCTTGCCCTAGGACCCAGAAGGAATCTCAGCCTTCCAGATGGCCTTCCAGGTGGCAGCAACTTCAGCCTTCAAGATTCTGGTCTCAAGAAAAACTCCACCTCAGTTCTCAGTCAGCTTCCAGATGCTGGGAGAGAAACTTTCTCTCTCTCTCTGTCTGTCTCTCTCTCTCTGTCTCTCTCTTTCTCTCTCTCTCTCTCTCTCTCTCTCTCTCTCTCTCTCTCTCAAGAAAACTGCAACTCGGTTCTTCAGTTCTTCAGTTCTTCAGTCCAGCAGTCCAGCAGCCCAGCTCCCAGATGCTGGAACAATTCTGCTTCCTCCACCAGGAAGAAGATTCCTGATTCTGATTCTCTGTTCCTGGAATTCTTATAAACACACACTGGCCTCCTGTCTTAGCCAACCCCTCCTGCCATGTTAGCAATAGGAGACAGAGTTCATGCCTTTTGTTCACACAGGAGATAGAGTTCACACTCTCTGCCTCTTTCACAGGAGACAATTCATACCCTCTGCCTCTCTCAAGAGGTACTTAGCCTTAAATTACCAAGGGCTAAGTATTTGCTTAATTGATTACTGTTACATTGTGCCATATCATTAGCAATTAGGTCATTTTATCTCTTCTTTCTGTACCTTTATCTTTAATTTCTTTATTTTTTCTTGTTGCTGTTGCTAGTATTGCAAGGATTATAACAAATGATAGTGGAGAGAGTAGGCATCCCTTTTTCACTCCTGTATTTTTTTGGAAAAGGCCCTAATGCATCCTCATTGCTTGTGATACTTGTTTCTGCTTTTACATAAATGATTTTTATGGTATCAAAATAAGTATGCCTATACTTTGTATAGTTGGTTGTTTCTTTAGCCTGAGTGCTGTACTTTGTTGGAGGCTTTTTCTGTGTGTATTGAGATGATTGTGGGGTTTTGTATGTTTTGATTTTTAGCACGATTAATTATGTTGTTTGTTTTCCTAATGTTGAATTGTCATTGCATCCTTAGCATAAATCTCATTTGGTCACAATGAATGATTTCTTGGATTACTCACAGTATTTTCTTTAAAATGTCCCAATCCATAGACACCAAGAAATCAGCTCATTGTTTTCTCTCTGTATTTTATCTTTCCCTGGCTTTTGGTATTAGCACTATATTTGTCTAATGAAAAAATTCTGGGAGTGTGCTTTCTCAATTTTTGAAAATAATTTGTGAAGTATGAGTGTTGTGTTCCTTAAAAGTTTGAGAAAATTCTCCTGTGCTTCTTTCAGGACCAGGAGTGTTTTTCTTTGATAATTCTGTTATCGTTAGATCTCATTTTAGAAACTGGATTATTTAAGATCTCTATCTAATCTTCTGATAGTTTGAGTATTTTATATTTTTGAGGGTATTCCACTATTTCTTTTTTGTTCTTAGTTTTGTTTGCATATAACTGTACACAGTAATATGTTCTGATTGTTCTTCATATTTCTTCTGGTTTTGTGGTTTCATCTTGCTGATTTGCTCTTTGATTGATTTCGTTTTCTGCCTTCTCTTTTGAATCAGATTAGCTAGAGAATTTGTTAGTTTAATTAATCTTTTCAAAGAACTGGCTTTTCATTTTATTCACTTCTATGGATTTTTTTGTTTCTAGTTATCTATTTCTCTTCTGTTTTTAAAAAATGCACGTTCAGTTCATTAATCCTCTTTTATTTTCTGTTCTCATAATGTGTGTTTGTAGAGATACGATTTTCACCACCACCACCCCAGGATTACTTTAGCTACATTTCAGAAATTTGGGGATGTTGTTTCAGCATTGTTTTTTTCTTTGACATAATTATTAGTCACTTCTATGATTTCTTCTTTGACCCACTCATTATTTAGGAGTTCATTGTTGAATCTCTATTTCAGTTGATGTTTTTGTTTGTGCTACCTGAACTAAATATTATTATTACTATGATTATATTATTTTCTGTAAAGGATATACTATTTCTTTCTTTTTCCATTTGCTTGCAATATCTCTGTATCCTAATACGTGGTCAATTTTTGTAAAAGTTCCGTGTGGTCCTGGGAATCTTTATACACATATACATATATACATGCATACATATGCATACATATGTATATATACATATGTATGTATGTGTGTATAAATATATGTATATGCATGTATATTCTTTATCAGTCCCATTTAGAAGGTGCCACAAGTATTTTAGCTTTAATCACCCCAACATCAATTTGTTTAGTTTAATATTTTCCCTTTTGTTTATCTTTCTGTTAAATGTATCCAAAAATTAAGAGAAGGATATTGAAACTCCTGTTATATTTTTACTGTCAGTACCTTCTTGCATTTTAGTTAATGTTTCCTTTATGAATTTGGATGCTAAGGCATTTTGAGCATATAAATAGATTCTGATATTGGTTTGTTATTTCTGGTTCCCTTCAGTATAATTTTTTATAGCCTTTTATTTTTGGAATATTTGTTTTTGTTTTGACAGATAATATGATTGCAAGTCTTGCTTTTTGGAACTTACTTGATGTATAATGATTTTTCCATCCCTTCTTTTTAAATTTTTTAACATATTTGGGGTTTTTTAAAAAAATGTTTCTTGTAAGCAAGAGATTATAGGGTTTTGTTTTCTTATCAAATCCACTATTCTTTTTCATTCTCTTGGATTATTTAATCTATTCACAATTAAAGTTATGGCAGTTGATTTAAAATATCATCTCTTTACCTCTAATATTGGATTCTTCTTTTAGTTAAGGTATTTTCCCTCTTCTGCTCTAAACGTGGTACTATGGTCCTTCAGTTACTTTAGCTTAAACTTTTTTTAAGGTGGATCTTTTCTAGTGGGTCACTTCCTCTCACCCCAACCCTTCTCTCCTATTTGTTATCCTTTTCACTTTGAGGTTTTTCTTGTTAGTTTCTTTTGATTTTCTGTTTTATTTGATTATTTATTTCCCTTTTTTGTCCTCTCAAATAGATTTGCCTTTTCTCTCCTCCCTTCAACTCATCTTGTTCATTTTTGATGCTCCTTTCCAGGGAGGGGCTCTTTCATTTTCTTTATTATCTATTATAAATGTGAGGCCACCAGGGGAGAGTATGTTGAATCAGATTGGGGAAGATGTCAGTATTATTTTACTTTCTTTTTGGATTCTGGGTGTCCTACATCATGGAGACGGTTAAAGTTGCTTTCTCTTTGGGGTATAATTTCTCGATTTGAGAGTAGAAGTCATGAGGATGAAAGAAAATGTCTAGTTTTGTTTGTTTTTGAGGAAAGAATTTGTCATCATGAGTGAAAATCTTGGGATTTCTGGATCAAAAAAATAGCCAAAGTAACTAAGCAGATGCCTGAAAAATGATAAGTACCAAAGGGGCTGATTTAGCATAGAGGAACATTAAAGCTTTCTTCATACAGTTCCACGATTGTCCACAGGAAGATGGATTAGACCTTTATCTGCCCACAAAGAGAACTAGGAACAATGGATGGAAGATTAGTATATTCCAGGATATGCTCATTGAAAATAATTTAAATTCTTCCATTGCCTCAAAAAATTGTACGTACCCTCTCATTGCTCTTCAATCAAAGGCTGGACATTCTCTGGTTATTTTTTGGAGGTGATTTTTGTTCTGCTACAATTTGGCATAAACACCCTCTCAGCTACGTTCTTGCTCTGAGACTCTACACCACTTTGATTTTGATTATGATACATCTTCCCAAATCCTCTAATTTCCCCATCCAGGTTGTCTGTTTCATGGTCCCACTAGCTTAGCACTTGTGCTTCTCTCTCCATTTCCAATCTTTCTTTCTCCCTATACAAGTCTTCTAAACTATGTTTCTCACTTTTCCCCCTGGATTTTCTTATACATGCTCATGATTACAAATGTTGCTTCACTTCCTCATGTCTCATATTCTGATCATTTTAATAGAGTATAACTTTTCAAAACCACAGGAAGTTCTTGACAACACATCCTAAGCAATCCCAATGATTCTTGGATATTTGAAGTCTCTAGCAAAAGGAACTATTTTTACCTAAAATGTTAAGCATGCACTTTGAATTCAGATATGCCAGATTATGTCCAATATTATCAGCTGCTAGTGAATGAAGAGAAGAAACATTGCAAATTATGCTAATGAGTTAATGGTGTCTGAGTTAGCTAGAATGCCTGAATGGTATTGGATTCACTGTCAACTACTTGCTTAAAACACCATCTGAACATATCACTGTTACTGCACAAGTTATTTATTTGTTAGACATCATCAGGAGGGACATTGGTGGGGTGGGGGGAGGGCTGTAATGTAGGAAATTATTTTAATTTTCTGGTAATCAACTAACATTTGCTACTCCAAATATTGCCACTCAGAAACAAAAGAGATTGAAATGATGTATGATGTATGTTAGAGTGTCTTCTATGCTCATATAGTCACAAGTATACATTAAAATAGCTCTATTTCCATCTGAAAAGATGTACAGTTTGAGAGTGAATGACTTATGTCCACCAAATCTTGATTGATTTAGGCAGTGTGGAAATGTGCTCTTTCATTGTGTTGCATACCAGTGGCATTATATCCCACTACTTTAGAAGGGTTCTGTAGACTCAGTAGAATTCATTTGATATGATATAATGATTTCATTGATATGGGGTTAAAGTGAAATTATTAACTATAAGATATTGAGATATTCTTTATTCCTGGCAGACATGGACCATTGCATGAGATGCCCAGAGGATAAGTATGCAAATAAAAAGAGATAACTGCCTCCCAAAGACTGTGACCTTCCTCACTTTCAAAGAGTCCTTGGAATTGACTTTGACTTGTACAGCTCTTTCATTTTCTCTCCTCACAGTTCTGATTCTTGTGGTATTTGTGAAGTTTCAAGACATTCCCATAGTCAAGGCCAATAACAGGACTCTCAGTTACATACTCCTCATATCCCTTACCTTGTGTTTCCTCTGCTCCATACTCTTCATTGGCCAGCCAACATCAACAACCTGCCTCCTGCAACAAACTGTATTTGGAATGGTGTTCACTGTGGCTGTTTCTTCTATTTTGGCCAAAACCAAAACCAAAACCAAAAACCAAAACTTGTGGCCTTCAAAGCCACAAGACCAGGAAGCAAGTTGAAAAGGTGGGTACAACCCAGAGTTTTTAATTTTGTTGTCTTCATCTGCTCTATGGTCCAAGTGACTCTGTGGCATGTGGATGGCAACCTCTCCACCTTTTCCAGGACTAGACTTACACTCAGAACCTGGTCATATAACCGTCATTTGCAAAATAGGTTCTATCATCACCTTCTACAGTGTCTTGGGATACTTGGGCTTCCTGGCCCTGGGGAGCTTCCTAGTGGCCTTTCTGGCCAAGAACCTTCCCGACACCTTTAATGAAGCCAAGTTTATCACATTCAGCATGCTGATCTTCTGCAGTGTGTGGCTCTCTTTTATCGCTTTCCCAAAGGAAAGGTTATGATGATTGTGGAGATCTTCTGTATTTTGGCATCCAGTGCTGGGTTATTAGGCTGAATCTTTCTTCCCAAGTGCTATGTGATCCTTCTGAGACCAGAGAGGAACACCTTTGAATAGCTAAAGCAGAAAGCAGGTTCTAAGAGTCATTCTGAAATTTTAACTGGGAAGGACATCTGATAGTACGAGGGATTCCTTAAAAAAACATATTTGAATCAGTCTGACAAATCTATAATTAGTGATAGCTGAATCTTTACTAGGCTCTCCACTGAAGATGCCAACCTTTCATAGCTATTGTTATTCTAAACTAGATAGTGATGCCTGGATTGTTATAATAGTCTGTGTGATACTTCATTCTAAAATGTGTCTTGTCTTCCACGTTGTTTCTATTTCAACCCTGCTAATCCTTTGTATACATCTATGGGAATTCACTTTCCTACAATTCATTACCCCAAACATTAAAATACCTACTATGTACCATGCACTGTCATAAATGCTAAGAGCACAAACAGTGACACAAAAAAGCATAGCCAAGTATACCCACTTAACTAAGATAGAAATCAGGATGGGAAATTCTAAGGATGGTTCAGGCTTAAAGTTAAGTGTCCAATGAGGAATTTGAGGGAGAAATAGTTTTTGCCTAAAGAGTGGATAAGTTAAGGTCTCACAAAGTATTTGGCACGTGAATTGTACCAAAGTAAGGAACTTAATCATATTCCAATACTAGCCATGGGGCATCAAATGAGCAAAAATGAGAAATGATGAGAAAAACAAATATAGAATTACTACAGTTTGACTGGAATAGAGAGTATATGAAAGAGAATTATATGAAATAAACTTGGAAGACAAGTTGGAACTATATTGTGGGGGGCATTACACACCAGTATAGGATTTAGTGTGGTGTTAAATAGCTTATGTAGAGTAGTGATTATTTTTCTAATAGAGGAAGGGAATGACCACAATAGTTCATTAGATTATTCAGGCTATGGTGAAAATAATTAATTGGAGAAGTGTTTTACTAGGGCAGGAAGAACTATCAGGGAAAACAACTCAGCAACAAATTATATATCTCAGGTAAACTCAGGGAAATAATGACAATTATGACTGAGTAGCTGGTAGGATGATGATGCCATTAAAAAAAATGGAAAAATTAGAATGAAAAAGTTGTTGAGGCAAGATGAGTTCAGTTTTGGATATGTGAATTCCTATAAGTATCACGTTGTTAATCCTTCATTTGTGAAGAGAACTGATGACATCACAGGTGATGTTTTGATTTTTGCATGACTTGGATTAAAGTGAGATAGAGTTGCACGAACTCATCAGCCTCACTCTCTTTTTGAGAGTCATCAAAGTCCAATGGCAAGACAGAAATAAAAGAAAACTGGTTGTGTTCCAGGTTGACTGTGGTGTTTTTGATGTCTGACCAAGCTCTAACTGCTCCAGAGTGCTTGCTTCAGCTGCCTTCAAGGCTGTTGGAACAAATTGTTCTCATCAACCCATTCCATTGGGGGATTTCTTCACATGCTTGGGGCAGATATCTCTCTAACTCACCAACAAGTTTGAGGTTTGTCAGTTACTCAACCTGGTTTAACCATAGTGTAGGTGGTTTTACTGGGGTATGACTGCTGTAGAGGCAATGGGAAAGCCTTAATGCTGGTGTGAGGAATGTTTTGGAAAGAAGGACTAAAAGCAGGGAGATCATTGAAGTTACTCTAAAAGTCCAAGTAAGGAGGTGATGAGGTCTTGAACTAACATAGAGGCTGAAGATGCAGAAAAATGGACAACCCCTCCTCACACATTATGTTCTGATATAGACTCATTGTTCCCTGATCTCATACTGTACTCTCCTACCTCTGAACATTCAAATTTCCTCCACCCATTTAACTACTTTAAAAAATCCTTCTCTTTCTTAAAGGTTAGTTCTAGGGCAGCTTACCCACCTAATAGGTCTCATCTAGTTTGGCTTCTATAAGTTCTTTGATATCCTGTGCCTTTCATCAAATAATCTCACCATCAAACTACTTCATATCTTTAGCCATCATCCCGATCTACGCCCCATCAGAAACTTGGATTCTGTCCTGGAATGACCCTAAGCTTTTACTTTATTGATAAACTTTTTACTTTATTGTATTTTATTGGAACCAATCCTCCACCTTACCTCCCATCCGCTGGCCCCAAACCTTGCCCCAGAGAACTTAGCCCTTGTCCCCTTTCCAGTTCTTTTATGTGTGGTCTTTCCCCATTAGAATATAAACTATTCCAAGTCAAGAGCATTATCTATGTTGTATTATATTTCTATTTATTTTGCTATACATTTTCCAATTATATTTTCAACTGATTTCAGAGTTTTGTGGCAATTCTGTGAGTTTGACATCTCTGTTCTGGAATGGGGGGGTTGCATTTACTAGAGACCTAGTAATGCAGTCTACTAGAGAGTAGATTGGAGCCCATGTGAAAGACTTTATGAGCTAAACAAAGGAGTTTGTATTTGATCCTACAGGTAATAAATATAGACCAATTAAAGTTTACTAGACAGAGGAATGACAGGGTGTAGAGCCAACACAATATTCACAGCACCAATGGTGACTGTGAATACACTGACATAGTGCTTAATCACAAAATATAACATACTCTCCATAAAGAAGACAGAAGCAAAACATTTATCCAGACACCAGAAAACCAATCCCAAAACCAGAAAGTCAAATCCATCACAGTAGCAAAGGAGCCTTCCAACAAACCAACAAGCACAAGCCTAGTTGTCTGGGTGGCTGTGTCCTCTCCTCCCTCCATCTCTAATTACTCTGACTCCAGGCTTCCTGTGGGGTCCACTCCACCCTTTTACAAACTCCTCCCACCACAGGCTCCATGTGATTACATTTGATCCCAGGCCCCAAGATCTTTCATGTCCCTTAAACAGCAGAAATACATTAACAATACATTTCATTACACAGGTTAATGGAGTTTAAGAGATAACTGTTGTGGTAACTGGTATCAATAGAACTTTCCAACATTATAAGAGGGATAGCAGAAAATAAGCACATAAAAAAAATCTTATGGTCAGGGCTTGAGCACAAACACCCCATCATTGCCCCCTTGAATGAATGGGGCTCAGAATCTTGGGGTAAGGGATGAGGATCTCTTCTCCATAGCTGCTTCTTGCTGAAATTGAATGTAGAGCTGTACCTCCTCAAGAGGTCCCATTTGAGAGGTTAGTTCTTTAACTGGCATTTGGAGCTTGGCTGACACCAGTCCAGGAGGTCACATTCAAAAGTTCAGTTCTTTAACTGGCACCCAGGTCCAGGGGTGACACATAATAGCTGTGGACAGAAGGTGATATCCAACTTAAGCAATCAGGCATCTCTGCAGGTGGAGGGTACTAAGCCTGCAGGAAACAAATCTCACAAACAAGTTTAACAGACATAAGGTTAAAAAAAGAAATAGCTATAGGGTCAGCCATGCTTCTGGAGTTCATGAACTCACTATCATTGCCTCATTCACAGTAGAATATATGACACTGTCCTCCTTGTTCTGTTTTAATGGCTTGATGTACTGTCATGAACCCAGCATATTCACTACTTCTACCTGTCCCAGTACTTTCTTTAATCTGAGTCTCCCTGAAGGTGTGACAAACTTGGATATGATGGTTCAGGAAGATCTGTAGGGGCAGTTCTCGCTTTTCTATTCCATCTAACATCAATCACCTTTTCTTGATATATTTTATATAGTTCATTAGTTGGAATACCATCAATTCCTCCAAAATCTACCTGTGCTCTCAACACAGCAGTATACAATTCTTTTCTCATCAATCTATTATGACTTTGAATCTTCTGGCTATTTGCTCTTCTCTCTTGAGGAAATTTATCTTTTTTCCCATTCTTTTAAGTCACTTAGCTGTGAAATTTTATCCAGCACCTCTAAAAGAGGGTGCCCTATTTTGTCAATTAGTAGAGTTAGAAATAGGTGCTTATAAACAGGAGGAACTGTCTTCACTATGATATTTCTATGAGAAACTGTGAAGGGGAGATTGTGATATGCATTTGTATCTCCAACCATAATAGCAGTTTTCATTACTTCCTCTTTTATCTTTTTCATACGGTCTCTAAGTGAGTACCAGGGTCTCTCTCCACTAGGCCACATAGAATCAATGAGATACATTTTATGGCATCCATCAGCAGATAAAGCTAACAGATTGGTTGTATTGTTACCTCCTTGAATATGGTCATCTCTAAAAGCTCTCTAGACAAAAGAATTCTGACACAGACCTATAAATTTCAAGCAATTCACACTATCTACCCATATTCCTCTGGCCCCTTCATCACTGATTTTCACCATCCAAGACACTAACAATTCTACCATCCTTTGAGCAAATTTGCTTAATATATCAGTAACTTCCTGCTGAGTGAAATCCTCAATTATTTCCCTGAACTGTATTTGACCTTCCTTATTCTCCTGCTTTCTTCTTAGTATGGGGCAAACTTCTGCCCTCATAAAAACCTGGTCATGAAAACATTGTATTATTTTCCTTCCAGATATTCTCCTGGCAGTCATCATCACGACAACTAAGTTCAGCCTCTGCCTACACTGTATGAACCTTCCTCCTGTTACTTTTCTACTTCTTTTTGAGAGCTAAATTAAAAGCTTTTTCTTCTACCACATGAGAGTTTTCAGTTTGCTCTTCTAAAAGAGAACTTGAATGCTATAACACAGAAAATTTCTCATTCAAAACAGTTAATTTCTTCTCCAAATTTTCTCTTCCAACAGTTTGTCTCTACTTTTATGTATGATACTGTAACCTGTTAGTAAAACCCAGGCTCTTCTACACACCCCTTCTAGTCCTCTCCCTGGTTTTATTAGTATTCCTTGCAAACATGTTTCTAAATCTCTAGGTTCTCCCTTTGGCAACCTCAGTTCCCAGTTTTCACAGAACCCCATTCTTTTATCCCACTCTCTTGCTAGGGGGGAATAAGTAAGGAATAATCCTCCCATCCTGGGATATATATTTTTTCTTCTAAAATTCTTCTGCCTCCAAATAGAGGTCTGATATTTTATGATCCCATCTTTGCTCCCAAATGTAGCACCAACATAATATGCACAGAGCTGATAGACTGTAAATATGCCCGCATAGTGCTCAATCCTAAAATATAACAGACTTTCCATATAGAAGACAGAAGCAAAACATTTATTCAGACATCAGAAAACCAAATCCCAACACTAGGAAACCAAATCCATCAAAGCAACATAGAAGATAAGATACCACAATGCAGTAGAGAGCCACACCATCCTTTAGCCTCCCCATAAACAAACATTTACAAAGCTAGCTGACTGCCAGGGTGCTTCCTCTCCTCCCTCTGTCTCTAACTGCTCTGATTCCCAGCTTCCTATGGGCTCTGTTTCACCCTTCAACAAACTCATCTCACCACAGGCTCCATGTGGTTACATTCAACCTATTAGAGGACAGGGAAGATCATCAAATCAGAGAAGGTCTTCAAATTCCCTTGGACTAATTAAGGGGCAGGAAATATCTCCAAATTACCATTACTATTACACATGGTCAGAGCTAAACTTTAGGAAAATCACTTTGGTCACTGTGTGCAGGCTAGTATGGAGAGAAGAGAGACTTGAAACAGGGAGATTGATTTAGAGGTTTTCAGTAGGGTAAGTGAGAGGTCTCAAGGTTCTGAGCTGGAATCATGGCTGTATGAAGACAGAAAATGCAGATAGTCATGAGAGACGTTATGTAAGAACAATTCATGAGATTTGGAAGTTGATTGGATGTGGTTGGTAAGGGATGCCTTGAGGTTGTACAACCGGGGCACTGGAAAGTCCCTTGATCAGAACCAGAAAGCTTAGAACATGGAGCAGGTTTTGGGGAAGAGATCCTGTTTTGGACGTGTTGAGGTTGTGGTTGCCATTTAGGTGTTCAAGCATGTCTGAATCCTCATGACTTCACGGACCATATCATGTCTCCATTATCTCTTGAAGTCTGTACACATTCATTTTCATCATTTCCATGACTCTATCTATTCATTTCATCCTCTGAAATCCCCTTTTTCTTTTGCCTTCAATATTTCTCAACAATGGGGTCTTTTCCAATGAATCTTGTCTTTTAATTATATAGTCAATGTATTTAAAATTCATCTTCAGTATTTGACCCTGGTAAACATCCAGGCTGAAATGTCTAATAGCAAGACTAGGTCTGAATATCTAGATTTGGGATTTATTTGTATATAGTGATAATAATTATACTCCCAAAAGCTGAGGAGATCATGAAGAGAGATTCTGGAAAGGGAGCAGAGGATGACCCGGGACTAACCCTAACTCTACCAGGAAGGACAGAACTGTATGACCTCACTCCTGTTTCTGTATCAGTGTGGATGTGGCCTCTACCCCTGGAACTTCACTTATTTTTTTAATATGAGATTCTTTATTAAATTTTTTTGAGTTACATATTTTCTCCCCATCTTTCCCCCGCCCACCACCCCAAAATAGCCATCCCAGTATTTCCCCCCTCCCCCAGTCTATTCTTTCCTATGTCACTTTTTGGTAGGGCAGGATGGATCTCCCAACTGCAGTGCCTGTGTATCTCAAGTTCCAGTTGGATGTAGTCAATAATAATAATAATAATTGCATATATATATATACACACATACACACACACACACATATATATATATATACATACAAAGATAGATAGATAGATACACATTCATAACATTTGATT
>CM053582.1:71686611-71718801 GCA_028627135.1 Pseudochirops cupreus
GAGCTGACTTTAGTGGGAAGTATCTTTGTGTGCGTTTTGGAGTTCCAGGATTGGTTTAGAGTCCTATTTTATGGGTATTTTGGGGTGGCTATGTGAGAGCTGCGATATGTTGCTGCTTCTACGCCGCCATCTTGGCTCCACCCCTGAACTTCACTTATTTTTTTAGTGATTCTTGAGTGTTTCTATCTGGCCTCAGCAGGATAACATAGCATTTGGGGATGAAAATGCAAACCAGTAACCCGACACTGGAGCTTAAGATGGAGAAGACCTCCACAGCCACCATAGCCTTCCCCTTGGTACTCTGGTAGGTGGGAATAAAGGAGAGCCAGACACTGCAGAATATCAGTATGCTGAAGGTGATGAACTTGGTTTCATTGTAGGTGTCAGGAAGATTCCTGGCCAGGAAGGCCACAATGAAGCTCCCAAGGGCCAGCAAGCCCATGTAGCCCAGGACACAGTAGAAGGCAATGACAGAGCCCTCATTACACTTAATAATAATGTATCCAGGCTCAGAATCCATGTCTATGTCTGGAAAGGGGGGAGAAGTTCCCAGCCATATGCAACAAAAAGTCACCTGGATCAGAGAGCAGATGAGAATGATAGAACTGGATACTCTGGGTCGCACCCAGTTCCTGATCCTGCTTCCTGGTCTTGTCGCTTTAAAGGCCAGAACCACAGTGATAGTTTTGGCCAAAATGGAGGAAACTGCCACAGTAAACACAACTGCAAATATTGTCTGCCGTAGGAGGCATGTTACTGAGGATGGGCAGCCAAGGAAGAGCAAGGAACAGAGGAAACAGAGGCAGAGGGAGATAAGGAGGGCATAGCTGAGATTCCTGTTATTGGCTTTGACTATGGGAGTCTCTTGGTACCTCACAAAGATCCCAAGGATCAGAGCTGTGAGGAGAGAGAAGAAAAGAGCAGTACAGGCCAGAACAAATCCCAAAGGTTCTTTGATATTGAGGAAGGTCACTACCTTGGGGAGGCAGCCATCTCTCATTTCATTTGGAAATTTATCTTCTGGGCATTTCCCACAGTTGTCCATATCTACAGTAGACAAAAAAATTCCCAGTGAATGATAGTTAATTTAGAGATTTATCTGGATTTCAAAAACAGTCTCAGTAGCTCAAGTCGATCCTTCTATCTCCATAGAACAAAGGTCCTCTCCTGCTTTACCATGTTCTGATTTCTAGCCAGTTTACAACCTCACCATATACCACATAATACCCCCAGGAAAACAGGTAGTCTACATAAAATGTTAATGCACGAGTGGTTGTCAATTGTGTCAATCAATTTCTCTTCATCCCCTTAAAGTAATTAAGGCACTCTGACTCTGATACCTTTGTTACTTACTCGATCAAATGAATATATGCCCGATGAGTCTTTGGAAAAAAATTAGTAAGCCAGTTAAGAATTCAGTATGATTCAAGTGTGGGCCAGCATCAAGGAGGCAACAATTTCCCTCTAGTCCCTGAGAGGAAATCTCTTGTGGTGGAGGTACAGGAGAGAAGAACCCTTCACTGCCCACACTCAGAGTAGGACCTTGAGAAGATCAGAAGGTTAAAGAATTTGCCTTTCAAAATAATGTCGGCATCCTCCTAAAGACAGCATTGCCTAGTACCAGCAACTGAAGACAAGCAAGAGACATTGAGGAAAGGCAGCTTCAGGACTTTGCAAGGAACCCAGAAAAATAAAGTCATATCATACCTAAGGGGTACTTTATGAGCCCCTCAAGAAGAGGAGATCCAAGAGTTGGGAGTCACTTTCTTTGCCATGAAAGTTATAAGCATGAGTTCATTTTCTGCCTGACTCCATAGGTACTTGTGGAACTGTATGCCTCCAATAGAGGGGAAAAGGGATGATTTGCACTAACTATTCTTATTATATCAATTTAGTAAATTTCTGTTCCTATTAGCCAAATGATTCTGACTGATTAACTGATGTCAACTAAAGATCAATGGGAGAAGTTCACTGGTAGAAGTCTGTGAGGTATAGTATTAGAAACCATGCCCCTATTTCTCAGCATCTTCTAGGACCCTTAGTAGAGAAGCAGCCAGTCTTGCCCTAGAGCTCTAACCTGCCAGTACCACTGGGAATTGGGAGAAAACACCCAAGACGTTGATTTCCTCTCCACCTTGAAGGTACAACATCCAGAATAACACCAGGAAACAAAATAGAAGAACATTATGAACCTCTGCAATTGCACTTAAAGGACTTACATGCATCTACTTCCTGACTACATCACAACTCACTCAAGTGCTGAACTGATACACCAAAGTTATTGTTAAACTCTGATAAATTCCTTTTGCTGGACATGGTTAGAGACTCTGATGCTCATTTCTGGTGCAAAACTGAAACGTCTCTTTCAATATCCTCTGCTATAGAGTCTATGGTTACTGTTACTATATAGCTTTACGAGCCTCTGTGTGTAGTTTTTTTAGGAAAGATTCCAGAAAGAGAACAAATTATGTTTTCTTATTGTGTCATAAAAAACAATGAAGGGGATCATGTCAGGGAAACCAAGGAAGATGGATATGAATTGATGTAAAGTAAGGAGAATCAAAAAGACAATTTATACCATAACAGCATTGTTTAAAAAAAACAGGCAACTTCGAAAGACTAAATAACTTCAATCAATGCAATGCTGAACCATTATGGAAGACCAATGATGAAGAATGCTATCCACCTTCTGACAGAAGGGTGCTAGATTTAACACAAAGAATGACACACAACATTGCCGGATAAGATCAATGTGAGAATTTGTTTTACTTACAAATTATATTTTATTTTGCATTAAGAAATAATAAAGTGGATAGTACTTAGGGGTATTAGGGATAGACATCAGGGGAAACTGGTATGAATTGATGACAAGGAAACCAATCACATACCAATAGCATGCCCTGCTTCTAGCTCAGAAACATAAGCCTTAACCCAGGGAATTTTTCATTGTGCAGATGTGATGGGGCAATTTCTTCTATAGGGACTTCAGTCACAGCTTTTGAAGACCCAGGAAAGTAAGTTCATCGTACTTCCAGTGCCAAGATGGTAGAGCGAGGAAGGAGCCCTCTGAAGCCCTCCCAAATTTGCCAACAGACAACTAGAAAACTACCTTCAAATTGATCTAGGAGCAGGGAAACAGTGTACCAGACAATAGGAAAGGTCTATCTCACTGGGGTGGGAGGTGAGCAAGGTCCAAGAGCAGAAGCAGCCAGCTTCACAGTAAGAGACCTGCAGCAAGGCCCCAAGCCTGGGGCAATTCAACATCAATGCCAGCAGTTCCCTAGGCAAGTGAAAAGTCTGTGCAGCATGCAGCAAGGTCCCACCCCAGTGACCCCACCGCCAGCACAGCCCCCAGCTAGGTCTTGACCTCATTGCTGACCCGCAATAAAGCACTACCTGGGACTGGCCAGCAAAAATAGATCAAATTAAAAGAGATTTTGAAAGAAACTATATATTGCTGAAAGGTACCGGCAGTGAAGGCGTATCAATGCTAAAAGTGTATGTACCAAATGGCACAGTGCCTACATTTTTGCTTTCACTTTGTCTGAGATCATTATTGCTATTCCTGCTTTCTTTGCTTCAGCTGAAGCATAGTAGATTTTGTTCCAGTCCGTTACCTTTACTCTGTGTATATGTCTCTGCATCAAATGTGTTTCTTGTAAACAGCATATTGTAAGATTCTGATTTTTAATCCATTCTGCTATCTGCTTCCATTTTATGGCTGAATTCATCCCACTCACCTTAATCATTATGATAACCAGCTGTGTATTTCCCTCCGTGATGTTTTTCATTTGTTTCTCCCCCTCTCTCTTACCCTCACCATTTCCTTCCTCACTAGTGCTTTACCTCTGATCACCAGCTTCCCCAACGAAATCTCTTTTATCAGTCCCTTATCTCCCTTCTATTGTACCCATCCCTTTTCATTTCCTCACAGGGTAAGAAGGATTTCTGTGTCCAATTGAGTTTGTATCTTATTCCCTCTCTGAGCCAGTTTTGATGAGAGTAAAGGTGAATGCCGCCCCCTCATCTTTTCTTTCATTATAAAAGCTTTATCATGCCTCTTTTATGTGGGATAATTTACTCTATTCAATGTCCCCCTCCGTCTTCCAGTGCAATTTTCTTTCTCATCCCTTTATTTTATTTTTGGGGGTATCATCCTATCAAAGTCACCTTATGTCCATACCCTCCTTCTACATATACTCCTAATTGCTCTTGTAATAATAAAGTTGTTAAGGAATAAAAATATTATCTTGACATATGTAAACAGTTTAACCTTATTGAATTTCTTATGTTTTCTTTTTCTTGCTTCTTTTTCATCTTTTTATGTTTCTGTGAATTTTGTATTTGGAGGTAAAATTTTATTCACCTCTGGTCTTTTCATTAGAAATACTTGGAAGTCCTCTGTTTCATTAAATGTCCATTCCTGCCCCTCCTCCCCCCAAAATGTTATGTTCACTTTTGCTGGGTAAATGATTCTTGGTTGTAATCCTAACTTGTTTGCCTTCTGGTATATCATATTCCAAGTGCTTTGGTTCTTTAATGTGGAAGCTGCCAAAACTTAGCTGTTTGCTTTCTCTGGAGGGTAGGCTTCCCTTCTGGCTGATACTGGAGGGTGGGGCCTCCTTTTTGGCCTTTTCTGGGTGTGGGGTTTAGCTACAGACCTGCTCCAGGAGTAGGGCCCTGCTGCTGGGTTGCTATGGAAACAGGGTGTCTCTGCTGGTAGGCCCCAGGGGTTGGGAATCTATTGATTAGAGAAAGGCAAATTAAAACAGCTCTGAAGTACCACCTAACACCTAGCAGATTGGTTAATAAGACGAAAAAAGAAAATGTTGGATGGAGGAGATATGGGAAAACTGGAAAACCAATGCCCTGTTAGTCATGTTGTGAACTGATCTAACCACAAAATTTGGAAAAATGTCAAAAGGGCTATAAAACTGTGCATATCCTTTGATCCTGCAATACCACTGCTAGTCTGTATCCCAAAGACAGTCAAAAAAGGGGAAAGGAACTTGTGTGTGTGTGTGTGTGTGTGTGTGTGTGTGTATATATGTATATATATATATACACACATGTACAAAAATATTTATAGCAGCTCTTTTTGTCGTGACTAAAAATTGGAAATCAAAGAGATGCCTATCAGTTGGGGAATGGCTAACCAAGCTGTGGTACATGATTGTAATAGAATATTATTGTGCTACAAGAAATGACAAGCAAGATGATTTCAGAAAAACCTGGAAAGACTTAAGTGAACTGATGCATAATGATGTGAACAGAATTAGAACAATGTACACAGTAACAGAAATATTGTTCAATGAAGAACGGTGACCAACTTGGTTGTTTTCAGCAATACAATGATCCAAGACAGTCCCAAAGGAGTAATGATGAAGCGTACTATCCCCCCTGCAGAAATAACTGATATTGACTGAATATAAACTAAAGCATGCTTCTTTTTCACTTTCTTTCTTTTTTTGTTTTATTCAAGTCTCCTTGTATAAAATTATTAACATGGAAATGTTTTACATAATTGTACATATGTAACCTATATCTGATTGCTTACCATCTCAGAGAGGTGGGAGAGGAAGAGGGAGGAATAGAATTTGGAACTCAAAACCTAAAATAAAAGTGTTTAAAAAGAAAGTTCTTGCTTTCAAAGTGCTTGGCAGGGTCAAATGGTTCACCTGTTTTACCATTGTACCTTAAGGTTTATGAGGCCTTTCCATCTGACTTGTAGTTGAAACTTCCTATATATATTGTCTATTAAAATCACAGGTTCCTGAGAGCAGGGAATGCTGCTGCATTGGTATCCCTAGAGCTTAGCACAGTGTTTCTCAAATAAATGTCTTTTCATTTATTTATCCCATCTCCATCCCTGTATATAAACCTAGATACATCTTAACACATCTCCAAGTCCAAGTCAGACCTATCTGACAGTTTTCAATTAAAAAGACGGACCATAGATGTACTATTTTAAAAAGACACAGATTAATAAACTGGGTTAATAAAAGGACACTTTTCAGGGACCATAGAGCAGACTGCCTCAATTGCGTGGATGCCAGCTGCTCTGAGACCTAACTTGGTCAGTGCTTTTGATTTGTCTCTCGTTTGATTACATCTCTCATGTCCCCATTGACTACATATGAAAATTGTTCTTCAGACAACAATGTTCCCACGATTTGCATGTGACCTTATGGGACTTGGGGGGGAAACTTACCCCTCTGATTGGAAATTTCACCCTCTGGGCACTGAACACAGTCAAAGCAACAAACAGGTTGCCCCTCTTGAGAGAGTTTCCTGAATCCAGGGCCACAGGTTTCACTGCACCCAGCCTGAGACATCTGGGCAATAGTTGGAGGGAAGCATAAAGATGATTGTTGACTGCAGATGGAAAGGTGCGCGTGAATTGTTCCCTAGGAACTGTCATTATCAAGGTAAGGACTCCCTTTTGCACAAAAACTTCTAAAAAAACTGTTATACAGTCTGGGAAAAATTAGGCACAGGCCAACATGTGCCATTGCTACCAGGAAACACTTCAACTAGATACATGATTTCAAGATAAGAGGTAACATTATCATCAAATTATAGGAGGAAGAGAGAAATTACCTTTAGGACCTATAAGTAAATAGACGAAGAATTCCTAACCAAGTATGGGCATAGAAGATTATATTATATTATTATAAAAATAGTTGCTTTTGATTGTATTAAATTTAAATTAAGTTTTTGCACAACCAAACCCATCTAGTTGAAATTAGAATGGAAATAGGTAACCAGGAAAATATTTGCAGCAGTTTCCTCTTGAGCACTCATATCTGAGATACATAAGGAGCTAATCCAAATTCAAAAGAAATAAGAGCCATTCCCCAACTGATAAATGGTCAAGACACAGAAACAGGCAATTTTCAAAGGAAAAATCTATGCAAACAACAACCTATATCTATTGAAATCACAACTCCCTGAGAGCAGGGAATGCTGTTGTATTAGTCAAAAGCACTGACAGAGTTAGGTCTCAGAGTAGCTGACACCCACACAATTGAGGGAATTTGCTCTATGGTCCCTGAAAAGTGTCCTTTTATTAACCCAATTTATTAATCTGTGTCTTTTAAAAAGAGTACACCTATGGTCTGTCTTTTTAATAAGAAACTGTCAGATAGGTCTGACTTGGGTTTGGAGATGTGTTAAAATGTATCTAGGCTTATATTCAGGGACGGAGATAAGATGAATGAATGGATGAAAAAAGACATTTATTTGCAAATCACTATGCTAAACTCTAGGGATGCAAACAATAATCACAAATAATTGGAAAAATCCAAATTAAAGCAACTTTAAGGTTCCACCTCACACCCACCAGATTAACAAAGATGACAGAAGAGTTAAATACTGGAGGGGCTGTGGAGGGGAAAAGGTACATTAATATGCCTTTGGTGGAGCTGTGAATTAATCCAGCCATTCTGGAAAACAACTTAAAATTATTTCCCAAAAGGCACTAAACTTTGTCTACCCATTGATTCACTGATACCATGACTGAATCCATCTCCAAAAGAGATAAGTAGAGAAAGACTGATATGTACAAAAATATCTATAGCAACTCTTTTTATTAGTAGTAAAAAAGCTGAAACAAATGGGATGCCCAACTATTATAGAATAAGTAACCAAAATATGGTATGGGCATGATGTGGAATATTATTGTATCACAAGAAATGACCAAAAGAACGGTTTCTGAAAAAACTGAGAACTGAATGCGTTGATACACAGTGAAGTGTGCAAAAAGAAAGACAATAATTTATTCAATAGCAACATTATAAAGAAATACTTTGAAAGACTTGAAAATACTAACTAATGCAATGATCAACCACATTCCAGAGGACACTGATGAAACATGATACCCACCTCCTGTCAGAGAAATGTCAGGTTAAAAAGGAAGAATGAGATACATTTTTCACATAGTCAAAGTGGGAAATGCTTTGCTTGACTATCTATTATGTATACACACACCTTCATAGACTACATATAAGTATATATACAGATATGTGTATATATACATATATACATATATATGTATACACACAGACTATATGTGTGTGTTTGTGTCTGCATGAATTATATACATTGTGTATACTCTTTTTTGTTTACTTATTTAATTGAGGAAGATTCTCCAAGAAAATAAATGGTATTTGAAAAAAATAATAAAATGTCCTCTTACCCATCAAAAAAAAACCAGCAAATCCATGGTTTCCGGATATGCTGTATGTATTCAGGTGGGGGGGAGGGGGAATCAAGGTTAGTTTGATAGAACGGAATGTCCACTTAATTTAGTCTGTTATCTCATCTCATCTCAATAGCTGGGTGAGTTTTGTCTCATGATCTAATCCTCCACACTTCTCTATTTTCTCATGAGGAAAATTAATATAATAGAACAAAGATCTCTAAATTCATTTCTATACCCCAAACTCTGTGATTGTTTATGAAAATGGTAAATGTGAAAAACATACAGACAACTAGATATCTGTGGGATGCATAGAAATACAGTCAATTCAGGAAAATGAATTATATAATCCAATCATTTTTGGTGTCATATAGACAAATTTTGGAAGATAAAGGTCTTGTTTATTATTTTTCTAAATTGAATAATTTTGACACATGATTTCAAAGAGATGAAGATTTAGATAAATGGCATTTATTAATAGCATTACAAGAATTTATATAAAGAACATGGGTTATGGAAAGATCCAAATGGAGAGAGTAATGTCCATAATGGTAAGCGGAAAAAGAACATAAATTGTTTCTTACCTTTGCATCAATCCAGCCCCACACTATTGCTTCCTCACAAATGGTGAAATCATGCCCAAATGGAGCCTGGGGGAGAAACTTCCCAACATTCATCAGAACTTCAGGATCATTAGGGCAGGCTTGGTAGTTCAGAATATCATATTCAGCCACAGAATTTCTTTGTTCATCCAAAATCACCTGGAACCCAGCACTGTTGTTAAATTGGATGTTCTTCAGGAAGGAATGGAGCTAAAGGTGAGGAGAAATCTCAATCATGCTCCATTTCTTGAGGGCCAAGAATCATGAGCATAATTGTATGGTGTAATTAGCAATTTAACAAACATTTCTTAAGTACAATTGATGTCAAAGGTACTGGAGGTTTTGGATATACTGCAGTCTCATGGTCCCCACATTTTTCTGGTGTTTAGAAGTTTGATAAAAATTCCTCCTCTTGCCAGGACACCTCTAAGATGAAATCTCAAAGATCCAAAGGGATTTGGGAATGCTAGTATCCTTTTATAATCTAATATAGCGCTTTGAACACAGTAGATATTCCATAAATATAATTCAAATCAATGAACAAGTGTTCATTAGTTTGCTTATCATGTTCCAGACATTGTATATTTACTGACTTCAGTAGGAGCCCAGACATCATTCAGCAATATCATTATGCTGTCATCTAGATATCACTTTAAATGCTTAAAGAAATTCTGGGTGTGCAATATTCTCATTCACTCCTAGACCATCAATACTTGCTAGAGTCAATTTTTGCAACAGTTATTATAAAGAGGACCTGGTTCTTTCACGGAAGGAAACATTTCTTCATATATGCTAATTTCACTTCAGAGGAAGATGGAGTCAGGGATATATTTATTCCTGGACATCATAGTTGTCCTTGTGTACCATAGCATCATATATCCTTTTGGCCCAGAAAGCTTTTTTAATAACAATTATGGAGGATTTATTCCCCTACTATTTCAAAGACCTATTGTTTTGCTGGTTGTTTTGCTGGCTCTTTTAACAAAGGCATAAACTACTTTTATCCTCAGCATGGTACTTCATTAATTTCTATGAACAAAATACATTACCTGGTAGTGCTGATGTGTCACTTTTCACTTTGGGAAGTTGCCACTCAGCAGACAGAGAGAGCCATTCCTAATGTCTATCTAGTTTTACAGTAAGTACTAAAGTTTATACCCTACTACCATAGTATATGAAAACCCAATGTCACCTTCAAGTCATAAGGGGGAAACATGGGTGGAATTTAGCTGAAAACAGGTTCCTATGAACATACTGAATAGATTCTTAAGGTGATTCTGTTTATACTTCTCCAAAGAAAAAAGGTGAAATAATCAGTGCACAACTTCTTCTCATTTTCCTACACATCTAATAGAGTGAACTTTTTCTGCTTTACAGCTCTGTGATGCCATGTTTTGCAATTCATATACAAAGAAAGGGAATTTCACACTTGGACAATAAGATTGCCTTTTTATGGAAACACATGTACAGAAAGAAAAATGTAGTCAGCTGAAGTATATTCCTTAACTTGCTAATTTCATTATTGTTTCTGAACAGAGCACTTTAATTTTATTTTTGCTTCATTTTAAAAAATATTCTATTGATATCTTTTGTTTTTACATCACCCTCATTTTATGATATATCTACTGGTTCCCCATTCAATGACTTCTCTATTGTAACAAAAAAGAAAGGGAAGGAAGGGAAGAAGGAAAGAAGGAAGGGAGGGAGGGAGGGAGGAAGAAAGGAAGTAAGAAAGGAAGAAAGAAAAGAAGGAAGGAAGGAAAGAATGAAGGAAGGAAGGAAGGGAGGAAGGAAGGAAGGGAAAGAGGAAGAAAAAAGAGAAAGGAAGAAAAAGAGAGAGAAGGAAAAATGAAAAGGCAGGAAGAAAGAAATAGGTAGAAAAAGAAGTAGGAAGAAAAAGAAAGAAGGGGAAAAAGGAGGAAGTAAAAAGTGGAGGAAATAAAAACTAATCAATGTATCAATTGAGTCTGACAGTATTGTACAAAGTTCCACATTCATAATCACCCATATCTCCAATGAAGGGGAAAAGATGCATTGTCATATATCTTCTTTAGGAACAAGATTTTGGTTATTATGATTACATAGTGAGTTCATTTTCAAAATTCTTTCCATTTACATCATTGTAATCTTATGTTATTCTCCTAATATTGCTTACTTCTGTACATTGGTTCACTTAAGTCTTCCCATGCTTCTTTCAATTTTTCATGTTCATGATTTCTTATGGCGCACTAATATTCCATCACAGCTATGTACCATATTTCGTGAGTCATTCACTAATCAATAGGCATCGATTTTTCTTCCAAGTTTCTCATCCTCTGCTAAGTACTGTTAAAAATATTTTGATGTACTTGGGCTTTCCTTTTCTTTGGTCTTCTTGTAATATTTGCATAGCACCTGATTTTCTGGGTAAAGGACTCTGAACATTTTATTACTTTTCTTAGTATAATTTCAAATTCTTTTCCAGAAAGATTGAACCGATTTACAGCTTCATCAGTAATACTTTAGTGTACCTGTCTCCACATTTCCTGAAATAGTGACTATTCACATTTTTGCCATCTTTGCCAACCTGTTAGATTTGAATTGAAACTTGAGAGTTATTTTGATTTTTATTGATCTTATTGTTAGTGATTGGGAGCATTCTTTCATGTGGTTTTTAAACAAATTTCAATCCTCTTAAGAGTGATTTTTTTTTTTTGCTTTGTGGAGAGGGAAAGGTAGGGCAATTGGGGTTAAGTGACTTGCCCAAGGTCACATGGCTAGTTTTGTGTTAAGTGTCTGAGGCAGGATTTGAACTCAGGTCCTCCTGACTCAAGGGCCAGTGCTCCATTCACTGTGCCACCTACCTACCCCAAGAGTGATTACTAATGTTCTTTGAGCATATATATTGAGGACTGCATCTTGATTTTCTCTGTTTATATTCATTTCTTTGGTATTAGACCTTTATCAGAGATGTTTGAGATAAAGATTTTGCCCAGTGTCATGCTTCTGGGAGCCAAGATGGCAGAGTAAGAAGTAAGTCACTCTCACCCTCCCTCATTGACCTCTGAAAGCCCAGAAAATATCACTCCAGGAAACAGCTGATCCAGCAGAAAGATAGGGTGCAGCAGTCTTGTAGATCAGGTCCCTTGGGGGATTAACAGGAAAGGCATCTCTCACTCTGGGGGAGGGGGAGCAGTACAGGATGAGAGGTGTCCCAACAAGCCAGTGGCAAGCCCTATCTCAGCAAACTAGAAGGAGATCCTGAGCCCCAGGGTGGTGGAGCAGGCAAGTACCAACACCAGGACCCCCTCCCCACCTGTACCTCAGCACAGGCAGGGGAACTGGCGACACCAGCTCAGAAATTCACCGTGTGCACCAGTATCCTCCAGCAGCCAAATTTCCTGGTGCTTCAGCACAATTCCAGGAAGCAAAGCTCCAGGCCAGCAGACATCTTCTAGCAGTCAAACATTCAAGTGTGAAGCCTGAGCTAGCAGGTATTCCCCAAGGGCCAGACTCCACACCATCACCCCAAGAGCTCCAGTGTTCCTGACCCCAGCTAAGCATCAGGTAAGCTGCCAAACCCCTATATCTTACTTCATCCAAGAGAATGAAAATAATGAGACAACATACCAAAACTTATGGAATGCAGTGAAAGCAGTTCTTAGGGGAAGTTTTATATCTCTGAATGCTTACATGAATAAAATATATATAAAATAGAGAAAGAAGAGATGAATAAATTGGGCATGCAACTAAAAAAAAAACAGAAAAAGAATTCATTAAAAATCCCCAAGCAAATGCCAAATTAGAAATTCTGAAAACCAAATGAGAGGTTAATAAAATTGAAGTTAAGGAAACTATTGAACTAACAAATAAATCTGATTTTACGAAAAAAACAATAAAACAGATATACCTTTGGTTAATTTGATTTTTACAAAAAGAAAACCAAATTACCAGCATAAAAAATGAAAGGAGTGGATTCACCACTGATGAAGAGTAAATCAAAACAATAATTAGGAACTGTTTTGCCCAACTGTATGCCAATGAATTTGACAATAAGTGAGAAGGATGAATATTTACAAAAATATAACTTGACCAGAATAACAGAAGAGGAAATAAAATATTTAACCCCATTTCACAAAAAAAAAAAAATGAACAAACCATCAATGAACTCCTTAAGAAAAAAAATCTCCAAGGTCAGAGGGAGTTAAAGGTGAATTCTATCAAACATTTAAAGAACAACTAATTCTAATACTACATAAGCTATTCAAGAAAATAGGTGAAGAAGGAATTCCACCAATTTTTTTTTATTATATAAATATGGTTCTGATACCTAAACCAGGAAGAGCCAAAACAGAGACAGAAAATTATAGACCAAATTCCCTAATGAATATAGATGCAAAGATTTTAAATAAAATATTAGCAAAAAAGATTATAGTAACTTATCTTAAGGATAATACAGCCAGGTAGGATTTATACCCAGAATGCAGGGCTGGTTCAATATTAGGAAAACTATCAACATAATTGGTCATATCAGCAACAAAACTCATATGATTATCTCAATAGATGCAGAAAAAGCATTTTACAAAATACAACATCCATTCCTATTAAAAACACTAGAAAACACAGGAATAAATGAAGTCTTTCTTAAAATGATAGGTAGCTTCTATCTAAAACCATCAGCAAGCATTATATGTAATGGAGATAAGCTAGAAGCATTTCCAATAAGTTAGTTAGCAAAGAATTGAAAATTGAGGGGACGTTCATGAATAGGGAAATAGCTGTACAAATTGTGGTATATGAATGTAATGGAATATTATTGTGCTCTAAGAAATGAGGAGCAGACAAACTTCAGAAAAATCTGAAAAGACTTATATAAACTGATGCTGAGTGAAATAAGTAGAACCAGGAGAACATTGTACACAGACACAGCCACATTGTGTGATGACTGATTTTGATGGGCTTAGCTCTTCTAAGCAGTGCAAGGATCTGATACAAATCCAAAAGACTCATGACTGAAAATGCTATCTGCATTCAAAGAAAGAAGTTTGGAGCCTGAATGCAGATGGAAACAAACTATTTTCTTTTCTTTTCTTTTGTTGTTTTGTTTTGTTTCTTCTTTCTCATGATTCTTCCCATTGGTTTTAATTCTTCTTTACATCATGACTAATGTGAAAATATATTTAATATGAATGCATAAACATAGCCTTTATCAGATTGCATCCCGTCTTGGGGAGGGGTAAGGGAGAAAGGTGGAGAGAATTTAAAACTCTAAATTTCATTGAAATGTTGAAAACTAAAAACAAATCAATTAATTATATTTTTAAGAACAGACTTAACCCAATTAATAGTTTCCTTTCTTCCAGTTACATTGATTTTATTAGTGTAAAACTTTTCAAATTCACGAAATTATTCATTATGTTTACATAAATAGATTTATTATCTACTATCTCTTATTTACTTAAGGATTCTCCACCTCCCTATTGTTATAAATGGTACCTGATCTATGTCTCTTCTATTATTTTTAGAAGGTAATCTTCTGTCTCTTCTAATACTTTTAGAATATACTCTAAAATTCCAGTTGTATACACCTTTTTTCATTATTGGCATATAGTGTATGGTGTTGGTCAAATCCTATTTCTGTCAAACTACTTTCCAACTTTTCCAGCAGATCTTGTCAAATAGGGAGTTTCTCCCCAAGTAATTATTGTGTCCATGTTTGTTCAGCACTGGGTGATTGAAATCAGTTGTAAATCCTTCCTTGACTTACCCTATTACATTGATCTATTTTTTTCAATTTTTACATCAGTACCAAATAATTTTGATAATGACTATTTTGTAGAATAACTTAAGTTTGGTACATACTATTCTGTCTTCATTACTATTTTTCATTTTCAATTTTTCCATAAGAGAAAATTTCTTACCAAATTACACCTACAGTGGATCTACATGATCTACAAATAGAACTGGTGATCACAAAGTCATACATAAAGATCCCTGCTGCATATTGACATAGTTTTTAAATGAAATATTATTTACTTTATCTCTATGTTTATTTCTTTAAAAATATTTTCCATTTACATTTTAGGGTATTTTGGGCAGCTCTGGGAAAACCGTATATTTCACACTTCTTATTTAAAATTCTTTCCTAGGCAAGAGGACATGTAAAGACATCTGAAACCCTGCAAGAGGAAACTTTTTTTCAGGAGGAAAAGATTTTGAATTTCCCCATACCACAGGTTTTGCCAATTCACCATTATTACTGCTCATCCTTAATTCTAGGAGAGACCTCTTAAGATTCCAGAATGAAATACAAGAAAACAAAGAAATACAGACTATAGGTAAATCTTACTCTCCTGAATCCTGGGGGAATCTAAAGGGATAATATAACTCAGTATAAAAGTACATCACCTGCCAGAATTGAGGCAGCGGATGACTTTCTTCATTGTCGATAAATTCTATTTCTGATCTGGTCAGGGACATTTCATGAAGGGCCCAGGCCACTGCATACACAGCATTGTAGATCGTATAACTCAGGTCAGACATGGTCATGTCAAAATGATGCAGAGGCAGACTCTCCAAAGAAGTATTTGGTGAACATTTCTCTTCTTCCACTACCGTAAGATCACCTGTACACATAAAAGCTGAATGCCAGAAGCTCTTAAGGAAAGTATCGTCTGGATACTTAGTAGGGTTTATTGTCCTGAGAAAATGTTTGAATCCAGGAATTTCTCTTGTCTGATGTGAAAATATTAGAGCCCCATGAAAGCTGTAAGCAACTAAATTATGGGGTCTAACTGTAATATCCCAGTGAGATGTGACAATCCACACTTTCAATAGTATAAAGGCAGGATTTTGTGAATGTCTCAGGATCATTAATGTATCTGAGTCACCATGGATGACAATCACTGTGGCTGATGATTGCAGGATCCTGGGCATGAAAGCCACATGTGATTCAGCATGGCGTCTCTCACTAACAGGGATCTTCTCTGTAAAGGCTACGCAGGCATTGTTTCTGGACATCTCTGTTCGCATATCCCAGAAGAATGTTTCACCACTCATGTCATCTGGGGCAATGAGCCCCACCCAGTTCCAGCCAAAATGCAACAGTAACCGGACTATACCCACATGGAGAAAGGAGTCCATTGGAGCCATTTGATAGAGAGAAGGAAATTTGACTTTGTCATTCAGAGTGGGATCAAATGGACCATAACTGATCTGAATAGGTAGAAACATGATTTGTTTTGAGTTATATGAAGCATACTACATAGTCAGGTGATATCAGAAAAATTCAAATACTCAAATATACCTCAAAAAGAAAAAAATAATGTGAATTTTGGATTATACTGGCAATTAAAGGAGTAGTTGAAGATTCTGATTGTCCTGTGTCACACTTAGAAGGCATCTTGAAGTTACTGCCAGAAAATAACTTATCTAGTAGTATTAGAGACTCTAGTTCTCCTGTGATCTCTCACACAGCACACCTAAGCCATCTTTCTTTTTCCCCCAAATACCAGGACATCTCCTCATTGTGTGTGTGTGTGTGTGTGTGTGTGTGTGTGTGTGTGTGTGTGTGTGTATGAATTCTATACCTTATTTTCTTGGGTAAAACTTTTCTTATTCAGGATGTTTGAGGAGGGAGCAGGAAGATAGCTCTCTTTACAAGTGAAAGAAAATAGTGTTGTGAGAGTAAATAGAATTGTGATACATGGTTTTTTTTAATTGAACTATAATAATGGAGGATATCACTTCTAGGAAGATGTAGAGTAGAGGAAATTCCACTACAACCCAAACAGAGTATGCGATGTTTACATTCCTGTTGTGGTCAAGTGACAAAGTATAAACTGAAAAGAGGGTAAAAAGGCTCAAAGATTGCCCTTCCAGTCTCAAGATTACTGAGAAAAATGAAGTACTCCTTAAAAAACAAGCAAACAAAATGACCAAAAAAGCTCAAAGATTGCCCTTCCTGTTCCAAGATTACTGAGAAAAATGAAGTACTCCTTAAAAAACAAGTAAACAAAATGACCAAGAAGGGTTTCAACATGGAAACATAGGCCAAAGAACTCAAGGAAAATCCACTATCAAGAAGTTGAAGACCAGAGGAGACAGGGAAGAAGGAACACTGACCACTTGAAACAGGAATAAATAAGAGGTTGATTCAGAGGAGTAGAGATGTGGAAGAATAAGAAACTCACCAATATAGAATCTGAAAACTTTATGAGACATATGTATGTCTTCCAAGGAACAACTAAGGTGGATCCACAGCTGTGATCAGGGGAGAACTCATCCATCAGGATCAGAATACAAAGAGCTTTGCAAGAGGTTTGGTGAGGCCCTGGTAAGCCTATTGACCTGATGAGAGTCATAATAGAGTGGCCTTCTATCTTTTGGCAGTATGTGTCCAAAACATGATGGAGAAATTTCCAAGATTTATCAAACCAGACAAGTACTGCCTACTTCTTATGATTCATTCACACAAATGATAGCTACTCCCAGAAAGAATCTAAAAAGTATTGCTAAAGAAGGAGGACATCTAGATATTAGAGATATTAGATAGAAATATTAGGGGCATAAATGGTAGTATCATCACTACAATCCATTCAGGGCAAAGAATTTAAAAGATAAAGGTAGACACAAGAAGAAAATAGAATGTTTAGAAGATGGTGTTTGAGAATATTACGCAAATTGAGGAGCACAACATTCTCCTTCTGAGAAATGGACATAATTTACAAGAGCTAATAATAACAAATTGACCTAGAGCCTTGCCAGTGTAATCAAAAGGATTTAAACTGAAAATGAAAGGAGAAAACTCTCTCTCTCTCTCCATATATACATACATAAATACACATATATGCATATGTGTATGTATATATGTGTGTATATACATATATAGGTACACACATATATACATATATATCAGACAAAATACCAGAGATTCTTACCTTTTATACCAAATATACCTGGTGTTCTTAACATTTTTGTGCATCATGGACCTGTCTAATTATATGGCAAAGCTCATGGGCACCTCCTCATAATAATGTTTTTAAATGTATGTAGCGTGTATGGCGAGACTCCACTTGTGGAAAGGGGGACACTGTCTTCATGTGGCTCAATATGAGGACAGTATAGATATTTCTAACCTCTTCTCCCACTCTTCTCCAAGGGAGACTTTCATTCCTGCCAGGAAGGGAAGCATGAGGTTGGGTCTAGAGGCTTTCCTCAGAGAAAGGGCATTCCAGGTTAGAAGTGCATCTATCTGTTCCCTTAAATATTTTTAGTCTAGGGGATATGATCAGATTCCATCTAACTTTCAATCACTTTGTCACTTTGGGAAGAAGTGTGGACCTCAAGCCTGGGTCTGGACTTTTTCCCAGCTAATTCCACTTTCACAATGAACACACATAGTGAATAACAAAGAAGTCTCTAAAGTAGCAAGCTGGGAAGAGCCACATTCCAAAGACTACTTGCTCCTTGCCTTCCCAGGGTTTTTTCCTTCAAGAATCTGTAGTGGTATTGTCCTCTCCAATTTTCCCTCTTGAATCTGGGATATGACTTGACAGTCAATGAAGATTTTTACTTGGAGAGTCCCCAAAGGAAACACAAAAGGGAACTCTCTCCTGGAGGGTTCCCAAGAGCTCCAGCTTGAATAGTGCCCAAAGGTAGACTGGTTGAAAACTAAAGCTCTTCTGCTCTCAACAACTCTTCCTCACCCCTTATGCAGGGGAAGCTTTCATTTCTACCAAGAAGGAGAAAGTGTCATATCAATGGACCTGAGGACAGGGGTTACATTGACAAAAATTAAATACAAAGGATTTCAAAGCAAGCCAGTGATACTGTGGAGAAGCATGGCGGTGAGGACTTGGCAAAGATCAGTAGGAGGCAGAAACAAAAGTGGGACTGTCACCTAGGCATAACACAAACCACTTGTAAATGAAGAGGAGGGAGCAATAGAATTCAGAAAACAAATTACAAGCTTGCACAATTGCCCAGAGACCTGCTAGCACCTTCTCTCTGCTGAAAACAGACAGGTCAATAATGTCTTAACCATCCAAAACATTAACTTTATCCTCCTACAGGAAAAGTACTGTGCATGACAATTTTCTGTACTTACTTTCTATGTGGTTTTAGGCACCCTCACTTAATCTTGCTGGGACACTGTTTTCCCCTTTGTAAAAATGTGATGGTTGTACTGATAGGAATGAGATCTGGATCCCTTGGCATCACAAAAACCACAGACACGCTAGGAGTCTGACCTGCTTCTATGAGTGTTACAATAAACTAGATACTTGGACTGAAAGAAAGCTGGAGTGATTGAATTCTTTCAAGGCAGACTCCGTTTCTATTTTAGGCCCTAGCACCCCTAGATTGCAACAGTACTAGATGGTTTGTGAAGTCCCTTGCAGTTCTAAACCTATGATCTTATTCTGAATATGATTTTAACCCATGAAGAACTGTTTACTATGGTAGAAGTGATGAGAACCCCAGAAGGAAAGGTCAATTTCATTGGAGAATTTTTGATAGACAAGAAAATAAAAGCTGGGGAAAATTTGGCCTACGTTTTAGATTTGGCAATGTTAGGCTGCAAAGATTTTAGAAACAGGATAAATTAGAAATTGTGGCATAAAATTCTGTAGGAGAAATGAGACTAAGAAGCATCTCTAAAGAATGAAATTTTGATAACACAAAGACGATCAATTCCACCGATGAGGGAAAGGGAATAAACAGTTATATACTGTCTACAACACACCAGGAATTGTTCGAAAGACTTTTTACAGATTTCATTTCATTCTCACAAGAACCCAGCAAAGTAGGTGCTATTATTATTCCCATTTTACAGTTGAGGGAACTGAGGCAACAGAGGTTAAGGGATTTGCTCAGTCTCATACATCTAGTAAGTACCTGAGGCTAGATTTGAACTAAGGTGTTCCTAACTCAAGGCCCAGCCCTCTCCATAGTGCCATCATCTGTCTCTAACCTCTGACAAAGAAAAATAAAATAAAGAAACTTATGTATTTAGCCAGCATCCAAATCTTTCTATTTCTACTTTCACATCTGTCAGTTCTACCCTTTCTCTCTAATCACAGAACTACCCCCTTTATTTCAGGACCATGATCAGCACCTTTCACCTAGATAATTAAAACAGCCTTTCATTTTCTCCCTTTTGCAAGTCTGCACTGTTGCCAAAGTGACAGATATGATCATATCTCTCTTCTGTCTGTCCAAAGTGACAGATATGACCATAGCTCTCCTCTACACAATCAAACCCAATGTTTCCCTATTGGACTTAAGATAAACTCTTCTGTTTAGTATTTACAGCCCTTCAAAACCTGCCCAAACCTATTTTTCTAGACTCAATTATACATGTCTCCTCCTCCCACCTTCTTCATTCTAGCCAAACTTCACTTTTCTCTCTTTTGCTCACACAACACTATGTTTCCCATCTCTCTTCCTTTGCACTGGACATCCCCAATGCCTGCAATGTATTACTTCCTCCCTTCTGCCTTTGACCAATCTTGGGTTTTTTTTTCCTTTGGGACATAGTTTAAGCAAAGCCTCCTATATGAAATCTTCCCTACACCTTCCCTTCTAACTACTAGTGCCCTCCCTCCTGGACCACCTTGTATTCAATGACTTTGGATTCATTCTCTTTTCATTTATTCTTTATATACTTAGTCATTTCTTGTCAATTCTGCTGGAATGTAAGCCCCTCGAGGGCTGATTGCTTCATTCTTTTATTTGCATTTCCACATAATGCCTGGCAAAGCAGGTATTTAATCCATATTTATTGATTCATTGGCTCATAAAGAAAATAGAAGCAAGAGGAAATAGTGAAAGATAAATACAAAAGTGTGGGTCTGGCACATAAGAATACCACAAGAAGTGATAAAGGTCAAAATGAGCCTAAGCTATGAAATATTTTTTTTTAAATGATAATTCACTTACGTGCATTCAAAAATGACTGAATGACTAGACCCAAAGAGCAGTCTTTGATGATTCAATGTTCTTTGAAAGGACATTGCCAAGTGTGCATCCCAGAAGTCTGTTCCCAGACCTGTGCTTTTTAACCTTTTTTTTAAAAAAGAAAAACAATGAACTGAATAAAGGCACCTCCAGCATGCCCATTGAATTTAGAAAAGACAAAAATTTGGGAAGGGTATCTCACACAATAGATAAAAGTCAGAATACAATAAGGTCTTCACTGACTGTTATCTTGGCCTGGATCTAATAAGATAAAGTATAATGGGGAAAATCTAAGGTCTTACATTTGTAATAAAGCATATTCAACAAGCCCAAAATAGGTGAGAAATGGCTACATAATAATTCATTTAAATGATGATCTGGAGGTTTTAAAGGACTACAAGTTTAATATGAACTTCTGCTGATCTATATTAAGAGAGGCAGAACTTCCTGGAATAAGGATATAATAGACACCTCTGTACTCTGTTCCACTCATATTATATTGGGACTATGACATTTCATTTACTGATGTCACATTTTAAGAAGGACACTGACATTGGAGGACATCTACATTAATGATAGATCTCACGTTCATGCCATATGAGAATCTTTTGGAACAATAATAGAGGTTCATTCTGAGGAAAGGATAATTTAGGTGGAATATTCTAGGTGTCCTCAAATACTTGAAGAATTGTGTTATGGAAGAGGGGGCTAGATATGTTCTACTTAACCTTAGAGTGCAGAAATAGAAGCAATGGGTGGAAATTTCAAGGGGAAAATATAGACTTTAGCTAAAGAAAAAAAGTCCAAAAAAGATAAAGGCACCATCTCGTGGGCTTCCTCAGGAGGTAGTAGGTTTCCTATCCCTGGAGATCTTTTTGAAAATCCATAAGGAAGAGTTGTCAAGTGTGTCACACATGGGAGAATTCTTGTTCATGTATGGGTTGGATTAAGTGTCCTCAGATGCTCCATTTAACTCTGAGGTTTGATGATTCTGGGCAGAATGATGGTAACAGATGAAGAAAAAAGGGACCTGCCCAACTATTTCTTCTCTCTGACAAGTAACATGGTATTCAGACCAGCAAGGATGGATCAAAATGGATACCAGTAACTCAGTTCAACAAACATCTATTAAGTGCCCACTAAGTGAAATATCTGCAGGCAACTAAGTGGCTCAGTGGATAGAGCCATGGATCTGGAATCAGGAAGACCCGAGTTCAAATATGATCTCCCTAGCTTTGTGACCATGGACAAGTCACTTAACCTCTGTTTACCTAATCCATTGGAGAAGGAAATGGAAAACTATGTCAGTATATTTACCAAGACCCTATGAGGTCATAAAATCATATATGCCTGAACAACAACAGGGCAAATGAAATATCTAGTCACACACACACACACACACACACACACACACACACACACACACACCCCAAAATCTCCTGACCTCAATATTCTATAGAAGGCTTGGTAGGGAAGGTAAATAATATTTATACAAATAAATAGAAGCAAAATATATATGTATTCTAATGTCCCTTCCAGGTCTAAATTCCATGAGAATCATATGTTTCTGGGTAAGACTCCAGAAAGTTCAGTCCAACAAAGTCTGGAAAAGATCTATAGAGTACATCTATGTCAAATGAGAACATGTGTCTAAAGCATTTTGCAAAACTTAAAGTGATGGATTGATGATGATGATGATGATGATGATATTGATATGGATGGTGTCTGGCAGTGTATGTACAGTGAGGCTCAAGAAGATGTGCAGATCTGAAAATGTAGAGACCTCTTTCTGAAAAGGATAGGAATTATTCACAAACTTATTTTCCTATCTCTTAAATGATGTCCTGGATTTTTCTAAGTTTGAGAAGCATTCAAGATCAAAAAAAGACAAACACCAATTTTTTTTTTTACAGGGAAAAGTGAGTCTGTATACCCTTCTACACCCATAAAGCTGTTGTGTGTAATGCTCAATAGCAAAATGTAAATGAACTATTCATTGACTCAATACCAAAGCAGTGAGAGATATGGCAAAGTCATCTTAATGGTTTCATACATTTGATTTTCAGTTCATCAATTTATGCTACTATGACTAAAAAGTAGAAAGTAAGTCTAAAATATCTCATACACAATATATTTTATGTATGTATGGACTTCTTAAGACTGTAAGATATGTCTCTTTCCCATGTCCTCCTCTTGCCTTTCCATTTAATGCATATTTCTTTTGCCATTGTCCAAAATAATCTGCGTGTTCCCATGTAGCACTCAGTAGTACCTACATAAAACTATATTTTTTTATTTAAAAGATGAATTTGTTAGAGTTTGAGGGGTAAAATGGTAACAGCATAATAGGAATTGACTAGGAGTAATGAGACTTGGGTTGTGTCTATAAGAGCTTAGGCAGATTACTTTGCTCCTCTCTTTAGTTTTCTGAATTGTAAAATGATAGAGTTGCTTTAGGTGATCTCTAAGGTCAATTCTAGTTCTAAAACCTAGATGACTTTAATTCTCTCCTAGACGCATGGGGCATCTCATGCCAGTTGCAATATCCCCACCTGTGGGAACCTGTAGAGCTCAAAGAGAGACCCCATTTGGACAGACAATGAATATGTGGCTCCTCCAATGATAGCCACAGATTTGTCCTGCCCTGAACATCTGTAGTTGGGGATTATGTGGCTTGATCCTGATAGCCACATCAGGGCGCTCTCCATGGTTCTTGCATCACTGTGGTAGGCATTGTAGATGTGGTATCCCAGGGTAATGTTAGGTAACAGACTGGGGTTCTTGTTGATCTCCTCCACGGAAAACTTCAAAGCCAATACTTGCTGGTAATTTTTGTGTATCCATCTGTAGTGAAGGGTAGAGAATCAGAAAATTGCCATTATTGTGAATTAAGAAGTTCCCTTCAAAGCCTAAACATACTGTATGACTCTGTCCATGTTCTCCCACTGTGCTGGAGGCCTTAGTAAACATAAGTGTGAAGTCTTGTATTTGAGTTCAAAAATAGACTTCCCAAGGAGAAGATGGGCAAGCTGTGGCTATATAGCAATTTGTGCTAAGGCTATCTGGGGTTTTTGCATACCACTAGTTCAATAAAAGATGATATGGCACCATGACAAGAAAGCTAGTTTTGCAATGGTTAATGGACAAAACTTAAATGCTGACTAAATGGCCCATATTTTCCACTTGGCTTTAAATTATGATTGTGATTATTATTATTATCTTATTAGTAAACAGGGTGATGTTTCATAAAATATCATAAGACCATAAACTGTAGAGTGGGACAATAGTAAGAAAGAAAGAGAGAGAGAGAAAAGGAGAGAAGGAGGAGAGAAATGGGGAGGGAGGGAAGGGAAACAGGGAAGAAAGGAATGAGGGAAAAAGGGAGGGAGGAAGAAAGGAAAAAAGAAAGGGAGGAGGGAAGGAAGGGAAGAGAGGGAGAGAAAAGAAATGGAGGTAGAAAGGGATGGAGAAGAAAGGCAGGGAGGAATGGAAGGAACAAGGAAGGAAGGAAGACGGGAAGGGAGGGAGGGAGGTAGATAGAAAGGAAGGGAGGCAGGAAAGGAGGGAAGAAGAAAGAAATGGAAGGGGAAAGGAAAAAAAAGGAAAGAAGAAGGGAGAGAGAGGGAGAAAAGAAGGAAGAAAGGAAGATAAGAAGGAAGGAGGAGAAAAGAGGGAGGGAGGAAAGAAGGAAGAGAGGGAGAGGGAGGAAGGGTTAATTTCAAGCAAACAATATAACAATAAGATTTGGAAAATAGTCCTAGAATTTTCAGTTGAACTACAAAAACATGTGAAAGTCATTATTACCAAACAAAATAAATTGTCAGAACCTGATACCTGGAATTTGACTTTCTACTGCTTAACACTTCATCCTTCTTAAACTCATGTACTTAAGTACTAGGAATTTATTCCTAGTTCCTGATTGTTTAATAGTGCCAAATATATTTTAAAAATCACAGTAAAGAACCAGATGGAAGTCCTGACCCACATTCTGCTTATAGTCACTACAAGTAGTTTAATTTGACTAAATCATAAGGTCTGTGTCGCATGTTAGGGGTCAACAAAATTGTCCAGCTTTGTTGGACACCTAAGAGTATACAGATTTATTCTTTAGGCAGTATGGCACCATCAGTATCATTGTAGTGTAGGAAATTTAATCTATTAAGGCATTTAGTAAAATAACTAGGACTTACAATGTTGGCAGGAGACCAGTTGGGAAGGTATTGCAATAATTCTAGGATAAACCTGAACTAGGAAGGGGGCAGTGAGACTGGAAGAGAAGAACTGCTTGAAGATCAATTATGAGCTTGCTGATTAGTGGGATATGGTGATGAGGAGTAAGTCAAAGATTCAATGTTTGAAGCTGAGGGAACTTGTTCTGTCATTAAAAGTCATGGAGAAATAAGAGCGAGGAGTTAGGCTAGAGGAAAGATCATTTTTATCTGTTTTCTCATACATCGAGCTTGCCATTGGGATATTCAAATGCAAATATTTTAGGAATTCCCAAACTGGATCTCAAAAGAACAATTGAAGCTAGAGGCTGAAACGTGGGCGCTACTGAGATAGAAGCAATGGATGAGGTTGTGAGAGAGGATGATATTAAAGAGGGAAAAAATGTAGATAACAGGAGGGAAGAGTCAAAACCCAATTCCTTCAAGAATATGCAGTTAAGGAGCATGAGAGGGGAAATTCCCCACAAATGGAGATACAGAAGAAATATTTAGGGAGTAAAAATATAATAGGGATGCTGCAAATCATTGTTAGTAAGTATAGTGAGGTTGTCAGAAGGAGTTTAGGTCAAATACAATAGGGTTAAGTATTGCAGAGAAGGTGAGGAAGGATTAGGGTTGATTAAAAAGCCATTGTAGGGGCAACTAGGTAGTGCAGTGAATAGAGCACCAGCCCTGGAGTCAGGAGAACCTGAGTTCAAATCTGACCTCAGACACTTAACACAAAAACTAGCCATGTGACCTTAGGCAAGTCACTTAACCCCGGTTGCCCTACCTTCCCCCCTCCAAAAAGCACCAAAAAAAAAGTCATTGAATTTGATAGTAAAAAGCAACTATGGCATAGTGGAGAGAGAGAGCTGGTGTCAGTGGTTAAATTAGAAAAACAACCTAGGTTTAAATCTGACCTCTGGAACATATGACTGAGTGACCCTAGGTAAGTCACTTAACTTTTTAGTGCCCTGAGAGACTCTAAGATCATAACCTGAAGCGTAGGTGCCTATCTGCATCAGTAGAAGGAGTTTCCTCATAGAGAATTCCCTGTGTAGATGAAATCACTGACTGGTTAAAAATGATAAAGCAATCAGTAGTGACATGGAATAAATTCACTTTAATTCTAGAGCAGATTGTCAGACTCAAGAATTCTTGATGTTGGATTAGCATGTCTGAATTGGAACTCCATGCTGGTAATAGGTCAGGGCAGTTATGCCTCTCACTAAAAATTCTCCTTCCAAATTCATGACTTTGTTTACATTTCATGTTTTCCTCTCCCTTTGTTTAGTCATTTCAGTCATATGTGACTCTGTGATTCTATTTGGGATTTTCTTGGGAAAGATACTGGAGTGGTTTGCTATTTCTTTCTCCAGATCATGTACAGATGAGAAAACTGAGGTAAAGAGAGTTAAGTGCTTTGCCTAGCACTCAAAAAGGCTGGATTTGAACTCAAGTCTTTCTGACCCCAAGCCCAGAGCTCTATCCACTGCACCACCTTGCTTCCTTCCCTTTTCCTTACTACTGCTAAATACATTTGCATCCTCACTGTGACCTTTTGTTTCTTTTCCTATCTCCAGAATTTATCCCAGTGACTGGCACATAGTAGGCCCTTAATAAATGTTTATTGATTGATTCAATACCAGACTGCCATCCACAGAGCATTGCTTATGGAATTAGTAAGATTTGCATTTAAATCCTACTCAGACATTTATTCTGTGACCTGCATAAAACATTACTTCTTAGAACCTCAGTTTCCTCATCTGTAAAATGTCTGATGAAACATATTAGGTGCATAATAAATACTTGGTGATCAGCTGAATGATTGATACGCAACATGGCAATAATAACAGCATCTACTTCACAGGGTTGGAAGAATGAATGAGAAAATAGATGTATGGTGCTTAGCAAACATTACAGTGTTAATATAAACATGAGATATTGTTATTTTATACAGATCTAAAAATTTCAAGTGACAGAATCACCCCCATTAATGCATATTGCAAACAGTTCTGCAACATAATGCTTTAAAGGATTATTATTTAAAGATTGGAGGTACTGAGGGGATAGAAATGGAATTAGTGATCAGTGATTTTATCCAGGATCTCTCAGTCAACTAATACCAGAGGCAGCCCTTGAACTCAAGTCTTCCTGACTCAGAGGTCACCTCTCTAACCACTATACTACATTGCCTCTCTTCCAAAAATTACCATTGTTGTTGCTGTCTTGTTCTTAATTAATCTGAGAACTCTTGTTCTTGTTTTCCGATGAATTCAATTTCTGATTATGTCTCTTGTTTTCAATTAATTCAGATCCAAATAGTACTGGGACAAGTTGCTATCCTGCTATTATAATCTAATGCTCATTGTTCTATGTGACATTGCACAAGTAGATAAAATAACTGCTTTTTGTAATTGAACTGAAGTACAATGTCAATTCACCTTTGCGACAGCATTAGTTAAGAGAGAAGATGGCAGGGGTGGTATGGACTTATTGTCATTATGCTCATTCACTGCATTTTGCTAACACTTTCCTATACCCTAGAGCAGAAAAAAGTATTGATTTTTAAAATCTCCGTTTAAGGAAAATGTCAGAGCTGATTTGAACTCCATGGAAATGCTTGGCTGCCCTTTCAATGGTCCCTCTGATAATCATCAAGGAGCAAGCCCACCCTTTCAGAGATGATACCTTCAACACACTTACTGGTAAGCATGGCAGGCCTTGTAAGGATGTTCGGATCCTGTGAAACTGCTCACTTCAACAGAATATAGGGGAAAAAATCCCCCAATGATCAGGTCCCCATCTTGGGTGACACGAGGACTGCTCTGTGGGAAGCAGACAGGTGTTTCTGTCCTGGACCCAGAAAAAGGCAGCTCAATGACTAGTAATAGGAAAATCAGAGTGAGCATCAGGACAAGACGTCTTGAACACCCCCAAAGCTCCACGTCTATATGAAGCTGACAAACAGCAAACTTCAAAGTGGCAGTAATCATAGTTAGATTCCAATGAGAAAGTTCTCCCACAAAGGTCTCCTCCCTTAAGTAATTCCCAGCTTCTGGTCTGTCTCTGATGCCTGAGGCAACACAATATGGCATGTGTTCAGCCCTTGACCAGGACAAAGACAGTGCTGGGTTAAAAGGTGGTGCTTATAAGGTTTCTGTGACACATAATTATCACTGTAAGGGTCCTTGTTATTCAGGATGAACAAGGGCCAGGTCCTCCTCCTACCTCCAGGGAGGCAGAGCTTGTTCAGTGAGCACCATTCCTGCCTGGAAGCATTACACCTGTGTCCCTGTCATCAAAAGAAAAACACAAGTGGAAAAATACTTTTTGGCGTCTCCTTTCCAATTACTAGCAAACATCTATGGGAAAGGAAGTTCCCAGAGCCTCCGTTGACTGTAAAACTTGTGTGTTCCTTGGAAATCAGGGTTTATGCTATGACTTTGAGGATGACAAATATTGTGTCAGGCAAAGTGGGGGCGTTCTGGAATTGACAGATACTGGAACTCCTCAGAAACATCAAGATTAAAAATTAAACGTACGCCAATTATGCTGACAGCTTCCCAGAATTATAACCTCTGCCTCATTGCAGTTGACTGACCCATGGGCTGGACAGCACAGGTCTCCTACACTGAGTCTGGAGTCGTTTCTCCAAATTTAAGCCCTTGCCTGTAGAAATCACTTATACCCTTTCTCCTACCACACTTTCAATAATATGTAAAGATATCCCTGTTCAAATAGTCTCTGCCTAGGTAGAGCCATGCTGGTGGTACTTGGGAATATAAACCACTCAACAAGCATTTATTAAAGGCTTACAGAGTGCCATGTATTATGCTAAGCTCTAGAGATTCAAATAAAGGCAAAAAAGGTCCCTGCTCTCAGTGTTTGTTCTAATGAAGAAGAGAATAGGTAAATATGTAGATAGAAAGAAGATACAGTGTGTGTGTGTGTGTGTGTGTGTGTGTGTGTGTGTGTGTGTGTGTGTATGAGGCGTAAGAAGGCCATGTCAAAAGTGAAGTCTTTAGTAGCTGGAGGAACTGGAAAAGTCTTTCCGGAGAAGGTGGGATTAAAATGGGACCTTGAAAGAAGCCGGGGAACTAAGAAGTTGAAGTGAGAGGGCAGAGTATTACAGGAAGAGAAATGAAAAGCCTCGTGCCGTGTCCCAGGAACTGCATGGACAGGAGAGTGCATGGGGGGGTATAAAAGGTGAAAGTAAAGCAGACAAAGATTGGCTATGAAGAATTAGAGGTGCCCAACAAAGTACTTTAGATTTGATCCTGATGTGATTGGGCTCCGCTGGGGTTCATTGAGAAGGAAGTGGCACAGTCCTAGCCACACTTCAGAAGAATCCCATTGACAACTGAGTAGAGGGTGGGTTAGAGTGTGGGGGGATATGAGACCCAGGGACCAGTTAGAAGGCTTTTGCATTAGTCCAGATGAGAGGTCATGAGGGCCTGAATTAGAATCGTGTCTGTGGGAGTGGAGAGAAGGAGAGGCCTAAGTGACAAGACTTAGAGACAGATTGGATACGTGAGGTGAATGAGAGTGAAGAGTCAAGGATGGCACCTTGGTTGAAGGACTGGATGACTAGGAGGATGAGAGCAATTTCACTGTTAATGGGGAAGTTTAGAAGGGGAGACGGGCTTAAGGACGAAGGATAATGGGTTCTGTTCCAGACATGTGGTTAGAGATGACCACAGAATGTCCAATAACAGAAGTCCAGGAGACAGTTACTATACCAAGTCTGGAGCTCACGAGAGATTAAGTCTGGACATAGAGATGTTGGAATCATCCATGGAGAAACGTTTATTAAACCCATGCGTGCTGATGAGATCACCAAGTGAGATGGTACATATTGAAAAGAGAGGGGGAGCAGGACAGAGGCTTCGAGGAGCATGCACAGTTAATGGGCATGACCTGAGTGCAGAACCAGCAAAAACAACTGAGAAGGAGCAGTGGGACAAGTAGGAGGAGAATCCAGAGAGTGTAGCAGCCTGATGAGCTAGCTAGGCATGAGTCTCCAGGAGATATTGGGAATCACACACATTTGATTATACACACAAATACAAACACGCGTACATACATGTGTGTGTGCACATGTTGACTCCTGTGAAAGCACCCCCAAAATTAATACGTCTGTTTTATGTGAGTCACCTTACAAGGCAGGAGCGCCGAACACAGAGTAAGCCTGCTCACCGAAAGGAATCAATCAGGAGCCTGCACTGAGCCAAAGGTCTTGCTCCTTCCCGGATGCCTTCATGGCTGTTAGCTGATTGACCTTGCTGATCTGTGCACCCCAAAACAGCCTAAACCAGCCTTGCAGTCAGCTATTTCTGGAAAACATCGTGTTTTTATATCCTGCCTGTTCCTAGGAAAGACCGTCCACTCTCTACCCTAATCCTTCCTGCAACCTCCCCTTTGTGGTTTTCAAACATAAATTGTTCCTGTCTCTCCTACTGTGAGCTCCTTTCTACCTTGTACTGGGGTGCCTCGGCACTACTGTCTGTTTTTCCCCTTAACATAACTTTTCTCCTTTCAACTCAGCTTGGACTCCTCTGAATTATGAGAGCAAGGCTTCACCTGGTGATATCACTTTGGTGCCGGAAGCCAGATGATGCCAGCACCAAGTGTGAGCAGAGACATGATAAAGATGAAACAGACCAGTCAGGCAGTTCAGGACAGAACTCCATTTATTGATTCTTTGAACGAGGTTTTTATAGAACAAAGAGACAATGTAACTCTAGATGACTATGTTTTCTTATCAGTGTTTAGTACTGGGGGTTTAGGTGGTTAGCATGTCTAAATGTAACAAAATGTATCTAATCTAATAGGGATTTAACACCTTCTGGCTAAAATCCTAGAACAGGAGGGCAGAGTCAAGATGGCAGCATAGAAGCAGGAAAACTCTGTGGCTCCCCCCATAACCACATCAAATACCTATAAAATATGACTCTAAATGAATTTTAGAGCTACAGAATCCACAAAGTGACAGAGAAACAAAGCTCCCTCTGCAGGCAGCCTGGCAGGCAGACAAGAAGGGTTCATTGCAGCATGCTGGGAGCTGAGACCAGTCCCGGGTGAACCTGTGGTATTAGCCCCAAGGTGGCCAGGACAAGCCACAACTGGAGCATTTGGGAGAGTGGATCAACAGCACCTGTGGCAGTTTCCAGAATTATCAACTCATAAATGCCAAAAACAAAGTAAAAGGTCAGTCAAACTCAGCTGGATTGGGGGAGGGGGGAGAGGACAGAGGAGCAGGTCTGGCCCTCTGCCCCCAGAACCAGAAGCAGCAGAAGTGGCAACCCTGCAGCCACCTCCACATGGCTGCTTCAGAGCTCCCAGCCTGCAGATTACAGGGGGGCCAAGTGACCATTCAGAGGCTAAGTGCTCTTGCCTTAACCTGCCTGGATTAGGATCATGGTCTTGGGTGGTGGTCCTGAGGTATATGACCAGTGAGCCAAAGCTGGTGGGGGCTGGAGAGATGGCAGTCTCCTAACAGCTTTGGCAGCTGCAAAACCCCCAGCAATTTGGGACAAAGCTCTCCCCTCTGGAAGCAAAGTTCTACTGTGGCAAAGAGCTCAAAAGTCAAGTAATTAAGGGGCAACATGAGCAAGCAAAGGAAGCAAAGAAAGCACAGCCATCCAACTTTAGATTCCTTTTTTGGGGACAAAAAGGATCAAAGCATGGAACAGGAGGAAGACAACACAATCATAATTCCTGCATCAAAAGCTTCCAAGAAAAACATGAACTGGTTACAAGCCATGGAGGAGTTTGAGAAGAATTTTGAAAATCAAGTAAGAGAAGTGGAGGAAAAATTGGGAAGAGAAATGAGAATGATGCAAGAAAATCATGAAAAGAGAGTTAACAACCTGACTGAAGAAAATAACACCTTGAAAAACAGACTAACTCAAATGGCAAAAGAGGCCCAAAAAGCTAATGAGTGCCTTAAAAAGCCAAATTTGCCACATGGAAAAAGAATTTTAAATGCTCACTGAAGAGAATAATTCCTTCAGAATTAGATGGGAGCAAATGGAAGTTAATGACTTTATGAGAAATCAAGATACTATTAAACAGATCCAAACAAATGAAAAAATAGAAGGCAATGTGAAATATCTCATTGAAAAAACCACTGACCTGGAAAATAGATCCAGGAGAGACAATTTAAAAATTATTGGACTACCTGAAAGCCATGATCAAAAAAAGAACCTAGAAATCATCCTTCAAGAAATTCTCAAGG
>CM053582.1:71719301-71747703 GCA_028627135.1 Pseudochirops cupreus
TTTGGAGTTCCAGGATTGGTTTAGAGTCCTATTTTATGGGTATTTTGGGGTGGCTATGTGAGAGCTGCGATATGTTGCTGCTGCTATGCCGCCATCTTGGCTCCACCCCCGTGACCACATAGTTTTCACCAAAGCCATATATTTTTAAGCGAAGTATAATCATTTAGTAACTCAACCATTTACTAAGTCAGTGGTTCTCAACCTGTGGGTCGCAACCCCATTGGGGGTCAAATGACCCTTTCACGAGGGTCACCTAAGACCATTGGAAAACACATATTTCTGGTGGTCTTAGGAACCGAGACATGGCTCCTCTATCCATCTCCAGGCAGGTCCACCCACATGCAGATACGCCCACATACGAGTATTAAAGGGTCGCAGCATTACAAAGGTTGAGAACCACTTTAGAGTTTAAAGCATAATAAGTCTGAAAATGTGGGGTAATTTCTTACATTGTTGACATGTTGTAAGGCTTCTCTCTGGTATGAATTGTGTGATAGTGAATAAAGCTTAAACTTTCACTGAATAATTTCTAAGAAACACTGCATCTGTAAGATTTTTTTCTTCAGCATGAATCCTCTGATATCTAATTAAGTTTGACCTGTTAGAGAAGGATTCCCCATATTTGTTACTTTTGTAAGGCTTCCCTCCATTGTGAATTCTATGGTGCTGAGTCAGTCTTGATCTTTCAATGAAGGATTTCCTATACTCACTGCACTTAAAAGTCTTCTCTCCAGTATGAATTCTCTGATGTACAAGAAGCTGTGTAGAAATTCGGAAATCTTTCCCACATTCTTCACATTTATAAGGCTTCTCTTCCTTGTGAATCTTCTGGAGGACGGTAAGGTTTGAGTTTTGATGGAACATTTTGCTAAACTCACTGCACTTAAAAAGCTTCTCTCCTCTTTAGACCACCTTCATTTCCAAACTGGCCCTGCCTGCTTTCTCCCTCCCTCTGTATGTTGGGGTCTCTGCCCTTTGTCTGATCCTTCATATTCTTTTTCAGCAGGCTACCTATTCATTCATTACAAAATAAATATAAAATAAAGATCATGAACCTTCCAGGATCCTCAGCAAGCATGTTTATTTCCTAGACAGAGCACAAATTTTGTTTATAACACCACTTTTAGTATTTGCCCATGGAACTAAAGTACTAAGAAGCCCCATGCTTACATCTCTGTTAGTAATAAACTGCCTGACTTGTGACATTTGGAATATTTGTGTTCTTTCTGAGGACCTTGTCCACAGGCTCCTCACTCCAGTCCATTAAGGACATGATCAACCACTGGAGTTAAGGGGAACAAAATTAAAGCTGACAAAAATATCTTTGACAGAATTAAAGCACCCATAATTAAGTGGATACAAGGAAGGGGCAGGCAAAAGACTGCCCATTCCTCTTGTCTTGTATTTTTTTGGTCTCCGGGCTTCTGCTACAGTCATACACATTTTGGATCCTCCATGGAAGGGTCATAACTCATGGGCTGAAAGAAGGAATTACAGATATCATAACAACTGACTGCCAGAGTTTCCCAATTGCTATCTCTACTTCTTTTCTCCTTTTTCCCTATGGAGAGTTCCTCAAAATCTATTGTCTTACACAGAACAAGAAAAGCCTTAGCCTTCCCATCTGAGGGCTTATCTAAAAACAAGAAAAACCTGATAAAAATAATTAGAATTATATTAATAATGAAAATAATCAGATTTCAGATAGCATTTCTTATGTGCCAAGCATTGTGCTAAGTGCTTTACAAATATCTCATTGGATCTGGTGTTAACTTATTCTATTCCCAAGCTGAGGAAACATAATTTCTGCCCTCAAGGATCTTACATTCTAACAAAGTAAGCCAAAATATAAAAGGAACTTGGAAGTGGGACAGAGAAAAGCATAAGTATGGGGTAGACTGATAGGGAGAGGCTGAAAAAGTCAGGAGAGTCAGGTTTGATGATGCAGTTGGGAGCCAAAGAGGTTAAGTGAATCACCCTTCAGAAAAAGGGCTTAGACTAAACTCTGGTTTGGCCTGAGGGGAACTGAGACCCATAGGTCAAAAATATCAGAATGAGGATTTGATTCCAGGTCCTTTCACTCCAGCCACTACTCTTTCTATTCTCCTACTCTGTTTTTACTATGTGGTACCTCAGGTAACTATCATTGCCCAGTTTTCTGGAGGTGAAAAATGAGACTCAGGTTAGTTGCCCTAGTCACGATCATGAAGCTATTTATTTTCAGAGCTGGAATTTTGATCTATGTTTTCAGAGAACAAAGTACTTCCAACTTCAAGAATCTTTGCCTGGCAGATGGCCTCCTGGGTGGGGTAAAAAAGGTTGTTACTCTTAGGTTGGATCTTGTCTTCCCTTCTGTGCCTCCAATTCAAGCTTTTACTTTGTTGCTGGTGGTTTTGTGTCATTGGTTGTATCAGGAGGCTCTGAAAACTGCAAAATTTGAGAGATAATATCTGTGGGCATGTGAGAACACACAGTGTCTTTATTGGCCCTATGCAAGAAATCATAGTCAGTGACGGGCTGAAATCAATCCAAGGTAATATTCTCAGGAGAGGAAGCACAACAAAGGCTTGAAAATCCAGACCAAGCCAAGACAAACCCTGAAGGGGCCCTCACATGGGCTTCAGTGTTCCCCTCATCTCCATCCCTACGTGATCTTGCTAAACTCACATCCCTCTCTCCCAAGGAACCTGCAAAATTTTCTCTCTCAAGCTCCCAGCTGTATCTTTTTAATTGTTGTTTCGGTCTTATTCATTATTCGTGATTATTGTTGCTGAGTGTATTACCATTAATCAGTCAAAGAACTGATGATAATTTGCACCTGGGACAAAGTTCAAACCACAGTGACACTTTTGAGATCCCATGAAGTTCATTTTCCTTGTCTAGCAGGTGACAAGATAATCCCATCTCTGGAGGCAGACAGAATCCTGAATCTATAACTAACTTCTGTTTGCCCCCTCCCATATCTACTCTCTGACTGGTAGAGTCCAGCTCTACACTTCAGCAGCAGAGACAAGCCTGGTGACTGTATTTGATTCAGAGATTGAGAACAAGAATATCCCCTCTCTTCCTGCCAATAAAAATGGAGGTAGAGTAGGATTCTGTTTGCTGCCAATAGAGAAGGCACTCTGAAGAAGGCTGTCGCACTTTCCCTCACAAGCCTAGTGAGATACTGTCTTTGTGAAGGTCTTCCCCCCAGGTGCAAATCCCCATTGCAGTATATCTGGGCTGCTCCAGTGTGGCCCAGATTAGTTTTCTCAGTTCTAACGCACCTTGTAACCTCTTGTACACATTCTGCCAAGTATATTTTTTTTATCCCAAACCCCACTTTTCATCATATCTATGCCTTTTTATTTTGTAGATTTACATATCCTAGTGTTAGGAAGGAAGATTTCTTTCATTCTATTTTTAATGCTTGGTGGTTGGTAGACATGGAGTGGACAATAACCTGAGAAGCCCAAGCCCAGAAGGAGAATAAAACAATACGGTTACCTTCATTATTACTGTTAAATGAAATGCAAAATTTCTTCTATTTTACCATCCTAGAATAGACTGTATCAGTAACAGTCATAAAACTAAAAGTTTGCCTTCCCTTTCTGTCCTAGAACAAAGATTGTCCTAGTTCCCAGTGATGCTTATTTTACTTTCTGAATGTCAAGTGTCTGACTACAGTCTCTCTTTCCCTCCCCCCCTTTTTCTTTCTCCTCCTTTGAAAAGCACAACTATTGGACTACCATCTCTGTAGATTCCTGCTTATTGGTTATGTGAGATTTTCAGGAAGGGATGGATGTTGGCACCAACATGCTACTTGAAGGGAGACAAATTCTTGGATTGGAGAGTCACTTTCTGGTCAGTGACACCCCAAGGTAATTTCAAATAAACTCATTTCCTTTTCGGTTAATCTCTGAAATTATTCATTTCCAGGTAGCTGATCAGTTTGTCAGGTGAGATTCTCCCTTGTTTCTCTTGGAGCCTAGGTTAAAATTTCTTCAACAATTTAGAAATGGAATGATTGCCCCTCCTCTGAGGCCACTGAGTGATGGAAATGAAACCAGCTCCCGGGAGGTGGATGCCCTAGGTAAGGTTTCTTATCCCTGTCAGACTGCTGTGCTTCAGTTCAAGCCTTTTTGTCCTCTGGAATAGTAAGTATTACTTTCCTTTTAAAAGCTCTTTCTTTGCATGATGCTACTTAAATTTTTCAAAGCCAAAATTATATCCAAAATGATTAAGGCAAAATGATAGAAATCTCCCTGAGTGAGCAGGCGAGCCTGAACAGTGGTTATGGTTGGAAGAATGTCTTCCTGGTTTCTGAGAGAACACTTGGGTGGAGGGTTTCTTTTGAAATTTATTTTTTTGATCCTTTCAAGGAGGCACCATCATGGTGGCTTCAGTCTACATCCAGGATAGACTAGATGAAGGTTAAGACAACCTTTTCAGGCAGAGACTCTGGTTCAATCTGAGGTTAAACTAGACCCCAAGCAATCAACAGAGTAAGCCGAGCACTGAAAGCACATTGAAATTTATAGTGAAACATTTTCTGGCCTCTCTGGGTGGGCCAATCAAGATTATCTATAAAAATTATTCATCTTTTTTCCATCATATATGGCATAGAAATGCCCTGACTAATTTCGTTTAGTAAAAGAAAATATGGAGTCATTTGAGTTGGATAAATTGACCTAGTTCCAGGATCTTTAAAGTGAAGGTGGCCAGCCAAAGAGATGGACTGTGCGTTTGGAGAGATCTCATATTTGAATCCATTTTCTCTCAGTTTACTGTAATCTCTTTGTCTAAATGCCCATAGTACCAGGACCATAATTTTAAAAAAAATGTTTCTCCCTTGAGAGTCTAAGGAAGAGTAAAAGAGATCAAGGCTGCATTCTTTTTTATTAGTTTCTGTTTGTCTAAGAATATAAGCTGTCAGCAATATCTGTGTGTATTGTGGTTTAGTAATTTTGGCAGAATTCCTTTACCTGTCCTCTGAATATCTAAAGGCAGGGGTGGGGGAAATTGAAAGCTCTTCAGATGAAAGATTCAGAGGTTTCAACAGATACAATTGTGTCTTTATTCCTGTCTGAGGGATGTAGAGAGAGAAAAGGGGAGAAAGAGGCAGAGACACAGACAGACAGAGACACAGAGACAGAGAGGGGGATGGAGACATAGAGACAGAGAGATGCAGAGGAGAACAGAGACCAGAGAGAGAAAGAGACATTGGTAAAAAGATTAGTAAAAATTTTTCCTGCTCTGAAACTGAGGGATGTATTATTCTATTAAAACATGAATAGAATTCACCAAATAGAGTATATTGTAGGTAGGATGAACAGACCAAAACCTTTTATGTTTTAACCTCTAAGACATCCTATTTTCTTCATCACGTACAATTTAATAAAAATTTTAAAAGGTAGAGTTACAAGACTAATCAATGAAACCATCTCCATCCTTAGTGAAAACTCACCTCTGCCATTCTTGGTGAGTTATAGAAAATGGACTGAAAGCCTCTGTCTACACTCATTCCAGTAAATGGAGCTTTGGAGAGTTAATTTCTAGACATCATGTAGCTCAGCATGCTGTGCAAGTGGCAAAAGCATGCTTCTTGGTAAGGAATCAGCAGGACTAATGACTCAAAGGTGTTGAATCAAAACAGGGTTTACATGCAACAAGGACATCCTTTCCTAGAAGTGAGTGAAGCAGCTTTGCTGTGAGTTGCTAAGTGGGAAGACTGGGCAACTGCCCTTGTTCTACATCAACATGTCAACATGTGTTCTATGGGCACATATTACTTCTATTTTTTTTTCCGTTTACACTTTAATGAATTCATATGAACTTAGATCCAAGAAGGCAATGGTCAGGTGGCTGGAAGATCCATCAGGGCCTTCAGAGTTTCTACCTCCAACTGGGGTCATTAGCAGAGTCATTGGGGTCAATCATAACTCTAAAAGGTAACAGTATGATATCGAGTCTTTTTTTGTTATTCCTGTTACATCTTCTTAGGCAATCTCTTTTCCAAATGATCATTGCATTATTTCACTTGGTTTATTATACAGACCATAGCAGATATAGACTCCTGAATAACCCAGAAAACTCCAACCCTTCAGGGTTCTCTTTAGAATACTGAGGAGAAATATCATCTGGAGACCTCATCTGTCAGTATCAATGGAAGATAGAAGAGTGATTTGTCTAGTTGATAGTGATAAACAGAACCACAACAATGTCTGCTTTCCTTCTTAAATTCTATATTGAGTGGGTAATTTTTTTATTAGAAAATAATGGGAGAAAATCTTTCTGTGTGTTTTCATTTTCTTCCCTCCTTCCTTCCTGCCTGCCTTCCTTCTTCTGTTCATTTCCTTCCTTCTTTCTTTCTTTCTTTTTTCTTTCTTTCTTTCTTCCTTTCCTTCTTTCTTTCTTTCCTTCTTTCTTTCTGTCTTTCCTTCTTTCTTTCTTCTTATCTCTCTGGCTATGAAAATAGTTCTACTTCAGTCAGTGATATAATTATTTTTCTTGACTTAGTTCTAGGTATTGTCTTCTTCATCCAGACAGGAGCTGGTGTACTGGGAAATTTCTTCCTCCTTTGCCATTGTACCTTTGCTTTCCTAACTGGAAGAAGACTGAGGCCCATACACTTCATTTTTTTCCACTTGGCCTCGGCCAATGTTTTAGTGCTTATTTCCAAGGGAGTCCCTCAGACAATGGTTGGTTTGGGGCTGAACATTTTCTTGGATCGTGTTGGGTGTAGACTTACTGTTTTTCTCCATCGAGTAGCCCGTAATCTTTCTGTCATCATCACCTGCCTTCTGAGTGGTTTTCAGATTATCACCATCAGCCCTATTACCTGTTCCATTTGGTCAAAACTCAAAACTAGTATGTCAAAGTGCATTTTCCACTTCTGTCTTTTCTGCTGGATCCTACTCATACTGACAAATGTATTTATGTTTAGAAATATACAGAACTTTATGGAAAGCAGTAACAACACAAGGATATGGAATATGGGATTCTGTTCAGACTCCACTCTACCTTCCTTCAATGTCTCATTATTTACAATTTTGTACTCTATGATTGATTTCTTGTGTGTAGGATTTATGGTCATGACCAGTAGCTACCTGGTGCTTCTCCTGCAAAGACACCATCAACAAATCCAGTATATTCACAGCTCCAGTCAATTGTCAACAAGGTCCCCTGAGATTCGAGCCACCTACACCATCCTGGTGTTGATGAGTACCTATGTCTCCTTCTACTCAATCAATTCCATTTTTTCATTTTATAGTGTTCAGTTCAATAAATATCATCAGTGGTTGCTTCCCATAACAGCTCTCTTGGATGCATGTTTCCCAGCAATTAGTCCATTTGTGCTTATCAGCAGTGATTCCCAAATTCTCCATTTTTTCTGCTCACTCTGGCAAAAGAAAAGATCTTAATGCTCTTTTCCTCCAGATATACCACTGTCTGGCATGTGATTTACACTCTTACCAGCAGATGTCTTTAAGAAGCAAATAGGAGCAGGTCTGCACACAATATGATCAAAGAATTGTAGGGTTTAGAAACTAGAAAGGACATTAATGATAACTATAATCCTCGTCATATCAGTAATTTGTATAGAGCTTTAAAGTTTGAAAAATACTTTACATTTAGTCTAACCAGATATCCTTTTAATGTGGAGTTTCTTGTCTCTCTCTCTCTCTTCCTTAACACCATTTTGAGTTCTCATTCCCGAAATGTTTATTAAATATTCTCATTCATTTCAGAAACTGTTTTTCATATTTTTAAAATAAGATCTTGAGAACATTAATTTGTGCTCACCATGGAGGGACAGTTGAGAAATGTCTAACAAATGCTTCCACATATGAAGTAAGGGAGAAATTTTATGTTTACCTGTGATCTGCAAAGGGTACATAAGCAATATCTGGAGAAGCAGAGAAGGAGGCTTTGTGAAACTTGCTCCTCATCATGGCTAATACAAGGAATGCACTATGTCATGAGTGAATTTTGACAAAAGGGTAAACTGATACAATTCCTTGCACAAGATAACTTTTATTCAAAGAGGCATACTTCCTTCCAATAAATGAATCAATGCATTGCCTCCATTTATGCTCCATTTATGCCAAGGACACAGACAGAGCAAAAGGCTAGTTTCCCTTTTATAGGTTTTGGAGAGTACAGAACAAAGAACAGAACAGGATAGGCGATATCATAGAGTTGAGGGCAATAAGACTGGTTACAGAGCTGAGTCACAGGAGCCAACATGCTTGGTTGGAAGTTTGGTAATTGGGGCTGGGATCAAATCCTTCCTTCCCTCCTAAGAGTCCACATGCAAGATAACCAACCAAATACCCTTGAAGGATAACTTTGTGGTGCAAAGGTATAAGGTCTGACTCCCTTGTGTTCACACACATCTTCCATTTCAGATAAATTCCTTGAGGCAAAGAAAGATCAGTGCCTAGTAGGAATGCTGGGTTTATGCAATTAAATCCCTTACAGTCAGCTGAATTCTGAACTAAGGTCAGAAACAAAGAATGTTGTCTTAAGGTATTATAGGACAAAAGAAATTAGAGGACAAAATCGATTAACTTGTAAATAGGATCAATGGGAAAATGATGCAGAATTTATACTGATCTTTTCATTCCCCCCTTCATTTATGAGGGATAACTGTCTCTCATAGATGACTTATCTATTAAGATAATCCTAAAAGATCTTTAATATCATTATTACCAACAGTAGAGCACACTAAAATATTTTTTTTCCTGGCAAAAGTTCAAATCAAGCTTTAACACAGTAACTAATGCAAAGCTGAAAGAATAAGAAAGCTGATTACCCATAGGTCAAGCCATAGTGAAAATATCTAAAATTTAGAAGGGAGATTTACATGTCTCAAGTCACCTGAGAAAATTCAGCAGTATAGATACTTGTGAAATAAAGTGCACACCAAAGTACAATTAGCAACACCATTAACTTTTATCAAGTCTTCTTCTATCCTAGTAATGCATTCCCAATGCTCATTTCATCAGCAAATTTCATCTTGGATCTGGTTGTCTCATGTTGTCAACTCATCTGGTAGCAATTCTTTTGGACATTCTGGAACAGGTTAGCTCTGCCTCTTCAATGGAATTGTTTCTCTGATTTCATATCTCTTGTAAATTTGTAGACTTCTTACTATATTTTTTTTTATAAAACAGATCTCAGTACAATTCTGTGCATCTCCTTGAATTTTATTTCAATAACCAGTTAAATCTGCTCAGATCTTACAGTTCTGATATTGTCAAGAACAGAGGTATGAGATCATTACATTAGAAACCCACAGTTCACTTGAAACTTTAGAGAATTTAAGTTCTCAAATACCCCTTGCTTTTTCTATCATTAATCCAAATTCTGTATTTCATATAAACACTGCTAACACCAAGGAAAAGGAAAAATCTTTTAAAAGTCTATGAAGGGGTCACTAGGTGGCACAGTGAACAGAGCACTGGTCTTGGAGTCAGGAGGACCTGAGTTCAAAGCCAGCCTCAGACACTTAACATTTACTAGCCATGTGACCTTGGGCAAGTCACTTAACCCAAATTGCCCTGCCTTCCCCCCTCCAAAAAAAAAGTCTATGAAAATCTGACTTGGAAAATGAGTCCTTTTACCTCAAAATTTAATATTTACCAAAGAGCCAAGAATCTTCTGAAATTATCATTGACTCCATTATAAATAACTTTCAGTGGTATAAGTTGCAAATTGTTACACTGAAATACAAATACCAACTGAAAAAATCAAAAGCTAATAATTTAAAATATCATAGGAAATAGAACTCTGAAAATCTTGTAAATTATATATAATTTCTTGTGTTTTCTAAATTTTTATTGCAATTATTTTGCACGCAAAATTTTTCAATCAATTCTATTTTTTTTCCTTTTAGAATTCCAACTCATTTACCTCCTTAGGAGGAGTAAACACTGATAAAGATCTAAGCTTTATAAGAAAACAATGCTCTTTTAATAGAAAGATTACCTTTAATATAATCGTACTCCAATCTAGCAAAAAAGGCCTGGGATGATGTGTAAGGGTAATGAAATTTGAAGATCCCTTTGTATTGATAAGTTGACAGGTACTTAGCACCTACTTTCAAATTAAGCCTCTGTTAAAGAAACAGAAGGTATAAACCCCTGTTGCTGACGTAACAGGAAGTGGCTGAACAGGGAACCCTGTTGCTGACATAACAAGAAGGGGCTGAACAGGAAGGAGCAAAAAAACCCAGCTGGGAAAGTCAGAACTTCTTGGGATAAGCATGTGGAGGCAGGGCAGCTGCTGATGCTGCACCAAAAACTGAACTGACAAGTGAGAAGAATTGAGAAGAGGAATGAGAATTGAGAACTGAGACAGAATTTCTTGGAGCAAGCCATGTGGAGGCTGGATAAAGTGATTTTGATTATTTGAATGGAGTTTATGGTGCTGAAGACTTCCAAGGGCGAGCCACAGCTTCCGAGGATTTCTGATGGCCAGCTGAAACTTCTGCTGAAGACTTTCTAGGGCCATCCTGGAGCTGCCAGAGGAAGCATGACTGTGGTGTTGGTTCTTTGTCTGTTTGTGGCTTTGTTAAGCCTTGACTTCCCAGGATAGAGACTGTGAAGGATTTAAGGTGGACTGGACACTGTGAGCTTCAGTGTAGAACAGGAACTGCATGGAGAGCTGGACAAGGAGCTGGAAGCTGTCTGCCTTTGAACCCAGGTGACAGTTTGGTGAATTCAGGTAGGAGCTGAAACCATATGCCTCAAGTCGAGATGAAAAGACCTCTCCATTGGTACTGAGTAGTGATGAAATTGTGATTTACTTGTGACTGATAGGTAGATGGCCTGTGTATTTCCCACTACCCCTTAAGAGGGTATTGAGTAGTGACTAATGGCTGAATAGTGACTGATTTGTAACTTAGTGTACCCCATGGGTGGAGGACCTTGACCTTTTTTACTTTATGATTGAATGATTGTTACTAAGTGATTGATTGACTAAATGATTGTACTTTGTTCAAAACTATGTGACCACTTTGGTGAAAATGATTTTGGGGCTAAATTGTTGAGTTGTGACATGGTGGGTTCTGTATTTTGATTTTCTGTAATGAGTTTTAACATTCTGAATGCTGTTCCTTGATTTTCTATGAATGTTTTGCTCTGATTTGTTATTGCATAAATAGAGTGTTCACTCTACTGTGTAACCAAAACTTTGAAAGATGTTCACAGCAGCCATCCTCTGGGAAGCTGCTCGTGTTTGTCTTTACATGGCATGAGCAAACAAATTAAGCAATGAATTCCCAGTAATGTATGATTCATCAGTGGACATCAAATGAGTTGTCTTACAGTAAGACATTTCTGCTCTTTAGCACATGCTCTAAGAACAGGTGTTAGTCCCACATTAAATAATAAACCTAAGCCGAATTGAATTTTCCTTTGAGGTAATACAAGTTGTTTTATGAGTTACTCACTTCTAAGTAAACTGATTGTACTGAAATTCTTTTCTTCAAGACAAAGCTAAATATGATTCTGATTTTAATTTAAAGAAATCAACATATTAATACTTTGGTCCCACAAACATTTGCATCACTGTTTAATTATTTCTATAACCTTTAAAGATATATCAAGGATAGTATCTTATTCTGGAATATATAACTATGAACATGCAGATGGCAATTCTAAGTAGTAATCCATGTAGTTGTTTAGGGACTGAAAAAGACTACACTCTCAGATGCCTGCATATTAAATCAATGCAGAGGTGTCAAAATATAGTATCAACAAGATACCTTGTATCACAACTCAACTTAGAGAGAGATTTTCTATGAAAGAAACTAGCAGGGACAAAATTATAAAAGCATCATAAGACTATAACTGATCTTTTAGGCCTAAACCCAAAGGACCAAAATGACTTAGCATCTGTATGATAGTATAAAGCATTCTCAGATTCATTTGATTTCAGGTAAGTATAGTATAAGCAACCATGTGTATGGCAGGATACCACACCCAGGTGCAGAATTAGGTGAGAAGATTTCTTGTTTGAAAAACTGAAGCCAGAGGGTCTTATTTAAGCCTTCCCAAGGTCACCCTCCCAATCTTTTTCCCAAAGACAAAGATCCACTGGCATCACTCCCATTAAGCTGTTGGCATTTTTTTTTAAACATTGGCTCAAGGCCACAATGAACCTGAAATCAAAACTCAGAATAACATCTGGTTAGAATTCCTTGAGATTTTACCTCACATAACAAGTTTCACTAATCATGCATATGCTTGAATATAGTTATTATCAACATTCTCATCTCATTCCCATAAATTCTTTAGCAAATAAAAATTAATAGACCTTTGGAAAAATCTCGCAAAAGATTTTGCTTAACATATTTTTCTTCTATTATTTCACTTTCTCGAATATGGCTTAAAATTCATCCTCTTTTTAAAGGAAGTCATAAGAATTTTAGAATGATTATTTTAATTATACAACAATGTTTAATTATAATTAAAATTATATTATGTAAATTCATATAGATAATAAATAAATTATTGTTTTTTAACCCCTTTAAAATAAAAATATATTTCTAAGGCTGAATTCTATTATGACTGAGGTGGTCAAGATATAACTTCAGCATAGATTATTCCAATTATAACTTAATAATTATAACCACAAATCATTACATAAAACATGTCAGTGCTATAAACACACAGGTAAAAATGTTCCCCAAATTTTCTTTCCCTTATTCAAGAAGTTTTTCTAACAGAAGAAGGGGTTCCTTGTCAAAATAAATGAACACACTCATTCTTTCACAGGGCTGATAAGGATTCACAACCTTGCTGAATTTCGGAGGTTTACAAATAAAGAGATTTATGAGATGTTTATCTCACTCCTCTTTTCTTTCCAAAAAAAAAATAAGCTATTATGTTTTTTCATTTAAAATATATTGAATTAAAGGCTTTATAGGTTTTGACATTATGACAATAGTCTCTAATACCTAAATAAAATTTCACAGTATCCAAATTTTTAAAAAAGAATAAAAATCTGCAATGATATAAAATTACCATTCCCTCCACATTTCTTATACCGTGGTTTCTCAGAATTTACAATCATTACTGGCTTACATGCAGTATTAGGTTAACTCCAAATATGCTGGGCTAAGTATTACAGGCCATGGTTGTTAAAATATCTCCCTCTACTTTCTGGTAAGATCTTAAAATTATTCATTATACATATAAGGGCATCTTAAAGAAATTTCTGTTATACCAAATTCACAGTAAAAACATCATTATTATCTGTTGCATTTCCAAATTAACATTTTCAGATAATTCACATTACCTTTTTAACAACTGAGTCCAGAATCATTTATCTATAACCTAACCAAATGTAGATTTAAAAAGAATTTGGCACTTTATTATTTCTTTTTTAAATTTTTTTTATTCCTTTTAAACTGAAATCCAGAGCAAGAAAAGAAAAAAAAAGAACTTTTCTGTGTACACAGCAGAATATAAGAGAGGGTTCAGTATAAAAGCATAAATTTCCATTTCTGAAAAGCCCATTTAATAAATTCTAAGCATTGTTTTCAAAGTAACACAGTTTTTCTATGCTTCCTTCAAGGTTTTCTTTTCTTTTTATTTTTTCTCTCCCTTAGCATTCCTACGTTAGAGAAGGCTAAATTGAATGTGAATTTAGATATATGCATATTTGTGTGTGTATACCATTGGTATATGCACATGGTATACACGCATACATATATATATAAACATAGACATGCATATATTCATGCATACATATACGTAAGACTATACTACATATATTCCTATTTGTCAGTTCTTTCTCTGGAGGTGAATAATATCTTCCTTCACATGTACACGTTTTTCTAAATCAAAAAATTCATCATTTCTTATATCACAGCAGTATTCCATCACAGTTATATCCAATCTCATAGATTGTCTCTGAAAATCTCTTCCCAATTTTCTGCTTTCTTTCTAATCTTGACTACATCAGATTTATTCATACAAGAAATTTTAATTTAAAATAATTTAAGTTATTCATTTTACACTTCAACAATACTCTTGCCTTATTATATAGTTTAAGGTCTGGTACCATTGAATCTCCTTCTGTACATTTTTTCCTTCGTTTCTTTGAAATTCTTGATCTTTTGTTCTCACAAATGACTTGTGTTACTATTTTTTCTAACTCAGTATAATTTTTTAGTAATTTAATTGGGAACACATTGAGTAAATAGAATAGTTAGATAAAATAGTTTTTTTATTATATTGACTTTGCCTACATATCTATAATAAATATTTTCCCAATTATTTACATTTGATTTTATTTGTATAAAGAATATTTAATGTTTATGTACTTCCTGTGTCTGTGTTTACAGGCATGCTCTTGGTATTTTATACTGTCTAGTTATTTTAAGTGGTTTAAAACAATACTGAATAATATTAGTTACATACAGCATTGTTTCCTGATTTTTCTCTTTTAATTATATCTGTTTGTATCCAGCTAAATTTAACTTTGTCTAAGATCGTGATTACTGCAGATACTTTTTTTCACATAATAAATTCCACTCCAGCCCTTTATTTTATCTGTGTGCATCTTTTATTTTTATTGTTTCCTGAAAACAACATATTGTTGAAATCAAATTTCTAATCCATTCTGCTATCCATTTCCATTTTATGGGCAAATTCATTCCATTCCCATTCTAAGTTATAATTACTTTTGGTATATTTTCCTCCCTTCAATTTTTCCTCATTTTCCTTCTCACCCTATTTACGCTATCCCTTGTCATCCATCTAATTTGCTTCTGTCCACTATCTTACCTCCTATTCCTTAATCCACATAACCCTCTAAAAGTCTCTCTCTTATCCTCTCCATTCACCCCACACCTTAAACAACCTATCCTTCCAAGACCTTCTCCTTTATCCCCTTCCTAATTCATAATACACACATATTTCTAAAAATCTCTCTTTTGTCCTATCCCTTCCCCCTCTTATTTCTTTATAAATTTAGAAGACTTTTCTATCCTTCTAGATATATGTTGTTCCCTTTAACCCATTTCTCATGATAATAAAGTTCCAACACTACCTTCTCTCTCTCCCAATTGCTTCTTCTGTATTTTTCTTTTCATGACTTATTTGTATGAGATAATTACTCCTTTGGATCTCTCCCTATATTTTTTTAGGATCACCCCATCAAACATAGCTCAGTCCAAGTCTTTATTTTAAACTACCCAAATAATGATGACAGTCATAAGAGTACTAATAATATTTTCACATGTAAGAAGTAAACAATTTGACCTTGAGTCCCTAATAATTGATCTTTATTGTTTACTTTATATTTCTCCTGGAGCTTGTATGTCAAATTTTCCATTACATTCTGCTGTTTTTGTCACAAGTACCTGAAAGTCTTTTAGTTCATTAAATATTCATTTTTTTCCATTCAGGATTATACTTAACCTTGACTGTAACCCCAGTTCTTTTGCTATGTGAAATATAGCATCCCAAGACCTAAAGCCCTTCAATGTAGGAGCTATTAGGTCTTGTGTAATCCTTATTGTAGCTCTATGATATTTAATTTTTTTTTCTTGTTGCTTACAATATTTTCTTTCTTTAAGCTGGGAGCATTAAAACTTGGCTGTGATATTCCTGTAAGATTTCTTCCTGGGATCTCTTTCAAGTGGCAATCAGTGGGATTTTTTTCTATTTCTGCTTTGCCCTCTTATTCTAGAACTTGAGGGCAATTTTCCTTGATAATTTATTGTAATATTGCATCAAGTCTTTTTTTTTATCATAACTTTCAGATAATCTGACTATTCTTATACTGTCTCTTCTCAATTTGTTCTCCAACTCAGTTGTGGTATTTTTTTCTGATAAGATAGTTCCCATTTTTTTCTATTTTTTCATCCTTTGATTTTGTTTTATTATTTCTTGGTGTCTTACAACATCATTAGTTCCCCTTTGCCCAATTCTAGTTTTCAAAGAATTATATCCTCCCTTAGGTTTATGGTCCTCTATTTCCAGTTGGTTGAATTTCTTTTCATAATTTTCTTTATCTTCTTGGATTACTCTTATTTTTTCCCAATCTCACTTATTTCATTTTAAAAGTCCTTTTAAAATTCTTCCAATAACTTTCTTGGAGCTTGTGACTATTTGATACTTCTCATTGAAAAAAGAATGCAGTTTTGTTTTGTTTTTTGCTCCACTACCTTTGAATATGAACCCAGATCTCCAACCCCATTATAGTTATCTTATGGTTGCATTTTCTTCTTTGCTTATGATGTGGTTTGAGATTGTTGAGAACCTCAAAATGTCAGAGTATAGGGGGTCCACATGGAATGAATTCACATATTCAAACCATCTTCCAGTCAAAGTGGCAAAGTTTATTGTAACACCAATAGAAACCAGCAGGACTCCTAATGAAACTGCAACTTAATGGGGATGAGACTGATGCTAATATAAAAAAAGGAGAGTAAAAAGAAATCTGAATGCTATTAAGGAGTGGTAAGTAGTCTGGGGTGGGCCAGGAGTGACAGTGAAAGGAATGTCAAGTAAGCTAATTAGGTGATGTAGGTGAACTGAGGTTGGCCAGGTGCCTTGGATTGAGGCACCAGTGATCTGGCTGCTGAATGTATGGGAAAATTCAGACAATAGTTTTCCAGAGTCATGGTCTTTTATCTGAGGACTGGGTTTCTTCCACAGACAGTCTTTTATTCTAGTGATCCAGGCTCCATCACCCCATCAGCTTACTTGTTTTTATTTCTTTTTATTTTGTTTTTAGTAGCTATTGTTATTATCAAGTTTGAGTTCCAAGGTATAGGGATTTATGCCCAAAGCCTCAGGTCCTTCTTACTATTATTTTCTGAACTCCATCCAGGGTCCAACCTTGGGAACTCCTCTCCACCCCAAACTGTGGGTAAAGCCTGAAGCCATGCTATCCTACAAATTTGTTTGCTCTCTGAGGTTCCTCAAGTGGCTGCAATTTACAGCTGTCCTCTCTAATCAGGCACTGAAACCAGGTACTCAGTTCTCCTGCAAAAGCCCATGGCCAGCAAGTTTCCAACCCTGTGTGAGAAATGTGCTCATTTCTGGAAAGAATAATACTTGTTGTGAAGCCAGGAAAGTTCCCATTTTATTTTATATTTACTCTACATTCCTAGAGCATGAGTACCTGCTGAATGAAGAGTACACTTGCTCAGACAAATGCCAGCCTTTTTATGCTGTTCCCAATTAGAATTTTCTCCCTTGCTCTCCATTGGCTAAATGCAACCTCCTGAACCTCCCACTTCATGTTCTCCTCCCTGATAGGTTCCCCCTCAAACAGTTCTGACCTTTTACCTGATCAGAAGCCTGGTTCTGCTAGATCTCTGATTAGAACCAGTCACCTCTTACATACATTCTGCTATTACTCAAAGCTGGAAGGAGTTTTAATCCTTCTTTTGTTTCCCACACCTGTCTTCCTGCTACCACAGTCATTAGGCATGTGCCAGTTTCTCCCCCACAGCCGCAGCCTGGGACCATGTCTGGTCAGCACAGCTGTGCTTGGCCTCCTTCAACTATGGAAGGTTTTTCAATCCTCTCCTTCTATTAGGAGAGAAACGTTTCACTTAAAAAGAGACCAGAATAAAACTGATCACATCTGGAGCTATTTCTTAAATGATATTGCACAGAATCTCAAATTATAATTTCATTTATTTAGTATTATATTTTACAATCCAATTTCTTCTGAGAATTTCATATTATGGGGTCCACTATTTCCAGATAATTTACTACCAGAGTTAAAAGTGGGAGTCTAATATTAGAAATTAATGTACCCTATTCATCCTACTGAAGAGAACATTTTAATTTTGTTCAAATCTCAGTCCTGCAATCTCAGAGAAAAACAGAAGCAAAACTTCATTGCTATCAGTTAACTCATAGCTCTCTACAACTTTTTTCTATTTGTTTTCAAACCAAGATGAAAGCATTTTACTGCAGTTTACATAAATTCACAAAGCTTTTTCATGTTTCTCATTTTAACAAAGTCAAAATTCCCTCAAATCTTTCTGTCAACATATTTTAATGAAAACTCATCCCTTACTCAACATCAGAGAATTCATACTGAAGTAAAGCCATATAAATGTGGAAAAACTTTTAGCCATAACACATGCCTTACACAGTATCAAAAAATTTATACTGGAGAGAAACCCTAAGAATGGTGTGAATGTGGGAAAGCTTTCAGTGATGACTTATCCCTTACTCAACATTGAAGAATTCACACTGGTGAAAAATCTGATGGATGTCATGACTGCAGGAAAACCTGTACTCAAAGTTCCTTCCTGACTAAGCATCAGAGGATTCATGCTAGAGAGAAGCTTTATGAATATAGTGACTGTGAAAAACACTTTAGCCATAGATTACTCTTCCTCAAACATTAAGACTAGGTTTTAGCTATACTTTTTTTTGGCAATAAAAAGGTATTTTATGTACCCAAAGAGTCAGGACTACTAGACTTCTGCATAGCTGTTTTCATATATTAGCTGTTTATGCATATTATTTTATATATTTATATATATTATATGTACATATTATATATTAGCTGTAGTTTTATTTCCATTTTAAATTCTCCTCTAACCATAATGAATTGGCTTCATTAAAACGGGTGTCCCTATCCACTTCTAAATTTTGACTGGCTTTCCCGTAAAACAGAAATTGACTTCCATGAAATCATTTCTGAAATTGCTTCAATTGCAATTATAAGCAACCCTGCTTTGACTAAATGTATGTAAGACCTACCTTTTTTCCATGATAGCAGTTGAATGTCTATTCTTTTCTCTGCTTTTTCTACATTCTACTCCTTTCTCTTATGACCCCCACATGCTCAGAATTGTGGCATAGATTGTGACAGGTTTGGACTAATAAAACCTCCTTAGTATGGAGGGGAGAGGGGAAACCTTTTAGCCTTCTTGCTTCCATTGTGTATGTATAACACTGTCTTATGTGGAGAAAATGGTATTTAACAAAGTTAGATAAAATATTTGATGAAGGAAAATCCCAACTTCTGACTTCTACAACATTCCTGGCTGAGGATCCCACTTACCTCATGCCCCTGAAATCCTCTAGCCAGTTAACAGAACTTACTAATTATTTTCATCCATTTGTGCCCCATGACTCATGGATTTCTCCATAGGCATCATGAAAGCAGAATTCTTTATCAACTTCCACACTATTCAATTCACTCAGTGGACCACCCCATTCATCTATTTTTTTTTAAGTTTGGTATATAAGCTGGATCACTATAAAAACTTCCTCTAAAGTGTTTGAACATCCTCAATACAAGTGCATCCTTAATTGATAACTGTGTCAATTGGCACAAAAGGAAGGATGTGACAAATATACCAATATATTTCTTTTGTCATACCAAAATCTGGGTTTGAGTGAAACATCTTGGACTTCAGCAGTGTCTTCAGGTCAATTCTGTTCATCCTAGTCTTCATTCACCATCCTCTGTCAATAGAGGGACTGATTCAACTCCTATCCTAGGTTTTTCTTTTTTGCATAACTCATACCTAAAAGCTTTCACTGCCTCTACTGCCAACCCAGAATATATGCCTCAGAGTAATAATCATCCTTCACCATCCTCCTCAGAAAAGGTTTGGAGGCTAGAAAACAATTTCTATATTTTGTGTAGACAAACCATGATTTTACTGAATGCCTTAATGAGAATTCAATGGAGGAAATGAAGGGATACCAGTCAGTGGAATTGGGCCTATAGTAAATCCTCTTCCCCAGACCCATCAAATTGACATAGTCTCTTTCACTGCTTCTACAAATTTACTTCTTTGACCAATGAATGCTTCCACAGCAAAATGCTAATTCATGGGAATCCTGAAAATTTCAGCAGGTAGAAAATGTTAGGAAGAAAGGGAGATAATGAGTACATTTAAAGTGGCGTAGTTCACTGAAAAAATAAGGACTATACATCTTCAAGAAGAGTGGGAATTGGAGTATTCAATCTGAATTGGAGAGGGGATGAACTAATGCCAAGGGCTGCCTATGGGCTCAATTATCGAGATTTGGATATTGATGGATTTTAATGTTATGCATTTCTTTGACAGTCAGCAGCCCATGAAGATGGGTTGAAATGACCAGTATTGTAAGACAATCAGGATGCTATCTGGTTCCTCTGACTATTGATAGTCAGAGGAAAATGGAACATTTCTGGTTCATAAGTTTATAGAGGATGTTAACCCTTTATAACCAGGGTGTCAAATGAAACTGTGACTTTTATTACCTTTTGGGGGAAATCTAACATATTTTTCAGATTTTTTTTTTAGAAACTTCTTAAGTTCAAGTTATTACTACTTCCTTCCCTCATATAAGATCTGTTTAAAATCTCTGGATTTATCCAAATTGACCGGGCAGTTGAACATGTATTTTATATATAAACTGGAGTGTCCATCAAAGTCACAGAAGTTCAAGCTAGTTCTTGGTCCAAAGACCAAGTAGTATTGAATGTTCCTGATTTCTTTAACTACAGAGTTACATCAAAGAAAAATTAAATTGTGTGAGAAGTACTCCATCACAACCATGTAATGGTAAGGAATTTTAAAGATCTTCCCTGCTCCTTAATGTACCTTACTTGGAGCCCAACAAGAGAAGCTTGCTTAGGGGAGGGTTGTTTTTCAGGAAGACACACACCTTTTATTACTTTGTAATTAGGCAGTGGGTCATGAAGGTTGTGATGTCCTCTGACCTGGAGAAGGCTATATAAACCTCTGAGGTAAGATTCTGCTTTGGGGCTCATTTATGGGAAGAGTTGTGTAATACTTATTCCCCCACAAATGAGTTAAAATACAGCTTAGGGCAAACAAAATGTGGGTGGAGATAAATAAGAACAGGGGCATAACCAGGGTCCTCCTGGGACAATTTGAGAAGATCAGAAAAAAATTCCAAGAAAAAGGTTGTGAAGAGTTAACACCTCCAGGCTAGGTTCCATTTTAACAGCAAGTGGCTAGCCCTTAAACAATAAGAAGCAAGCCCTGGGTTTAGTTGGCTTGAAAAGCTGCCCTGGTTCCAGCCATCAGAACTTTTACCTCCAGGATAGTGAGAAGAGTTGGGCATCTGACCCCCAGAAGATCAAGGGAGCTTCTACTGACCAGGAACACTAGACCCAGCCATGCTGTGAAGAGTAACTGGGGTGAGAAGAAACCAGCAAATGCCAGGTGAGTGCAGACGCAGTGGAGCAGAAAGCCTTTGGCTGTTGGCACTTACAGGAGACTTGAGGTTTGCCTTTTGTTTCAGGTTAAAGGGAAGAACTGAAGATCTGGGACGAGAGACACCACTTCCCATATGCCAGAGCTAGAGGTAATTACAAATAATTAGGGTATTAACACAAAAAATGCACAGGCAAAGGAGAAAGAATCCAACCATAGACACATATTATGGGAAGAGAGATGACCAGGGTTCATCTTCAGAGGAGGATATTGAAGTAAAGAAACCACAAAGAGTAAGGTCAAATGGTCACTTGTCCAATAAGAATTCATAGATCTTTAAAAAGACTTCAAAAATCAAATGACAGAGTTGGAGGAAAAACTAAAAAAGCAAATAAGAATAATCCAAGAAAAACAAGAAGGGTATGAAAGGAAAGTCAACCAACTGGAAAAAGAGATCCAGAATCTTAAGGAATAAAACGACACCCTGAAAATTAGAATTGGGCAAAGTGAAGCCAGTGAAATTATAAGGGATTAAGAAATAATTAAACAAAATATGAATAATGAAAAAATAGAAGAGAAAGTGAAACATCTTATAAGAAAAACAACAGATTTGGAGAATAGATCAAGAAGAGAAAATTCAGAAATAATTGGACTAACTGGATGTTATGATCAGAAAAAGAATCTTGATACAATAACACAAGAAATAATCAAAGAAAACTGTCCTGAAGCATTAGAACAAGCTTTAGAACAAGCATCAATCACCACTTAAAAAAGATTCTATGAGGAAAACTCATAGGAATATCATAGTCAAATTCCAAAAACCCCAGCTCAAGGAAAAAATATGAAAAGCATCAATATTAAAACAATTTAAATATGATGGTGTCACAATTAGAATCACACAAAACCTAGCAGCAGAGACAAGAAAGGACCACAGGTATTGGAATACCGCATATCAAAGAGCAAAAGAATTGGGACTTTTGCCCCAAAATATCATATCCTGCAAACTTTAATATCTTCCTGAATGAAAAAAAAATGGATCTTTGATAAACTCTCAGACTTTCAAGACTTTGTTTTAAAAAATTCTTTAACTTAATAGAAGATTCAGCATACAGGAACCAAGAGAAATATAAGGCATATAACAAAGACTGATTATAAGGGAACCATAAAGACAGACTGTTTACTTCTTATATATGTGAAATGTAAAAGGGATGTCTAAGATTCTTATTAATAATTGTGTAGTTTATAAGAAAGATTGGAGTAAACCTGAGAATGACATCAATTTAAAAAGTAAAGCCATTTAGGAACAGCTTAAAAGAGTAATTATCTGAGGTGCAACAGGAAGAATTGATAAAGAAGAATTAGATGGGAGAGATGGGGCTGTCGTCTATCCCCCCCTCCAAAAAAGACAAAAAATGTTTTTTACTATCTGGCACTGGCTAAGATATAGAAAGGTAGATCAATGGAACACAGCAGACATACAATTTACAGCACCAAATAAATATAGCAACCTTGACACTGTCAAGTGTAAAGACACAATATTTTAAGATGAAAATTCATTATTTGGTAAAAATAAATAAACAAACAAACAAACAAATAAGTAAATAAATTGCTAGGGAAACTGGAAAACAGTATAGCAGAAATTGGGCATGATAACTTTACTATATACCCATATATCTTATGCCATTTACCAAGATAAAGTACAAATGGATACACAACCAAGATATAAAGAGAAGTATAACAAAAAAAATATAAGAACATGGAACATACTAAATATCAGAACTATAGATAGGTGAATAATTTGTAAACATACAAGAGATAGAGAGCAAAGTTAGGTGTAAAATGGATAATTGTTATTTCATTAAATAAAAAGACTTTTGTACAGATAATACAAATGTAGCCAAGATCAAAAGTAAAGCAGAAAATTGGGGGGAAATTTTGTGAACAGGTTCTCAGATTAAGGTCTCATATTTCAAATATAAAAAGAATTTTGTCAAATCTGTAAGAATATGAGTCATTCCCCAACTGAAAAATAGTCAAAGGATATAAACAGGAAGTTTTCCAACGAAGAAATCAAAATGGTTTAGAGCATATGAAACATGCTTTAAATCATTATTAATTAGAGAAATGCAAATTACAACAACCTTGGGATATTATTTTATACTTACAAGTTGGCTAAAATTGTTGAAGAAAAAGCAACAAATGTTAGAACAGATGTGGAAATAATGGACCGCTAATTCATTGTTGATGCAATTGTGAAATGATACATCCATTTTGGAGAACAATGAAGTATTATGCCCAAAGATTTATTAAATTGACCTAGCAATACCACTTTGACCTAGCAATACCACTACTAGATCTATTTTCAAAGATGATTATGGAAAAAGGAAACTAATGTAATTGTTCTAAAATATTTATGGCAGTTCTCTTTGTGATGGCAAAGAACTAGGATTTGCAGGAATGCTCATCAACTGGGGAACGCCTGAACAAGATGTGGTATACAATTGTGATGGATTACTACTGTGCTATAAGAAATAATGAGTTCAATGGTCTTAGAAAAAGCATGGAAAGACTTGCACTAAATATTGAAGGGTGAAATCAGCAGAACTATAAGGGAATATTGTATACAGTAACAGCAGGAAGACATTGAGAATGACTTTGAGAAAAGTAGTCATTTTGACTATTATAATGTCTGAATCAACTATAAAGAACATATGAAGAAAGATGCTATCTACATCCAGAGAAAGAACTGATAAGTAGAAATATGGATGGAATAATTTCACATATATTTATAACCTTTTTGGTCTAATGGAAGCCATCTTTACAGCATGGGAATGGGGAAGGAAAGAAAAAATGTTAAAAAAAAATTAGAAATTTGCATGATAACTATTATATTTCTGAAAGGAATAGTAAGTCGTACAAAGTGGATTTGCAGTATCATGCACAATCATCTTTTTATTATACTATTAAATAAATAAATGTAAAAAAGTAGACTTTTTAGACAAAGAATTCTTTTGAAATGCAGTGGGGTCTGCCTACTTAGGGGTTCAAGATGAACCACTTCACAAGGGTGAAGGGACAGCAAAAATGGAGTAACAGGGATGGAAGTTTGGGGACTTCCTATTTAGTGAAATTTCTTTGCCTGAAAGGTGGATATAGCTATTAATGGTTAGTTATACATTCATAGAAAAGTCCCAGAGCAGGTTTGTGCCCATTCATTTTTTATAGACTCCTAAATGCATGTCCTCATTTGTGCTATAACCTAGAAAACTGTCTTTTGACTTGGAACACATTCTGAATGTTGAATAAAGTTCTATCAGTTATCTGTAACTCCTTTTCATCTTCAGATCATGACTTGACTATGTGTGTATGTTGGGAGGTAGGAAAGAGTGTCACCCATATGACACAAAGGGATATGACTTGATGGTTGGTTTCCATGAAGATGATGGGACAAGCATGATCCAAACCATGTTTCAAACCTACCAGGCATCATTTTCTGTGAATTCTTTGTTAATACAATGGCTGATGTGCATGAGACTACTCATTCTGTCTTGCTATGTGGCAAGGCTAGATTGGACATTGTTTTTAGGCAGTTTCTCAGGCTCAGATGGATAGAATCTTGTCCTGAACCTCAAAAGGGATTTTTTTGGAAAGTTCTTTGTTGTACAATATTTTTTGCTATTAGTATTAAAATTAATATTCAGATGGTAACAAAAATTTATGTTTAATATTAATTTGAGTATATATGTAGATGGTGAATTTATTCAATCAGCAGGTGACTTAAAGTGAAAGGAATAGTTAACAGGGATGCAGTTGATTATAGTTGAAGATCAATTCATTTAGAATCAAGGGTCTTGAATTGGAATTTTAGCTTTGTGATCAAGAGAAAATCATTTCACACTCCACTCCTTATCCACAAAACAAATGTGTCTAGTAATCTCACAATGCCCAGACTATCTCAAATCCTGGGAACACACTCAGAGACTTTTTCTTTAATCTGGAATGTCATCCCTCCTTCTAATACAGGGGAGTTGGCATTTAGAACCTGAGCCTAGAACTGCTCCAGTCTCTTAGCATCCTTTACTCCCAAACTGATAAGAAATGGGACTCTCAGGTAATTTGTGGTCTTGCCTGGGGTTCTTACATAAACAAAAGGAGGCAATTTCTGCCCTCAGAGAACTTATACTCTAATGGAGGAAGCCAAAACATGAAAGGGCTGTGGAAGTGGGAGGGAGGAGTGGGTAAAAACTCTGGGCCAAACTCCTAGGGAATAGGGGAAAAGTCAAGAGGGTTAGCTTTGATAATGAAGAAACTTGAGTCCTACAGAAACAGTCACTCAGGTCACAAATTTCAGAGGAAGGATTTGAACCCAGGTATCCTCACCACGGGCACCACTTTTTCCACCTTCCTACTATTGCTTTGCCTGCGAGGTACCTCATACAACCTTCACTAACCAACTTTATAGAAAAGAGAACTGAGACTCAGATTAAATACCTCAGACAGTATCTTGAAGCTATTAAATTTCAGAGCTGGAATTACTACCCAGCATGTCCAGCTTCAAGAAGCTTTCTATTGAAGATGTCTCCATCTAAAAGCAAGGATTGTTCCTGTTGGAGTGTATCTATTCTCCCCTTCTAAACCAACAATCCATCCTTTTCATTTGCAGCTGGAGGTATGGGGGTGGGGGTGTGGGTGGAGAGGGAAGCTTTGAACACTGAGAAATTTGGTGATAATTTGTATGGAGAGGTGAGCACCTGCAGCATCTTGAATGATATTGCCTCTATGCAGGAAGTCATAGTGATTAAAGCAGCAGGAAATGGACTGAATTGAATGGGAGAGAAGATTCTCTTTAGTGGAAGCTCAGGAAAGACTTGAAAATCCCAGCCAGCCCAAGAAAAACCCTGAAGGTGCCATTACTGGGTCTTCCTCATCTCAATCCCTCAGTGATCTGTTAAATTCTCACATCCCTCTCTCCCTGGGAATCTACAAAAGCAAAAGTTTCTCTCTCAACCTGATCCCAGCTGTATTTCCAAAGTTATTTTTTGACCAAGCTCATTAATAATGAATAATTGTTAATGGGCATATTATGATTAATCCATTAAAATAGCTGCTGATAATTTACAACTGGGACAAAGCTCAAACCTTCAGTGACACTCCTGAGATCCCATGAAGACAATATTTCTTGTCTTGCAACTGACAAGATAATCCCATCTCTGAGGGCAGACAGAATCATGAGTCTTTAACTGAGTGTTTGTCCCCACCTATATCCACACTGTCAGTGACAGAACCCAGTTATATGCCTCTCCAACTGAGCCCAGCCTGGTGATAGCCTACTTCTCTCTGATTCTTCAAGCCAGGGACTTTGAGGCAGAGCACAACTTCTCTTCCTAGAGGTAAAATGGGCTGCAGGGTGGGATCCAAATCCTCTATTTGCTGGCATTAGGGAAGGCATTCTGAAGTAGGCTCCAGTGCTGTCCCTCAAAATCTCAGGGAGGTACTGTCTTTGTGGAGGTCTTCCCTCCTCCAAGTTCGCGTTGAGGCACATGTGGGCTACTACAGTGTTCCCTTGATTAGTCTTCTTGATTTTTATGCCCCTTGTAGTCCCTTGTACACATTCTTCCAGGTTTATTTTTAATCCCAACCCCAGTTTCTTTTTTTTTCTTTTTTAAAAAAATTTATTTTTGTTTACAACATTTATTTCCACAAGGTTTTGAGTTACAAATTTTCTCCCCATCTTTCCCCTACCCCCCACTCCAAAACAGCAATCCCACTGAATACCCCCTCTCCCAATTTGCTCTCTCCTATATCCTCCCCCATCACCCCGCTAACTTTCTAGTAGGGCAAGATGGATCTCCATACCCCAGTGCCTGTATATCTTATTTCCCAATTGCATGTAAAAATAATTAATAATAATAATAATTTCTTTTAAACATTTGATTTTAAAACTTTGAATTCCAGATTCTTTCCCTTCTTCCCTTCTCACCAACCCTTACTAGGAAGGTAAGCAATTCAATATTGGTTGTACATGTGTAGTTATGCAAAACATTTTCAGATGGATATATTGTGAAAGACTGACTATAGTTCCCTCCATCCTATCCTGCCCCTACTTGTTCTATTTTCTACTTTGACCCTGTCCCTTTTCAAAAGTGTGTGCTTCTAACTACCCTCTCCCCCCATCTTCCCACCCTTCTATCACTCCCCTCTTATTCCCTTCCCCTCTACTTTTCTGTAGGGTAAGATACCCAGTTTAGTGTGTATGTTATTCCCTCCTTAAGCCAAATTCAATGAGAGTAAAATTGACCCATTCCCTTTAGCTTTTCTGTTCTTCCCCTCCATTGTAATAGTTTTCCCTTGCCTCTTTTATATGAGATAATTTGCCCTATTCTGTCTCTCCCTATCTCCTCTAATCATATTCCTCTCTCACCTCTTAATTTTATTTTTTTAACTATCATCCATTCCTTTGCATGCACTTTGTCTGTGTATACCTGTACGTATATATACACACACTCACATATGCATTCATACGCACATTTACCCTTCTATATAGACATATATATGTATGTATACATATATATACATTTATATTCCCTTCAATTTTCCTCATCTTGAGAAAAGTTTCATAAGTTACAATGATCATTTTTCCATGCAGGAATGTAAATAGTTCAACTTTGATAAATTCCTTATGATTTCTTTTCCCTGTTTACCTTCTCATGCTTCTCTTGCTTCTTGTATTTGAATGTCAAATTTTCTATTCAACTCTGGTTTTTTCATCAAGAATGCTTGAAAGTCCTATATTTCATTGAATGACCATATTTTCCCCTGAAACATTATACTCACTTTTGCTGGGTAGGTGATTCTTGGTTTTAATCCCAGCTCCTTTGACCTCCAGAATGTCATATTCCAAGCCCTTTGATCCCTTAATGTAGAAGCTGCTTGATCTTGGGTTATCCTAACTGTGTTTCCACAATATTCAAAATGTTTCTTCTTGGCTACTTGAAATATTTTCTCCTTGATCTAGGAACTCTGGAACCTGGCTGTAATATTCCCAGGAGTTTTCTTTTTGGGATCTTTCTCAAGAGGTGATCAGTGAATTCTTTTTATTTCTATTTTGTCCTGTGGTTCTAAAATATCAGGGCAATTTTCCTTGAGAATATCCTGAAGGATAATTTCCAGTATCTTTTTTTGATCATGGCTTTCAGGTAGTCCAATAATTTTTAAATTATGTCTCTTGGATCTATTTCCTTTTTTTTT
>CM053582.1:71748203-71783601 GCA_028627135.1 Pseudochirops cupreus
TCCTGTTCCATGCTTTGATCCTTTTTGTCCCCAAAAAAGGAATCTAAGGTTTGATGGTTGTGCTTACTTTGCTTCCTTTGCTTGCTCATGTTGCCACTCAATTACTTGACTTTCAAGCTCTTTGCCACAGTAGAACTCTGCTTCCAGAGGGGAGAGCTGTGTCCCAAATAGCTTGGGTTTTCACACCTCCTAGAGCTATTAGTTGGGTGCCCTCTCTACAGCCCCCCACATACTCTGGCTCACTGGTCACACACTCCAGGACCTCCACCCAAGACCATGATCTAGATCCAAGCAAGTTAAAGCAAGGGAACTTAGCCTCTGAATGGTCGCTTGGTACCCCTACAATCTACAGGCCTGGAGCTCTGAAGCAACTGTGCAGCTAAGGCTGCAACTGCCACACCTCTGCCACTTCTTGCCCCGGGGGCAGGGGCTAAACTGTGCTCCACCACATACACACACACACACACACACACACACACACACACACACACACACACACCCTGTTCCAACAAAGTTACACTGACCTTTTACTTTGTCTTTGGCATTTATGGGTCGATATTTCTAGAAACCACCACAGCTGCTGGTGATCCACTCTCCAGAAGTATGTTCCAGCCACTGCTGGCCAGGACCCCCATGGGGCTAAAACCACAGGCTCTTGCAGGGCTGGGCTCTGCTCCCAGCATGTTGAGATGGACCCTTCCTATCTGCGTGATGGTCTGCCTTCAGCAGGAGATTCGTTTCTCTCTGTCACATTGTGGGTTCTGTAGCTCTAAAATTTGTTTAGAGTCATATTTTATAGGCATTTGAGGTGGTTATGGGGGAGCACACAGAGTTTTCCTGTTTCTACACTGTCATCTTGGCTCCACCTCCCAACCTCGGTTTCATCATATCTATACTCTTTTATTTTATAGATTGGTAGGTCCTTGATTCAGGAAGTAATGTTTCCTTCATTTTATTTGTAATTCTTGTTGATCAGTAGATATAGAGTGGGAAGTGACCTGAGAAGTCATCTGATTGAACTCTCAGAAAGAGAAAACAACAATACAGGTGGCCCCCATCACTTCAGCAAAATGAAATGCATAATCCTGCTTTCTTTGCCGTTCTTAAATAGACTGCATTTGTAACAGTTTCTAAAAGTTCACCTTCCCTTTTCTTTCCAGATTGTACTACTGCTTTGTGATATTTCTTTTGCTTTCTGAATGCCAAATGACTGGCTAAAACCTCTTTCCCTGACTTGGTTTCCCCTCCTTTGAAAAGTATTAACACTGGCCTGCAGTCTCTGTATAATATTGTTCATTGGTTGTGTTTTCTTTCCTGAAAGAAATGGATATTGAGGCCCAATTTTTACTTAAAGAAAGACAAATGTTTTGATTGGAAACTCACTTTCCAGTGAGTAACACCCTAGGGAGTTTCAAATAAATTTGTTTTCTTTTCAGCTTATCTCTGCAATTATTCACTTCCTGTTTGGAGATTGAGCTAGTGGGTGAGACTTCTCCTTGTTTCTCCTGGAACCATGATTAAAACTCCCCCAACAATTTAAAAATAAGATGACTACAACTCCTCTGAGGCCACAGAGGGATGGAAATGAAACCAGTACATTGGAGATGAACTCCCTAGGTATTATTTTCTTTTAAAATTTCTTGGTGTGAGAAACACACTTGGGTGATCACAGGACTTCCAAGGTAAGGTCAGGGAGTTAGCCTGGAACAAGCTTCCACTGCCCACTGCTTTTCTTGGGGCCCTTAGGAAGATCCACATGATGTGCCCCTTAAAATGGCAAACCCCTTCTCATTGAAAGAACTCAGAAACAGAGGAAGGTGTTTATTACACTTCTGGCAAGAAAGTGGGTGAGGTGCTCACTAAGAACACACACTGAGCCAGAAGCAGGAGTGAGGTTATACAGTTCTGTCCTTCCTGATAGGGTTAGTCAAATTCCTCTGATTCCTCACTTTATTTCCCTCCATTCCCTCTATATATGCAGATTACATAGATGTGGTAGTGAAGATACTTGAGACTTAACTGGGGGTGACCTCTTCTAAGATCTGAGCTGTTTGCCATACCCCCACCTTGCTAGTTCCCTCTGGCCATTGTGATAGTTCTAGGAAGGCCAGGGTTTTAGTAAAATAAGATAAGTGAGCTTCCCCACAGCTATTGATTATCTTCCAATAACTTTTAGAGGAGCAAAACAAGATACCATCATATCCCCTCTTAAATTGGCTTGCATGATGCTACTTCAAATCTTTTTTTAATCCAAAACTCTGTCCAAAGTACTTAACACAAATTACAGTAATCTGCCTGAGTGAGTGAGTCTGAACACTGATTATTTACTAGAAGAATATATTCCAGGTTACTGGGAGAAAGACTGAGGGTAAATTTTCTATTGGAAGTTATTCTTTTGATCCCATGAAATGACCCTGTTATGGCAGCTCCAGTTTATATCAAAGATAGATTAGACTGAGGTTGAGGTGCCCTTTTAAGACAGAGAGTCTAGTTTAGTCTGAGGATAAATTAGGTTGTGAGTAAGCAACAGAGTAAGCCTATCCCTTGGAGTACAGTGAAATTTATGGCAAACCATTCTATGGCCAGCCTGGATGGGGCAATCAGGATTGTCTATAAACATCTTAATCTTTATCCATTGTACCTGGTTTAGGAAAAGCTTGGATGATTTCGTTTAGCACTAGAAAGGCTTAGGGTCACTTGAATTGTATAATTTGGTCTAGTTACAGGTATTTTTTAAAGGAAAATGGCCAGTCAAAGAGGTGGATAGTTCATTTATTTTTTTTATAATTGATTTGTTTATTTACTTTTAGTTCAGAAGATTCAGTTCCACAATCCCTTGAGTTTCAAATTTTCTCCCCTCTCTTTCTGCCCCCACCATGGCAGCATGTAATCAAATATAGGATCTGCAAATACTTTCACATTGAACATTAGTCTGGTTCTGTAGAAGGGTTGTAACCAATGGAGTGAACAATGGGGAAAAAAGAAATAAAACCAAACATGAAAAAGAATGATAGCATGTAGATTGCTTCAGTCTCCATTTAAACTCTGTTGTTTCTAGATCTTTCTCTGAATGTAGATATCTCCTTCCATCCTGAGACTTGTAGAGTTGTCTTATAACTGTGCATTGTGAAGAGTCCAGTTTATCAAAGTTAGTTGTCACACATATCATGTGTCTGTGATTGTGTACAAATTTTTCCTGGTTTTGCTTTTCTTACTTAGTATCAGTTTGTATAAGCCTCTCCAGGTGAATATGAAGACCGTCTCCTCCCCATTTCTTATAGCACAATAGCATTCCATTACATTCATGTACCACAACTTATTTAGCCATTCCCCAATTGATGGGCTGGATAGTTCATTTAGAGACATCTTTTTTTTAGTCATATATGTTGCAGGGTTCATTTCTTTGTTTGTTTGTTTCTTTGTTTTGAGAGGGGAGGGAGGCAAAGGGATTAAATGACTTGCCTAAAGTTACACAGCTATTGAGAGTCAATCCTTTTCAAGCTAAATATTCACTTTCATCAGAAGCAGTGCCCTCAAGGCAAACGACTACCAGAAGAATTAATGAGCTCTTCTCTGAGCAGGAACTCTTTGTTGCTAACCTGGAAGGAAAGTTGAGCCAACATACAGTTGATAATAGTGGAGCAGAAAAGGAGTGTGCAGCTTTCAGAGATTTGGTATATAGCACTGCATTTGCTCATCTGGGTCAGAACACTCATAGACTAGTTTGATGAAAATGATGTGGAAATTCAGAAGTAGATAAATGAAAAATGAGAACTCCACAGGCTTTTCCAGTAGGATAGCTCATCCATCTCTAAGAAAGCAGCATTTAATTCCATCAAAAGTAAAGTACAAGCAAAGCTTAGAGAGCTGCAGGATTCCTGGCGCGGTATGAAGGCAGATGAAAGTCAGTTTTATGCTAATAGTAGCAATACAAAGTGCTTTTATGATGCCCTGAAGGCTATTTATGGACCAAAGACCTATGGTGCATCTCAGTATACTCAGTGCTGATGGAGTCCCATTTATTAGAAATAAGGGCTGAACACTTCCATAGTGTTCTCGACAAAGCATCGTCAATCAATGCTGAGGCCATTGACCTTTTACCTCAGGTTGAAGTCAATCCCTCCCTAGCTAAAACTCCAAGTGAAGAAGAGGTTTTGAATGCCATTAGTTTCCTTTCATATGGCAAAGCCCTATAACAGCTGAGATTTACAAGGTAGGGGATCCATTGCTCATACAAAAGCTAACTAAAATTTTGCAGGTTATATGGCAAGAGGAGATTTTCCCCCAGGAGTTTAAGGATGCCTCCATTGTCCATGGCTATAAAGGAAAAGGAAATAGATTGCCCTGTGACAATCACAGGGTGGTCTCTCTCTTAGTCACTGATGGCAAGATTCTTGCCAGAGTCCTTCTTCACAGGCCAATCCTTTACCTGGAAGATGGTCATCTACCTGAAAGCCAGTGTGACTATTATTCATTTGTTCTAGCTTGTTTTATTTTGTTTTGTTTTGTTTATTTATTATCTTTTTCTGTTTTGTTTTGTTTGTTTCTAAATTCTAAGTGTATCACTGGACCTGGGAATTTTGGACCATAATAAAACATTTTCTGCCATTAGTCTCTAGAGAGAGTGAAAGAGATTTTTTTTCTTTTTTTATCAATTTATTAAATTACTTATTTTTACTTTTCAACATTCACTTCCATAAGTTTTCAATTTTCTCCCCCTCCCTCCCCACTCCTTCCTCAAGACAGCTTACACTCTGATATGGGCTCTACACATACATTCCTATTAAACACATTTGCATGTTAGTCATGTGGCATAGAAGAATTATAACAAATGGGAAAAACCATGAGAAAGGAAAAAACACAAAAGAAAATAGTCTGCTTCATTCTGCATTCTAACTCCATAGTTCTTTCTCTGGATGTGGCTAGCATTTTCCGTCATGTGTCCTTTGGAATTGTTTTAGGTCCTTGCATTGTTGAGAAGGGCTAAGTCTATCAAAATCAGTCCTTGCACACTGTGACTGTTACCATGTTCAATGTTCTCCTGGTTCTACTGCCCTCACTCAACATCAGTTCATGTAAGTCTTTCCAGGTATCTCTGAAGTCCACCTCTTCATCATTAGTTATAGCACAATAATATTCCATTACATTCATATACCACAACATTTTTAGCCTTTGCTCAATTGATGGGTATCCTCTCAATTTCCAGTTCTTGGCCACCACAAAAAGAGCTGCTATATATATTTTTGTACATGTGGGTCCTTTTCTCATTTTTATGATCTCTTTGGGATACAGTCCTAAAAATGGTATTGCTGGATTAAAGGGTATACACATTTTTATAGCCCTTTGAGTATAGTTCCAAATTGCTCTCCAGAATGGTTGGATTAGCTCACAGCTCCACCAACAATGAATTAGTGTTCCAATGCTAGCACATCCTCTCCAACATTTATCATTTTCCTCTTTTGCTATGTTAACCAATCTGATAGGTGTGATGTGGTACCTCAGAGTTGTTTTGATTTGCTTCTCTCTAATCAACAGCAATTTAGAGCATTTTTTCATATGACTATAGATAGCATTAATTTCTTCCTCTGAAAACTGCCTATTCATATCATTTGACCATTTATCAATTGGGGAATGATTTTTATTCTTGTAAATTTGACTCGGTTCTCTATATATTTTACAAATAAGACCTTTACAGGAGACACTGTAAAATTCCTTCCCAGTTTTCTGCTCCCCTCCTAATCTTGGTTGCATCAGTTTCATTTGGGCAAAAAAAAAAAATCAATTGAATGCAATCAAAATTATCTACTTTGCATTTTGTAATGTTCTCTACCTCTTATTTGTTAATAAATTACTCCATTCTCCATAAATCTGACAGATAAACTATTCCTTGATCACCTAATTTGTTTATAGTATCAGCCTTTATACCTAGATCATGTACCCATTTGGACTTTATTCTGGTATACAATGTCAGATGTTGGTCTATGCCCAGTTTCTGCCATACTATATTCCAGTTTTTTCAGCAGTTTTTGTCAAACAATGAATTCTTATCCTAGAAGCTGGGGTCTTTGGGTTTATCAAATAGTAGATTGCTATGAGCATTGACTACTGTGTCTTATATACCTAACCTATTCCACTGATCTCCTCCTCTGTTTCTTAGCCAGTACCAAGTGGTTTGAATGATTACTACTATATAACATGATTTAAGATCTGGTATGGCTAGGCCACTTCCCTAAAAAATGTTTTCATTAATTCCTTGACATTCTGGACCTTTTGTTCTTCCAGATGAATTTTGATATTTTTTCTAGTTCTAAAAAATAATTGTTTGTAGTTTGATTGGCATGACACTGAACAAATAAATCAATGTAGGTAGAATTGTCATTTTTATTATATTAACTAGGCCTACTCATGAGCAGCTGATGTCTTTCCAGTTATTTGGATCTGACTTTATTTGTGTGAAAAGTGTTTTGTAATTGTGTTCATATAGTCAGTCCCTGGGTTTGTTTTGGGAGGTAGACTCCCAAATATTTTATAATGTCTACAATAACGTTAAATGGAATTTCTCTTTCTACCTCTTGCTGTTGGGCTTTGCTAGTAATATATAGAAATGCAGATGATGAGAATGAAAGAAATAAAGGCTCCATTTCTTTTTTTACATTACATTTTACATTACATTACATGGAATGTAATCTGCACGCAAAAATACACCCAGATTTCTTCCTCCCTGTCATTTTTTTTACTCCCTTTTTCTTCATTCATCCATCTTCTAATTCAATACATCATGTATATAAATATTTATATATGAGTATATTTATATCCATATTTAACTTAGTAAGATTAAACATGTTGTTTTCTATCCCAATTATGATATTTTATAGGTATATTATATATAATATGTATTTTATCTTCTATTAAGATATTTGATAAGCATACATGTTTCTCGCTCTGAAATTGAGGGATATAGTATTCTAATTATTTAATAAAAATAAGAAAGTCATTCACCAAATAGAGTATATTGTAAGCATGAAGGACAGATCAAAATCTTTTATGTTTTAAGTTCTATGCTATCCATTGATCACTGTCACATATATTTCAATAACAATTTTAAAAGTTATAGTGATAGGACTAATCGATGTTCCCATTCTTAGAGAACAATCACATCTCTCCTTGCTAGTGGTTAATGGAAAAAATATACTGAAATCCCTTACCTGTCCCCATTCCAATAAGTGGAGCTTTGGGAAGTTTATTTCTAGACATGTATAGCTGAGGGTATTCTGCAAATAGCAAAACTCACTCATATTGGTGAAGGAATCAGCAGGACTAATGACTCAAGAATTGTTGAATTAAAAGAAGATTTACATACAATAGGGACATCTTTTTCTAGAAGTGAGGGAAGTATGTCTGTTCAGAGTTACTGAGTGGGCATATAGAGCAGATGCCCTTTCCCCCCTGACTCAACATGTGTTCAGTGAGGAAATATACTTCTACTTCTCTTTAGTTTACTCTGGTTGTAAGTGGAAACTCTGAAGTCTCTGGTTGAACTTCCAGTCACCTGACAACTGGTTTCTTGAACCTAAGTACAAACCAAGTTAAACAGAGTAAACTGAAGAGAAGTAGAAGTATATTTATGTGCATTCTGTTTGTTATTACTTTTTGTTATAGCTTCTTATGAAATTCTTTTTTTCTAAATGATCAATGAGTTGTTCTGATTAGTTTATTATAGAAACCATAGCAGATGGAGGCTCATGAGTATCCTAGACAACTCCAGCCCTCCAGAGTTATCCTTAGATAACCGAGGAAAGGGATCCAATCTGCCAATGCAAATGGGAGATGGAAGAGTGACTTTTCTATTGACAGAGAGAAAAAGATAAAACCACAACAGTAGCTACTTTCAAGCATTTTACACTCTACTTTGAGTAGTTAATAAAAAATTTTTATTAGAAAACAATTGATGAAATCCTTTATGCTCATGTTGTTTTTATCATAGATGTTATGATTATAATATTTAGTTCCAGAAAGGTTGTTTTGGCAAAATTTATTCCAGCCTATTTTTTAAAATGATGAATGAGAAGAGAAAAAAGCATTCATAGGGCAGCTATCATGTGGGATTTATATGAGGAAATTCAGCCTAATAGCATTGCTTCAATGTCATAGCACTAGTAGTAGGCTGCACAACAGGGACATGAACCCAATTTGTTTTGTGTCTCAATATAGGACTCTTTCTACATGTACCCCTCAAAAAGAGGGGGTGCCAAGATGGCAGAGTAAAAGCAGGAACTTGCTTGAGCTCTCCCCCAAACCCCTGTGAAAATGATTCTAAACAAATTCTAGAACAGCAGAACCCACAAAATGATTAAGCGAAACAAATTCCCAGCTGAAGACAACCTGGAAAGTCAACAGGAAAGGTCTGTTGCACCAGCCTGGGAGAGGAGTACAGACCAACACTGACCACATTGGCACGGACTGCCCCCCACCCACCCAGCAAACCTGGAACAGGCCTCAAGGGAGGTGGTGGTTTCCAGACTTCTCAATCCACAGGCACCAAAGACAATTTAGGTCAGTAGGAAAGATCAGTCAGCTCCAGGGCCATGTCAGCAGCACTGGCTGCTTCCCGAGCTCTCAGCTCACAGATGACAGGGGGATCAAGCAACTGATAGGATGGGGACTGCAGGGATCTCTTTGCTGACACTGAGGCAGGATTCTCTTGCTTTTCTGGTGCTTCAATCTGGGTCACAGTCCTAGGTGGCAGTCCTGGATTGAGGAGTGCTGGTGTGGTGGAGCTTGTGGCGGAGGTGGAGAGGGAATCCTCTTGATAGTTCCACGGCAAAAAAGAGGGCTTGTCACAGACAGACCAGAGCACAGGCCAAGAGAGGAGTAAACATTTCTCTTTTGATTATACAACCTTGGAAGAACTGAAAAGTTACAGGTCCCTAGTAGTATCTCTGAAAACAGCTGCACAAAATCCCTGAAGATTGGGACAGTACACTCTCCACACTGGAAACCAAGTTCTTCCTTTAAAAATGAGATAAAACGTCAAGTAATTGACTGTGAAAATGAGCAAACAGTGGGAAAAAATAAGACTATAAAATCTTACTTTGGTGACAAAGATGATCAAAACACACAATCAAAATAAGACAAGTCAAAGTTCCTACATCTAAAGCCTCCATGAAAAATATAAATCAGTCACAGGCTACGGAGGAACTCAAAAAGGGACTGATATCTAAAAAATAAAATTAAGAAGTGAGAAAGGAATATATTGGGAGAAGGAAAAAGGGAAAGACAGAATAGGGCAAATTATCTCACATAAAAGAGGCAAGAGAAAGCTGTTACAATAGAGTGGAAGAGCAGGAAGGTGAAAGGGAATGACTCAACCTTCACTCGTTGGATTTGGCTTAAAGAGAGAATAACATATACACTCAATTGGGTGTCTTACACTACAGGAAAGTAGGAGGAAGGGATGGGGGGTGATAGAATGGAGGGCAGATTGAGGGAGAGGGTAGTTAGAAGCAAACACTTTTGAAAAGGGACACAGTCACAGGAGAAAATAGAATAAATGGAGGGTGGGATAGGATGAAGAGAAATATAGTTAGTCTTTCACAATACAACTACTGTGGAAATGTCTGTAACTACACAGGTATAACCTATATTGAATTGCTTGTTGTCCCAGTGTGGGTGGGTGAGGAGAGGAGAAGGGAGAGAATCTGCAAGTCAAAGTTTCAAAAACAAATGTTAAAAAATTGTTCTTTACATGCAACCAGGAAATGAGATATACAGCCAATGGGGTATAAAAATCCATCTTGCCCTACAAAAAAGTAAGGCGGGGTGTGGGAGGATATAAGAGAGGGCAGATTGGGGAAGGGATATTCAGTATGCTTGCCATCTTGGGGTAGGGGTAGGGGGGAGACAGGGAGAAAAGTTGTAACTGAAAATCTTGTGGAAATGAATGTTGAAAACTAAGAATAAATAAATAAATTCAAACAGGGAGGAAAAAACAAGCCAACAGCTTGGCCCAAAAAAATACTGAAGAAAATAAAGCCTTAAAAAATAGACTAAGCCAAATGGAAAAGGAGGTCTAAAAAGCCAATAAGAAGAATGCCTTAAAAAGCAGAGCTTGCCAAATGGAAAAGGAGGTTCAAAAGCTCACTGAAGAAAATAATTCCTTAAAAATTAGAATGGAGCAAATGGAAGCTAATGACTTTATGAGAAATCAAGAAAGTGTAAAACAAAAATGAAAGAATGAAAAAAATAGAAGACAATGTGAAATATTTCATTGGAAAAACTATTGACCTGGAAGATAGATCCAGCAGAGATCATTTAAAAATTATTGGACTACTTGAAAGCCATGAAAAAAAAGGAGAGCCTAGACATCTTCATTCCAGAAATTATCAAGGAAAACTGCACTGATATTCTAGAACCATAGGATAAAATAAAAATTGAAAGAATCTACCAATCACCTCCTGAAAGAGATCCCAAAATGGAAACTTCTAAACTCTTAGGAATATTGTACCTAGAATTATCAGGTCAAGGAGAAAATATTGCAAGCAGCCAGAAAGAAACAACTCAAGTATTATGGAAATACAATCAGGATAACATGAGATTTAACATGTTCTATATTAAGGGATCAGAGAACTTGGAATATGATATTCCAGAGGTCAAAGGAGCTAGGATTAAAACCAAAAATCACCTACCCAGAAAAATTGAGTATAATATTTGGGAGTGGGGGAATGGACATTCAATAAAAATAGAGGACTTTTAAGTATTCTTGATGAAAGGATCAGAACTGAATAGAAAATTTGACTTTTAAATACAAGATCAAAAGAAACACAAAAAGGTAAACAGGACACAAAAATCATAAGGGACTTATTAAAGATGAACTGTTTACATTCCTACATGGAAAGATAATATTTGTAACTCATGAGGCCTTTCTCAGTATTAGGGTAGTTGGAAGGAATACACATACATACATACACACATATGTACATATGTGTGTATGTACGTGTGTATATATGTGTATATATGTATACATATATACTTATATACATATATTTTATACACACACAAATGGCAGAGGGTAAATTAAAGATTAAAGGATGATATCTAAAAAATAAAATTAAGGGGTGAGAGGAATATACAAGTAAAAGGAGAAAGGGAGAGGTAGAATAGGGTAAATTATCTCACATAAAAGAGGCAAGAAGAAGCTTTTACAATGGAGGGGAAGGGACGGAGGTGACAGGGAATGAGTGAACCTTACTCTCATCGGATTTGACTTAAGGAGAGAATAACATATACACTCAATTGGGTGTCTTACCCGACAGGAAAGTAGGGGGAAGGAATGGGGGGGGGTGATAGAAGGGAGGGCAGATTGGAGGAGAGGGTAGTTAGAAGCAAACACTTTTGAAAAGGGATACAGTCAAAGAAGAAAACAGAATAAATGGGGGGAGTGGGATGGAATGGAAGAAAATACAATTACTCTTTCACAACATGACTATTATGGAAGTGTTTTGCATGAATACACATGTATAGCATAAATTGAATTGGTTGGTTTCTCCGTGAGGGTGCTTCGGAAGGGAGAAGGGGAGAAAATTTGGAATTCAAAGTTTTAAAAACTAATGTTAAAAATTGTTTTTACATGCAACTGGGAAATAAGATATGCAGGCAATGGATAGAAATCTATCTTACCCTACAGGAAAATAGAAGGGAAGGGAATAATAGAAGGGGCAAGGGGTGATAGAAGGTGGGGCAAATTGGAGGAAGGGGTAATCAGAATGTCCATCATCTTGGTGTGATGGAGGAGAGATGGGGAGAAAATCTGGAACTCAAAATCTTGAAGGAATTAATGTTGAAGACTAAATATAAATTTTGTTAATAAAAAAAGAAAAATAAAACTTTCTACATAGATTCCCTACATACCATTGTAATGTAATGGACTTGATTTCTTCCTCCTTGTGCTCCTCCTTGACTTAAAATCATCAGTCAATGCTCCCACAAAGAACCTTTGCAATTCATTTTTGAATTGTATATTTTCCTGTTTTTCAACTAACATGAATAATACAAACAGCAACAATAAAAATACACCACAACCAATAATAATAAGAAGAACAACAGCAATGATAATAATCTTCATAAAAGTAGTAGCAACAGCAGCAGGAGTAGTAGTCAGCATAAGCACAGGCATGATCATGGTCTTTTGTTCTTCTCTAGGATTTCTTTTATATGATGAGCTCTCAGGGAGGAACTTGCCTTACCACCACAGACCAGTACCTTTCCTGAACCTTAGAGTCTAATGGAGAGGTCCACCATGGTGAGAATGTGAGTGACTTGCCTAGTGTCACAAAGCCACTATTTCAGAGGTCCCACTTGAACACATTTGTTCCATTTCCTGCAGTCATTTTTATACATATTGGCAGAGAACCCTAGTGCAGGTTTGTTAAAGCACATAATACCTCTCAAGTTTCATTTTCCCTATATTTTCTTGGTATTCTTGTCCACTTTTTAATAGGAATTCTGATGTGGCTTTATTTATTCTTCAAGTAGAATAATAATTTTTAAATGCCACTGCTTTCAATCTGTAAATTAATCCAGGAACCTCATTAATGCAGATGACATTTATGATCAACTGGCTTATGTCATCTACTTCTTGCCATGGTCATTTTGGTATTTTGAATCTCCAAAACTATGAAACCTATTAAATCATCTAATTTCAAGGAATAATTATTGGATAATTTTCATTTTAACCTTGTTCAAATCTCCCATTTCTCATTTCAAAATTTGAATATTTGAGTTTCCTCTTTTCACAGAATTTGTTTAAATTACCTTTCATTTCATGTTACTCTTTTCTTAATTAATTCATGATTTTATTTAAATTGTTTTATTATCTTCTTTGCTTACTTTCTATTGTTGACTCAGCTATTTTTCTCCCATTTTCTGGGATATACATCATTCTTTTTGTTTAATATTTAACAAGAAACTCATCTTTAAATTTCTTATTAACAGGCATTTTCTTTGTAATGAAGTTTACTGAATTTCACATGTTAACAATATTCTAGAGATTTTTCCCATCTGGTAATTGTACTGCTGAATTCTGATGTAATCTGATGTTTTTATCATTCATCATTTATTGTGGCATTTGTGTAACATATTTTAAAGATTTAAATATGAATTTCTTTTCATTATACTAAGATCCATTATTTATTTGTTCCAATATGATTTTTAAGTATAGCATAAGATTCCTTTATTTCTAAATATATAACTACATACTTTTGTCCCAGCACATAAATAATGCATAATTTCTTCCATGTTTACTTGAATAAATACATTTTCTTTCCATTAAGTTTTCTTCATATACATATTTATTATGTTTTATTTAATAATCTATTTAGCTCTTTATTTTTCATTATTCTTTTTGCTGAATTTTAAGTTTTTCAATAATGAATTTTCTTAAGTCTCTCTCCATACTTAATCTTTTGGATTAAAACTGGGCTTTCATTTTCCCAGCTTCATTGACCTCTCCCAGTGACTGCAAAGAACCCTCCTGATGGCCTGGTGAAATCGTGGTGTTTCACCTATATTATTTTCCAATATCTGGGTATTTGCCATTTGCTCACTACCAAAGGAAAAATCAGGAAATACAAATCAGGCTGAGCATCACAAAGTCTTACTCAACTTATTAGTGAATGTCCCCCAGGAAAGTTCAGAAGTTACCTTCCTTCTTTTTTGCTATCTTTGTTTCTTTTTTTTTCTTTTCTTCTTTCTATACAGCTGAGAACTGCTCAGTTTCAGTCAGCATAAGAATATTTTTTTTTACATAGGTCTTGGTATTGTCTTCTTCATGCAGACTGGAGCTGGTCTACTGGGAAACTTCTTCCTCCTCTGTCATTGCATTTCCACTTTCCTAACTGGCAGCAAGATGAGGCCTGGAGACTCCATTTTTTTCCACTTGGCCTTGGCCGGCTCCGTGGGGCTAATTTCCAAGGGAGTCCCTCAGACAATGTTTTGTTTGGGGATGAAAAATTTTATATATCGTGTTGGCTGTAAACTTATTGTTTTCCTCCACTAAGTGGCCCATAGTCTGTCTGTCAACAATACCTGCCTTCTGAGTGGTTTCCATATTATCACCATCAGTCCCTTTACATGTTCCATATGGGCAACACTCAAGACCTATGCCTCAATGCACATTTTCCCATTCTGTCTTTTCTGCTGGATCCTACACATTCTGACACATATCTATATGTTTGTGAATATGCCAGACTTAAGAGAAAGCAGTAATAACACAAGGAGATGGAATTTGGGATTCTGTTCAGATTATGCTTCAACATCATTCAAAGACTCACTATTTATAATTGTGTATTCTATTCCTGATTTCCTGTGTGTGGGATTTGTGGTCACAGCCAGTGGCTACTTGGTGCTTCTCCTGCAAAGACACCATCGTCAAGTCCAGCATATTCACAGCTCCAGCCTCTTGTCAAGAAAGTCACCTGAGATTCAAGCCATTTACAGCATCTTGGTGTTGGTGAGCACCTATGTCTCTCTCTACTCAGTCAGTTCCATTTTTTCATTTTATCTCTTCAAGTTTGATAAGTATTATTGGTGGTTGATGCCCATCACAGTGTTCTTAGATGCATGCTACCCAGCCATCAGTCCATTTGTACTTATCCGTTCAGATTCACAAATTCTCTGTTTCTTTGACTCACTCTGGCAAAAGAGAAGATCCCAAGATTCTCTCTTCCCTAGATGTTCCACTGCCCAGAATTCTATTTCCATTTTTACAAAAATACATCTTTGAGCAGTTGATGAGAGCAGTTGAGAGAGAGGTCAGAAAATGACAGAATCAAAGAATCATAGGACTTAGAAACCAGAAAGGGCATTAATTATAACAACAACCATCATATTGAGCATTTGATTAGAGCTTTAAAGTCTGAAAAAGTCTTCATGTACACTTTACATTTAGCCTGTCTGAATGTCCTTTTGTTCTGAACTTTCCTGTTTGCCTTCCTTAAGACCATTTTGAATTCTCAATCCTGAAATGTTCATTAAGTTTTCTCATTCTACTTTAGAAATTGTTTTTGTTGTAGAATTGAATGGGATGGTGGGAACAACATTCTATACTGACAGTGTACGGACAGTTGAAAAATGTCTATCAATTGCTTTTACATATATAGTAAGGGAGACATTTTATGTTTTACCTGTGATTTACAAGGATAGATGGGCAATATCTGTAGAAAAGAGAGAAGTTTTTGTCAAACTTGCATCTCATTAGGACTCACCTAAGTGATGCATTATATTGCAAGTGAAATATAACAAAAGGATGAATTGAGACAATTCTCAGAGAAAGATAGCATATATTCAAAGGGGTATGCTGCCTGTCAGTAAATGGATCAGAGGTTTGCCTGAAATTATGCCAAAGACCCTGAGGAAAAAGACATTTCTGCTTTTATAGGTTTGTGGAGCACAAAAGAAAGAAGAAAATATGGCAGCAGACTTTATGTGGTTGAGAGCAACATGACTCGTTACAGGCTCAAGGAACTATGTGATTGGTTGGAAGTTTGGTAATAGAGTCTAGCAACAATTCCCTCCTTCCCTTCTGATGGTCCAGGTGCATGAAAACCAGACATCCTTGAAGGATAGCTTGGTAGTATGAAGATGTTAGGCCTGCCTCCCTCATGTCCATACTCATCTCCTAGGGTCAGCTAAGGTCCTTGAGGCAAGAAGAAATAAGTAATTAACAGGAGAGATGGATTTCTAAAGTTAACCCAGTATAAGCCAGTTGAATTCTGGGCAAAGTTTAGAGACAAAGAATCATGACTTATGGTGTTATAGGACAAAAGTGGTTATGACATCAATTACTTCTAAATAGGATCCATCTGAAAATGACAAAGAATTATATCAATCATTTTTATTTCTCCCTTTGAACAATGAGAGATTCACATCTCTCATAGATCACTTTTATATAAGCAAATCCTGTAACGACTTTAACATAAATGTTATCAATCAAAGGATGTATTGGCGCCAGTATTTTTTCAGTGGATGTTCAAAAATAGGTTGAAAACAGTAACTATTGTTATGCTTAAAAAAACAAGAAAGCTGATTAGCCATAGCAAAAACTATAATGAAAATATTTTAAACCATGGAATAAATTTCAAAGGGAAAATTTGCATGTTTTAAGGCAACTGAGAAAACTCAGGAAACAGAGATAATTGTGAAGTAAGTGGCCACAATAATACAATAAAGATCAACACTATTAACTAATATGAAGTCATCCTATATCCCAACAGCCTACTCCTATTTAATCAGCACATTTCATCTGTGATTCCAGACGGCCCACGTAGTTGTCTGTTTCTCTCTTAGCAATTCTCTTGCACTTTTGGGAATTGTTCTAGTCCTTGGGGAAGCTCTGAAGGGGGTTTCTCTTCATAGAGTTGTTTTTCTGATTCCATATCTTTTATGGATTATTGCAAGTTCTTACTACACCCTTTTATAAAATTGATCTAGTGCAATTTAGTATATCCTTCCAGATTTTATTTCTCCAATAACTAGTGGAAATCAGCTCAAGCTTTATGGTTCGGATATTATCAATAATAGAGATATAAGAAAATCATTAGCTTAGTAACCTATAGCTCCCCTGAACCTTTAGAGAATTTATGTTCTAAAACACCCCTTGCTGTTTCTATCTTTTTTCCAAACTTTGTAATTGATATAAATATGCTAAAAACAACCCAAAGAAAAATCTTTAAATTAAAAAAACCTATGAGAACCTGAAGCGTATAATGAGTTCTTCCTGTTCAAAATTAATACTGACCAAAGTAGAGCTTAGTACCTTGTTAAATTTTCCTTGACTGCATTATAAATAACTTTCAGTAAAATAAGTTACCAAATCATATCATTGTTACATTTTAAGAAATGCAAATATCATCTGAAAAATCAATAACTAAATACTTTTAAAATCCACAGAAGGAAGAACTATGAAAATCTTGTAAAATCTATCTAATAGGTTGCTTTTGTTGATCTCTCAAAATTCTATAATTAAGTTTTTAATGCAATTATTGAGGACTCTAAAGTTTTCAGTTAATCCAATTTTTTTCTTTTAGAATTCTGATTTATTTTTATATAATAACTTTCTCAGGAGGCATAGAGGCTATTAAAGATCTAAGTCATATATGAAAAAAACCAAAATTTTATATGAAGATGACCTTAAATACACACTGAATTTACTTAATTTTTTTTTGCTTTTTGGAGGGAAGAAGGCAGGGCAATCGAGGTGAAGTGACTTGCCCAAGGACACACAGGTAGTAAGTGTTAAGTGTCTGAGGGTAGTAAGTGTTAAGTGTCTGAGACTGGATTTGAACTCAGGTCCTCCTGACTCCAGGGCTGGTGCTCTATTCACTGTACCACCTAGCTGCCCTAATTTACTTAAATTTTATGAACTGTATTCCTATATAAAAAATAAAGTTCTGGGATAGGATGAATAGGTAAACTACGTAATTAATTCCAAATTAAATACAATCAGTGTACATCATATAAATTGTCTTATAGTAAGACATATCTGTACTTCAGGACATGCTCTATGAGCAGCTGATAATGCCACATTAGATAAGAAACCTAAGTAAAATTCACTTTTCCTATGTAGTAAAACAAGATATTCCATAACTTACTCTTTTCCAAGAAAACTGATTGCACTGAAGTTCTTTTCTTCAAGGGCAAACTAAAAAAAGTTTCTTTTCAACTTCAAATTACTAATAAATCTATACTTTGGTCCAAATAACTTTTGCATCTTTGCTTAATTATTCTCATACCATTTTGAAAAATTTAAAGGACCATAGGAATACATATCTATCAAATGGCCGATGACAACATCTACATAGATGTTTAGGGTATGGAAATGATAAAAATCTCAGATTGAAAACCATACAATCTTATATGCCTGCATCCTAAAGCAGTACTGAGGCACCAATATTTAGCAGTGACAAGATGCACTTTATCACAACTCAACTTGTTCTAGTCAGAGGTACTTGGTACGAAAAGGAAGAGACATGTTTATAACAGCATCAACATTCCTAAGCCCAAGGGCCAAAATGACTTAGCACAAGTATAATAAGATAAAATAACATAGATCCATTTGATTTAGGGTAAGAATAGAATAAGCAGCCAAGTGTATGACAGGATGCTACATCCACACTCAGAATCAACCAGGTGAAAAGGTTCCTTCTATGGGAAACTAAGTCAAGAAGTTCTTACCTTAGCTTTCCCCAGGTCACCAATCTTTTCCTCTTGGACAGAGATCCACTGTCCTCATTCCCATTAAGCTGTTGACATTTTTCTTGAACTGGTGAAACATTGGATCAAGCCCACAACAAATCTTTTTTTAAAAAAACACTGAAAATGTTAGAGTGCATTACCCTGTGAGTTTTTTCTTACATAGAAAGTCTCATTATTCACAAGTAGGTTTGGATGTAGTTATTATCAGTGCTCTCATGTCATTGCAATAAATTAACTAGCAAATAAAGTTATCAGACCTTCTTAAATTTCACAAAAAGCTTTATTTAATATTTTCTTCTATTATTTCATTTATCTAAGTATAGTTTAAATTTCAACCTGATGTAAATGGCAGTCAAAAGAACTTAACAAAAAATATATTATGTAAATAGATACAGTGAATATATGCAAGTTTTCTAACCCCTTTTGTTTTGGGGGGAGGGTGGGAAGGCAAGGAAATTGGGGTTAAGTGACTTGACCAAGATCACACAATCTAGTAAGCATGTCAAGTGTCTGAGGCCAGATTTGAACTCAGGTCCTCCTGATTTCAGGACCAGTGCTCTATTCACAATACCACCTAACTGCCCCTCTAACTCCTTTTAAAGAAAAATATATTTCTACAACTAGACTGTGTCATGACTAAGTTGGCTCAAGATATAACTTCAGCACACATTATTGCAAGTATAACTTGATAGTTACCATAAACAGAAATCATCACATAAAACAATTTCTTACTATATATACACAGTCAAAATTTCCCCCAAATTTTCTTTCCTTTATTCAAGGAGTGTGTGTAAAGGGATTAAAAGCTCCTACATAAAAGAAACCAACACATTCTTTCACAGTGCTCGTGAGGATTCACAAACTTGCTAACATTGGATGGTTTACAAATAATGATGTTTATAAAAGATCTTTCTAATGAGACCTACTTGAGGATGATGGCAAGGACAACTTGATAGAAAAAGGCATATGTGAGAAATCATGAAGATAAATTAGAAAAGCCTTGGTATCAGATTGGAAGTGAGGAGGGAGGACAAGTGAAGAGTTGAGGATAATCCTAACATCAACCCTAAACGCCTCCCATTCTAACCATAAACCTAACCCTAACCTTAACACTAAGCTTAAACTTGAACTCTAACCCTAACCCTAAACACATTCTAACCCTAACCGTAAACCTAACCCTAACCCCAAATGCCTCTGACTCTAACCCTAACATTCTTCATGAAAAAATCTGAGCTGAACAGAAAATTTGACTTTCAAATACAAGAAGCAAGAGAGGCATGAGACAGTGAACAGGAAAAAGAAATCATTAGGAACTTCTTAAAGTTGAACTATTTACATTCCTACATGGAAAAACAATCATTGTAGCTCATGGGTTCAGAGTTTTCCAATTTTTTGGTTTGCATTTGAGTTTCTTGGAGATATGAACATGACAATTGACTAACCTAAAAATATAAATTCTCTAATATAAAAATTCCCAATTTTATTTTCTTATAATAGAGACAGCAGGTTTACACTAACTTGTACTATTTGACCCAGTTATTGGCAAAATAAACTTTCAAAATACCAGTCTCTCTCTTTTTTCCCCATCACATTTTTTCCCATCATAAGCTCCATAGTTAAAAACCCTTGATAAAGTATGTCATATCAGTTAGTGATTCATTGGGGAAATCGTATCTCTCAGTAGAATAAAACTGGAGGATTAGAAAAATTATTATTAATAACCAGTTACTTATATTGGGAAATCTAGGGGGTTTTCCCCTTTCTGCTTCTTCATTCAAAGTCCAGCCTCTGAAGGGCACTTCTGACCTGACCCAAAGAATTCACCCCACTTAGACCCTCTTATATTACCCCATCTTCATTGTTCATTGACTGGGTGGAGGTGGATTCCTTTTGTCTAGATTACCCCCAGATAGGAGTGATCTGAATTGAGATGAGTCTCTTTGTCCAAGAGCGACATGATCAGAGTCACATTCCCAGTCCTGCATTAGAATAAGCCTACCTCTCATCATAATATCCATTCTCTCATTAATTGTTAACCTACCAGAGTTGATTTCTGCCCATCAGGTACAACCTCTTCTCCAAGGGTATTTAAGTATTTAGGGGCTTCCAAGTTTGTATTTGGCTTCCAAGAGGGCCGCTGACCTCATTTTATTAATTAATTGATAACCGTAATTAATTAATTATTAATTACAGATGTTTCTTGGACTTTTCATTCATCACAATACATCTAATTCACATAGTCATATTGTGTTTCTGTCCTTGGCATGTTTTTATTACCACTTCTTTTGTTCAAGTCATGTTATCATATATACTGTCAGGGGTAGTCTCATTTTAATTCCTAACTTTAAAACAAAAATGAGCATTTACATATTCACAGCAGGACACAAGAAGAGAATTGTATATAATAGGATGAACCTCTATTTCATACTACTTATTATATAATGTCTATATACACATGTATACATGTAAATATTTAAACATATTAAGATGTGTCTTCACACAGATGTATGCACATGTGAACATTTATTAATGCATATATAGCATATATATGCAAAAGATATATAATATGGATATATTAAGGATTAGATAAATTCGTATGATAGACAATTGCACATACATATGCACATATACATTTCAAACAGTGCATTTTATTGTATTGTTTGTTTCCTTTCGACCTTCCTTCTTTTTTTCCTCTGTGCATTAAATGGGGTTCAATAACCCAGATTTTCAACATCCTTATTGCTTACCTTCCCACCCTCCCCTTTAACCCCCAATTAAAGATTGAGATAAAAATGTCCCCTAATAAATAAGTACAATCCAGCAAAATTAATTCACACAAGAGCTATGTCCAAAATTGCACCTTCACCTCTCCCTCAGGTGGTGGATACATGAACCATCATAGGTCCTCTGGAGAGAAGGTGGATCACTGAATTCATTGAAGTCATTAAGTCTTTCAAAGATCTTTTTATCAAGTATTTTTCATTGTATGCCTCCCTGTCCTCTCTTAAGTGCTCAAAATCTTTCCTTGTTTGCCTGATGAAACTAATATATTTCTACATCAAATTATTAATGTGTTTGTCAAATTCAGATAAGAGTGAGGCTCCTCTATTCCTACACCCCCTTCTTTTTCTTAGCTTTTGTATATGTTTTTCCTCATGAACCACAATTGTGATAAATAGCAACACCCATAGCCTTCTTTCTTTCTCACTAGTGTATTCCTCTCTTTATTCTCCTTTTTCTTTATCTTTTTGAGACCTCAGAATGTAAACAATTGGTCCCAGTGCCTCTGTTTTTGTTATTTATCTCTATGCCCCTCAAAAGTCTTTGAAGATATCAGAGTTCTGGGAATTTTTTCTCCTAATGGCTTATTGGAACTTTCCCATTCGGGCCCGCCTATATTGCAAATCATTTGTAAGTTTTGTTGCCCTTATATTTGTTTTTACAAATTTTCTACTTAATTACTGTCTTTCATCAGACATGCTTGAAAGTTCTCCATTCTACTTCCAGGTAACAAGGGCAAAAAGATGAAAGACAACATATTTCCTCTGACCAGAATGACCTCTCACCTCTCCAAAACACAAATTCTGCTCCACAGCTGGCTCCATGGTTGAGGACACCAGGAATCCAAAGGAAGGTTAAAAACGCAGGAACTGATGCTTGTGACCCTGAGATCACTCAGCACGCCTTCCCCACCTTCCATGCTACTGGCAACAAGTCTGCCTTGGCAGCCCCCAGGCCATGACAGAGGTTTGCACCAAAACTCATTCCTACACCCAGTTTTCCCTTCTTCTTTGCAGTGGTGTAGAGACCGCGGTTCTAGGCTGCAGAACTTTGCTCAATAGCCAACTTGGCCAAAGTCTTTCAGGTGCAAAAACCTTTGGGAGTCTGAATCCTTACTAGCTGTATGCTCCTGAACAAACAAGCTAGCCTCAGTATTCTCATTTCCTCAATTGTAAAACGGAAATAATAAGCATTTCTACCTTCCAAGAAAAAAGGAGCAATAAAAGGAACAGTAAAACAGCAAAAGCATGTGCCACACTTTCTGACACAGACTATCTAGATAATGCTCTTGCTAACGTTGCAGCGTTGCTATTACTAACTTGTAGCTCTGCCAACAATGCGTTAATCTACCTCTCTTTCTCAGCTCTTCCAATACTAACTATCCCTATACACATTGTTTTTTATCTTTCTCATTTTTCTCTCTATTCTGCCTGCTCTACATAATCATTCACATATTTTATTTTGATTCCATGGTTCCTTTCTTTAACCCACTCCTTATTTAGAAAATATTAGGTCTCAAGATTTAGGTTTTTATCTTTTTTACTATCTATATTATTATGATATGGTATGTAAAGCAAATATTTAACATATCTCTTTTTGTATATAGTTATAATTTCTCCCTGCCCTAGCTTGAAATGAAAATAAAATTGTTTCAAAACTTTTCCCTGTTCATGTTTTTATGTTGTGTTTCCTCCATCATCTTGCACTGGTTCAATTAACCTAAAAATTACTTCCCTTAGACCAGCAGTTCTCAACCTGTAGGTCGCGACCCCTTTGGGAGTCAAACAACCCTTTCACAGGGGTCGCCTAAGACCATCGGAAAACACATTTCTGATGGTCTTAGGAACCGAGACACTGCTCCTCTATCCATCTCCAGGCAGGTTTCTTCACATGCAGATATGCCCAGATATGCCCACATACGAGTATTAAAGGGTCGTGGCATTAGGAAAGTTGAGAACCACTGCCCTAGACCAATAATTTTTAAGCGAGAAGATAGGTCTAGTTCGAGCCCAGTACTCTCTCTCTGAGTAGAGCAGAATGACCAACCTCTGGCCTCAACCTCATGCATCCCTTTAGGAAGGAAATCCAAGACTTAGAGAAAGTTGGAGAAAGCTAAGTTGAGACAAATGTATTCTTGCTTTTCTGCAAGGTACATCTAGACAGATTTCATGTGCACACAGATAATCCACATGACAAAACAACTTAATGCAATGCATGCAAACACAGACACACACATACGCACACACACAAACACACATTACATAAGACATAAGACTGTCACAAAGTGAGCCCAACTTCAATACTCTTTTGACTGAATTATAATGTCTTCCAGAAATGAAAACTTTTATCGGGAGTTGAAGAAAGTTGGATTTTTACTGAGGTGTTATTACCTTCCCTGCTGATAATAAAGTCCATTCCTTACTGGTGATGATTTGGGGGGAGAAAAGATTCCATGAATTGGAAAAATGAAAAAACACCACTACCATTCTTAAGAATATTAGTTTATGCAGGAATTCATATTGAGAGACTGCTAGGGAGGCTGGGAACTTGAATGAAAAAGAGTGCTGATATAACAGTGCTGGGATTCCTCAGGATATCTCCAAAGTTTACATCAGGCCAAGGTCACTAATAGAAGTACCCATAATAAGGTGTTAGTTTTCCTTCCTCCACGTCTGACACCCTCTTGTTACTCTTCTATTTCTGTCTTTTAGAAATGTAGACAATGTATATACTGTTATAATTCTAATTTATATCACTCTCATATGTTCTGGTCCTCGCGGCAGACCTAAAACCGATTGAGGGGAGGAATTTTCTCTTTTTGATCTGTGTCTCTGGCACCTTAGACATCATCTGGAATATAATTCGTATTTAGCAAATGTTTATTTATTAATTACCTGGTTTTTCATTTTTGTCTGTTTTATAGAACTATGATATTCTTTTATATTAATGTACCCAATGAAGCCCAGAAAAGTTTCTTTCCTTTTTGTGTTTAATTGATGACTGAACCATTGTCATTATTCGCTAAGAATCGCAATTGGAGAATTCTTAATTAGTAGGAATCCTTGAAGACATTTTCATCCGGGACAGAAGCTCACTCCTTTAGCCAAATCCCTTTTTCCCTTAACAGATTAATGTCATTGGTTCTGTCCATGACATGATAATCACAGCTCTAGAGGCCAATGGGCTCAGTCAATTCAGTTGTTATAACTAGGACCAGCCTGTGCTGTCACACATGCACACAGACACACAGACTCACAGAGGCACATACAAAGGGACATTTTCTGTTTGGTGCAGCCCTTTCCTCCACCCGAGAAGAAGAGAAAAACCTGGCGAGTATCTTCTCATCTCCCAGTTTTACATCCAGGAGCTTTGAAGCAGAAAAAGTCTTCCAGGAGACAATAAGAGTGTTGCTCAGGTCCTGTCTACCTAGGGACAGGAAGGGGACCTTGACAAAGCTGTGTTGGAATTTTTCCTTGGAATTTTAATGCTTTCCTGTTGCCATTGAGATTTCCTCCCCTATTCCCTGACCTCATCACCCCTTGTAGGTGACATTTCAACTTTACTCTTGTCCCTGACTTGAGAGATCTCTAGATGTTTTCTTGAGGCACTTGGGGCATTGTCCCTATATCTGGCCACTGGACCCAGATGGCTCCAGAGGAGAAAGTGAAGCTGATGACTTTGCACAGTCCCGCCTCACTTAAATCCACTTCACTCACGTGTCATGGCATCACCTCCCTGATGTCATGATCCTCTTTGAGAATGAAGGATGAACAGCAAACCCCAGTCTCCTGACATCACTCCTCTGCTCTTTTTGGCTTTTACAGTCTGTGCTCCTATCTGCTCTTCATTCTGACTATTACATCAACCTTTTTTTCCCTAACAGACTAAAGCTTTTGTTTTTCTCCTCATCTCTTTACCTTCCTTCTGAGTCTTTCTGTCTTCCTGTCATGGCACTTTATTCAGAACCAAAAATTGTGTACTACAATTGTCATAAATCAATTTTCATTCTATCCATTTCCATTTTTTCATCATTAAATTAAACTCAGACAGCTAAGTGGCACAGTGGAGAGAATACTGGGCATGAAGTTGAGAAGACATGAATACAAATCCAGCCAGAGACACTTCCTAGCTATGTTACTCTGAGCAAGTCATTTAATTTATTTGCCTTGATTCCCTCATTCATAAAATAACAATAAATATAGCACCTACCACCCAGGGTTGTTGTGAGATCAAATGAAATAACAATTGTAAAGGTCTTGGAAGATAGTAAGCAATATATAAGTGTTAGCTATAATTATTATTATTATTAAAGTTCTTTAGGATTATTTTCATTGTTAATTTTCTCTCAAAATAGATTTATTTCTCATTTTAAGTATCTCTTCTAGTTTAATGTGAATTTTCAGATTTGCCAATTGATAAATACACTGCTTATTGTCTGTGTGTCCTTAGAGAAGTCACTTAACCTTTGTCAGCTTCATTTTCCATTCTTATAAAAGGAAAGGACTGAACCAAATGAGGGAATATTATTCAATTTTAGCTCCTTCCTCAACTGGGCCCTCACTGTAGCAAGTCAGTCTTTTCATACCTCTCTAATTGACTTACTATCACATTCAATACAACGGTACTTCCAAAGCTCATCAACCCACCACAACCCTCCTATTCCTCCCTTCCCCTCCTTTCAGATGAGAACTTTGCCTTGTATTTGATTGGAAAAGAGAATATTATCCAAGAACTTTTTTTCTTCCCATCTCTCCATCTCAAAAGACTCAAATGCTTGTATTTCTATCTCCTCTTTATTCATCTCACATTAAGACTTAGTCCCTCTCCCTTTTAAGGCAAAAATCTCTACATTCATAAGAAGTCCCATTGCATCTTGTATTCTATACCATATTATTTATTTTCTCATTTATGTTTAATATCTCCTCATGCCTACAAACATACCCTGAACAAATATATCATGACCAAGACAATAACAACAAAACTCACTTGATCCATCCGCTCTTGTTGGGGATCGTTCCTTATTTTGGCTCCTGTTTTTTGTTAATCTCTATGACAAGGCATCTATAGAAAGCCCTTCTCTTCTCTTCCTCATTTTTTAACTCTTTAGAGTTTAGTTTCTAACCTTATCATTTAGCTGAATCTGCTCTCTCTGAAGCAACTAACAATCCCTTAATTATCATTTTGAATGGAGGAATCCCCATAGATATGTCTGCACATTTTAACACCATAAATGACCTCCTTCTCCTCAATATTCTTTATGTTTTCACGGCTCTATTTTCTCCTGGTAATGCTCTTGCCTGCCTAACTGCTCCTTCTCAGTCTCCTTTGCCAAATCTTTATTCAGGCCATGCCTGCTTGGACTACTGCAGGCCTCTCTCATGAGCCCACTTTTCTTCTTCCTTTGTAATATTTCACTTGGTGATCTTACGAGCTCCTACAGATTATATTATAATCTCTATACTGATGATCTTCAAAACTATTTATCCAGTCTTAACTTCTCTTCTGACCTCTCATCACACATCTCCACTTGCACATACAACATTTTGAACTGGATGTCCTATTGACCTTTTAAATTTAATATGTCCAAAACTGAACCCATTATCTTTCCCTCAAAACTCTCCCCTCTTCTGAACATCCCTATTATTTTTTAGAGTATGAACATCTTCCTAGTCATTCAGGCTTATAAACTAGGTTTCTTCCTCTTCCTCCTATATCCAATCTGTTGCCAAGACTTGTTCATTTTACCTTTATTATGTCTATCCTATACAACCCCTTCTTTTCTCTAATACTGCAACCACCCTGGAACAGGATCTTATCACTTCACTCTTGGACTGTTACAATAGTGAACTAGTTGGTTGCCCTATCAAAAGTCTTTCTACACTCCAGTTCATCTTCTTCTCAGTTTGTAAACATGTCTTCCTGAAGCACAGGGTTGAACATGTCTCTCTTCTACTCAATAGAAATCAGTGGTTCCCTATTATCTCCTGGAGGAAATATGAAATCCTCTCTTTGTCATTCCAAGTCCATCATGACCTCCTCTTCTTACCTTTCCAGTTTTCTCATACCTTACACCCCTCCCTCCCCCTTTTTACAGGTACTCTGTGATTCTGTGACAGTGGCCTCCTTACTCTTTCTCAAACAAGACATTCAACCTCCAGATTCTGGGCATTTTCACTATCTATCCCCCATTCCCAGAGGTATTTCTCTTCTCATATCTGTCTCCTTCCTTCACTGTATTTCTTCAAATTCCCAATAAAATTCTCCCCTGCCCATCAAGTGGGAATTTACATGAACCACCTAATGTGTTTCCTGATCCCCCTTGATTCTGGTGCCTTCCCTGTATTGATTGTCTCCCATTTATCCAACACATAGCTTTTTCTACATAGTTGTTTGCACATCATCTTCCCCATTAGACTGTGAGCTCCCGGAGAGTAAGGACTGTTTTTTGCCTTTCTTTGCATCCCCATCCCCATCTTAGTGCAATGTCTGGTACATAAGGAGCATGGAATAAATGTTTATTGACTGACTGAATGACTGATAGTTTCTAGGACGCATTCCTCATCTAAATCTATGGTATAAGATCCTTGGTGACTGATGTACAAACTCCAGTTACTTTTTATCACAGTCTTGCTGTCAATATATTTTGTGAGTAGTGACATGATGATTATATGTGCCACGATCTGACATTTCCTGCCCCTGGCTACAATTTGTCATCTACTTCATTGATATTTCATGGAGAATGTTCGAACTAGTCTTTCATTTAGCTCCAAATTCCTTTTGCCTCCTGGCTTAATTTGTAGCGAGAATATCAAGACTAATACAATCCATTTCTATCATTACTGAACTTCTTTTCTGATCACTGCATTAGCACTTCACAGTTAGAGTAACAAGATGTAAATTAATGGTTCTATATTGTCTAAAGCCTTTGTCTTTAGAGCCCCACTGTCTCTTATTTTCTTGTTGTCACCATAGAAACAGAAGTTATTGGACTGTGATGAGGGACATTTCGTATTTTCTTTATTTTATGGGTTGTCATGACCAAACAAAAGATTAATTCCAATTTTGGGACCCAACTTGAAGGATGTTCAGATCAGTAGAATCACCTAGAAGATGTGTTCCACTCTGAAAAACAGGGAGAACCCAGCAATACTTCTGCACCAGAATAAAAATGAGCAAATTTAAAGTAATTATATAGAGAAAATAATAAAATATTATATCTTATATATATCACATACATATAATAAGCTTTGCATTTTTCAGTACTAAGATATTATTTGTGAAAAAGCACAGTGACTGAGAAATGGTAAACACTGTTTAAATGCTAGCTCATATTATTGTTGGTAATTATGATTGTTCTTGTTGTTGTTCTTGTTAAAATTATTATTATTTTTCCATATTTTCTGTCCTTCTGTCTTTTAAAAATGTAGATAATGTATATACTGTTATAATTCTCATTTATGTTACTTTCATATGTTATTGTATTCTTGGCAGACCTAAAACCAATTGAGTGGAAGAATTTTCTCTTTTCAATTTGTATCTCTAGCACCTTGGATAACACCTGGAATATAATTCGTATTTGGCAAACACTTATTTATTAGTTACCTGGTTATTCATATTTGTCTCTTTTATAGAACTATGATATTCTTTTATATTAATGTACCAAAATTTACATTAATGTACAAAAACTGAGAAATTTAGATTATTTGTTGCTTGGAAATTTAGCTAAAATGAATCAACTATTAAAATTTTGGCAGCAGAAAGGATTAATTCTTGTTTTTAAGATATCTTATTCGGTTAAGTGGTCAGAGGAGTTTTGTGATTCCTAAAACATTCTCAACTTAAGATTCAAAACAATTCTCATGAACTTTATTGCAAAAAAAAATTTAATATAACATCTTTTGCCTTCTATCCAAGCTGTTAAATTTAATCATTTTTCTAAGCTTGAGTTGCTGAATTATAATTAAGAATATTCATTAATAATAATAATAAATTAATATATGTTATAATGCCTTAAAGCATGCAATCCACTTCTTATACTATCTTATTTGGTCCCTACCAAAAATTGTAAAGTAGTTACTATTACTTCATTTAATGAGACAAGAAACTGAGAATGAGAGAAATTGATTTCGTTCCCCAGGATCACATAATTTTCTGTGGTAATTTCTCATTTTAGGTTGTTGCTTCTATTATCTTATTTTTATTTCTCATATTTTAATAATGCATTGTAACAACATTCCTACCCACCCAGGCTTTCAGGATTGAACTTGTGAATTCTTTCTTCCAGCAGTTGGGTCAAAACTGCCAAAAGAAAAAAAGCTCCAGATTGCAAGGAGAACTTCTGGTATCACAACTATGTCCTCCCCTAATATTTTACCAACTTTCACATCCTGGCTACCAAGAAAAATACAGGAAATACAAACCCTACTCACCTCCCCCTCAATTATATCAGAATCCAGACCAACACACACAAGTTATTCCAATGTTCCCCAAATGAAATCCCAATCTCTTCAATAATACCCTTCAGAAATTTAACAAATCTCTCTTTTTTCCTTAGGATTTGTCAGCACTGGCCACAATTCTTCCCAAGTCTTGGAGAAAATAATGTTTAGTGACCTGGTGTTGGCTATTCTCTTTCTTATTCAAATGGGAGTTGGGATTCTTGGGAATTTCCTCCTTCTGGGCATATATGGTTACACTTTACTCATTGGTCACAGGCTGAGGCCTGTAGAGTGCATTTTTGCCCACTTTGCCTTGGCCAACTCCAAAGTGCTTTTCTCCAAGGGAATCCCTCAGATGGTTGTCAGTTTGGGCTTCAAAAATTTCTTGGACCTTTATGGGTGTAAAGTTGTAATTTATTTTTATAATGTGGCCAGGAGTGTTTCCCTCAGCATCACCTGCCTCTTGAGTGGTTTTCAGGTCATCACCATCAGTCCCAGTAACTCCAGGTGGGCAGAACTCAAAATCCAAGCCCAAAAGTGCATTGTTCCTTCCTGCTTCCTCTGCTGGTGCTTCTACCTGCTGATAAATTTCAATTTGCTTGGGACTATGCATAGCTCAAGGTATCGGACTAATAATACAAAGATATGGCATCTGGGATATTGTTCAATTTTAACTCCTGCCTCTTTTAACGTGGCATTTTTTGCAATTGTCTTCATTATGCCTGATGTTATGTGTGTGGGATTCATGATCTTGTCCAGTGCCTACTTAGTGATTCACCTACACAGACACTATCAGCAAATGAAACATATTCATAGTCCTCATCTCTCTCCCAGAACTTTGCCTGAGAAAAGAGCCACCCAGGCTATCCTCCTACTAGTGAGCACATATGTCTCCTTTTATTCCATTAATTCCAGCTTGTCATTTTACCTCTATAAATTGACAAGTATCAGCTTTGGCTTGTGGCTGCCTCAGACCTCCTAGCAGCATGGTTCCCAACCATCAGTCCTTTTGTGTTGATCTTCTGTGACTCCCAAGTCCTCAAAGGTTTGTATGCTCTGTGGCATAGGAGATATTGCTGTCTCTTATGCCACACTGTCCTTAACCATATCACCTGCCAGCATCTTGCCCTAACACTATGATAAATAAATATCTTCCAGAAGCATATGAGAGAGGGGCAAGAATACTGAGATCCAAGTACTATAAGACCCAATGCAGGGAGGACCACTGTAATCATGTATTCCAACCATTTCATCTTTTAGAACAGAATGCTCTATTCCAGGTGTTGTGTTGTAAGGGTCACAAAATAGTGCCAGATTGCAAATGGTAATGTTGAGACACAGGGATGTGTTTGAGGCCTGGGAATTAGTTGGGTCACGTGGAGGTCAGAGCGTATTGCCGCATCCCTGGCCAGGGGATGTTGCATTGCTCAGAACTTTCTTGCGTGGGATGCCTGAGGTTCCTGATTGATGTCTCCACACCTTGGAGTCTTCATGCCATTGTAATTACAGTTTACCTCCCCTCTCTTAATCCCGCTCAGCTTCGCTGTGTCATGTGTGGAGTGTGGATCTGGGGGAGATAAAAGGATCCAAGCCCTGGAGGGGCCAGTGGCCTTAGAGTCCTGTGGTAAGGCTTCCCGGGTGTAACTTTAATAAACCCTCTTAAAAACATCTATCCTTCTGCATTACTTTCATTAAGGAGAAAACACCAGCGTTGTCTCCATTGAAAAGGTAAGTACCTTCTGCCCCTTAGGGCAGGGCTGCCGAACCCTGACATTGTGTGTCCTGGTTTTGGTGACACAGATTACAAGTGACATTAAATTCCTGTCTCATGATTTCAAATCCACTTTTCTTCCATTAGACCAGTGATATCAAACATAAATAGAAGCAGAGGCCTTTGAGCTATGTATTTAATGTACATTTCATTTAACTTAATGTAACATTATTGGTGATTTGCTATATACTCATTAATTTTTTATATTTCAAATTACATTTTAATTCAGTTCAAGTCACACTCAGAAAATTCACTGGTCACAATGTGGTCTTCTCGGAAGGTGTTTGACACCTCTGCATTAGAGCACACTAGTTCGTGTGTTTTCCGAACAAAATTTTTCATTTCTTTCTCTTCCTTCATCTTGAGTTCTCTACGTTGCAAAGGTCTCCAGTATTTTGCAAGGAAAAATGGGGTAGAAAATAAGGTGCAGAGCTTAGAAATAGGATTACTTGGGATCTAATTCTGTCTCTGTCATTTAGGAGCATCATAACATTTTTAAAGTCTTGTACTTTCCTGAGTCTTAATTTTCTTAACTGTAGAATTGTGATAATAATAATTGTTGCAATGTCTCTGAAAGGTTATTGTTGAGGCTAAAAGAGCTTTATATAAAAAAAAAAACTTTGAAAAACTGAAAATACAGAGGGTGGAGCCAAGACGGCAGAGAGAAGTCAGGAAGTTGCCTAAGCTCTCCCATTTCCCTTGGGAACAACATTAAATCAAATCTCTAAAATAATTCTGGAGTGACCGAGTCTACAAAAAGACGGAAAGAAACAATTTTCCACCTCAAGATAACTTAGAAGGCCTTCAGGAAAGGTCTGTCTTACTGGGGTAAAAGAGGAATGCAGCCCAGCACAGGTGGTGCCTAGGCAAGCCAATGGGAGGCTCTTAGCCACAGCACAGATCAGCAACTGAGGTCTGGTGGCTCTGGCTCAGTAAGCCAGTGGCACAGCAGGCAAGCAGTCCCCAGCCCAATGCATCAGGCAAACTGTCAGCACTCAGAACCTAGTGCACAACAGATGTGAGTAGATTGGGTCACCCTAGTGCTGTGGGAAAACCACAAACCCCAGAGGCCCAACAGAGAAAGCCAGCGACCAGACCCATAGCCCCCCATGTAAGATGCTTGGGACAGTGCCCTCTGTACCCCAGGAGCAGAACTCAACTTTTAAAAGTGAGCAAGAATAAAAAGAGCCTTGCCCATAAAAGCTACTACAGTGACAGGGAAGATCAATACACAAACTCAGAAGAGGATAACAATGTCAAAATGCCTGTTCAAAGCCACAAAGGGGGACATAAATTGGTATCAATGACAAAAAGTCCTCTTGGAGTAGTTCAAAAAAGATCTTCAAAAAACAATTCAGAGAGGCAGAAGAAAATTTGGGAAAGGAAATGAGAGTTATGCAACAGAATTATGAAAAGAAGAGTCAAAAGCTTGGAAAAGGAAGCACAAAAATTGGTTAAAGAAAACAACTTCTTAAAAAATAAAATTAGTCAAATGGAAAAGATGACACAAAAACTAACTGAAGAAAATAGTTCATTAAAAATTACAACTGAGCAAGTGGAAGCTAATAATTCTATGAGACATCAAGAATCACTCAAACAATATCAAAGGAATGAAAAAAATAGGAGAAAATGCAAAATGCCTCATTGGAAAAACAACTGACCTGGAAATAGATCCAGGAGATAGAATTTAAGAATTATTGGACTAAATGAAAGCCATGATAAAAAAAAATGAGCCTAGACAGCATCTTTGAATAAATTATTGAGGAAAACTGCCCTGGTATCCTCAAACCAGAGTATAAAATAGCCATTGAAAGAATCCACCAATCACCTCAGAAAATCACCAAAATGAAACCTCCAAGTTATATTGTATCCAAATTCCAGAATTATCAGGTCAGGGAAAAATTACCACAAGCACAGGAAAGAAAAAATTCAAATATTAGGGACTCATAGTCAAAATAACACAGGATTTAGCAGTTTCTATCTTAAACGATTTGAAGGTTTTGATTTATGACATTCCAGAAAGCAAAAGAGCTTAGATTACAACTGAGAATCAACTACCCAGAAAAACTGAGCATAATCTTTCTGGGGAAAAGTGAATATTCAGTGAAATGGGGGGGGGGGGGTTTCAAACTTTCCTGATGAAAAGACCATAGTTGAACAGAAAATTCTGTCTTCAAATATAAGACTCACAAGAAGAATAAAAAGATACACAGGAAAGGAAAAAAAGGTATTCAATAAGAATAAACTGTTTACATCCCTAAAAATGGAAAGATGATACTTATAACTTTTAAGAACTTAAGGATATAAGTTAGAGCAGTTAGAAGGAGTATACTTAAGCAGAGGTTCTGGGTATAAGTTGACTTTGATGTGATGATTAGAAAATGTAATTAAGGGGTGAAAAAGATTTTACTGGAAGAAAAGGAAAGGGGTAGACAGAATAGAGAAAATTAGATCACATGAAGAGAGATGAAAGACTTATTACAGTAGAGGGAAAGAATGGATGGAATGAGCATTGTTTGAACATTACTCCCATCAGATCTGAAACAAAGAGGGAAGAGGGAATAACATATACATTCCATTGGGGTATAGAAATGTATCTTACCCCATAGGGAAGTAGGAAGAGAAAGGGTAAAGAAAATGGAGGGGATGAAAGAAAGGAGGGCAGAAGTAGTAGGTGAAAGGGGAAAGAAAAGGGAGGGTGGCTGATAGAAGGGAGGGTAGATTGAGGGAGGTGATGGTCAGAAGCAAAACACTGATGAGGAGGGAAAGGCTGAAAGAGAAAGAAAAGTATAAACAGTGCGTGGAAATAGGATATAAAGACACAGTTAAAAATCGTAACTGTGAATATGAATGGGTAAAGGAAATAGATTATCCTGTAACAATCACAGAAAGGGTTCTCCCTCTTAGTCATGGTGCTGATACCTGTAATGGCAAGCAAAATAGGATTTTTTTTGCTGTTTTTTCTAGATTGAGTTTTAGCTTTTGAGCCTTTGAGCTTCACCTTTGATTGTATCAAGAGTCTTTGATTAGAAACAGTATACATTGTATTTCCCTTAATAGGCCTAAATGACTTTGAAGATCTCCCCTGCCTTTAATAGGCCAAATGTAATCACATGGGAGGCCGTGGTAGAAGGAGTTTGCAAAAAGGGTGAAACAGGAAGGAGCAGAGCAGAGCAAAGTATGAGTAAAGCTGGGAGCGAGCAGTACTGAGAGAGAGAATGTTTGTGATGTGGGCAATCTGTCTGTTGATCTGTGTTACTTTCTCACACAGAAGCCCTGTCTGTTGTTCTGTGTTGATTTATCAGACAGATGCCCTGTCTGTTATTGGTTTCTCAGACAGAAAGTGAATTGAGATGATAGTGCTGGTAATGTGTATAAATATTGTTGTAGCCCTGTTAAGATTTGTTTTCCTAGAAACAGAAACTGTTCTGTTCAAGACTATGTGGCCACCTTAGTAATAAGTTGTTATGTTACGTTATGTCATGCGTGTTTTGCTTTAGTTTCTTGAATGTTATGTTTTAGCTTATTGCTGAATAGAGAGTTCATTATACTATGGGATTAGACCCTTAAAGTTATTCACAGCAACAGTGGTCAGGAGAGCTGCCATGATTGGCTTTACAATAACTAAACTGGAAAGAGACAAAACAGAGAAAGAAAATTATATACCAATTTCCCTAATGAATATTGAGGCAAAATTTTTAAATAAATTATTAGCAAAGAGATTATAGCAATTTATCATGAGGATAATACAATATGATGAGGTATCATTTATACCAGGAATGCAGGGCTAGTTTAATATCAGGAAAACTATTAGCATGATTGACAATGTTAATAATAAAACCAACAGAAATCATATGATTATCTCAATAGATGCAGAAAAAGCTTTTGACAAAATACAATACCCATTCCTATTAAAAACATTATAGAGAATAGGAATAAATGGAGCTTTCCTTAAAATGATAAGTGTAATAGTAATCTGTTTAGCAGGATACTTAGCACTTAGTACTAAGTGCTAAGTGTAGACAGGGCAAACCCTGTCCCACTGTTGAGAAGGCATGAACTCCCCTGTTGATGTGGAAGAAGGGGATTGGCTGAGGTGTGTATATAACCAAGAATTCCAGAGACAGACAGACAGAATTGGAATGTTGCTCTGGGTGAA
>CM053582.1:71791068-71813579 GCA_028627135.1 Pseudochirops cupreus
TGATTCTGGAGTTGCTTTTTAAGGATGGGCTAGACATGGGCATATTTGTTGGCAGTAGGGAAGGGACCACTAGACAGGAAGAATCTTATCATCAGATAGAAGGGGCATTGTTTTAGAAGAGATGGGACTGAATGGGATTGCTAGTACAGATGGAAGAGAGAGATTTGGCAAGAAATAAGGCCACCATTTCATGTGAGGGGGCAAAAGAGGAGATAGCGATAGAGAACGTCTGAGTGATATAAGGAAATGGTGAGAAAAGAAGGCGCTCACAGTGAATAACCTCAACCTTTTTTCTATGAAATGTGAAGATTCTCATCTGAGGGGGTCGGTATTGGGGAACCATAGAAAGTTTGTAGAGGGATAAAAGGAAACACTTGGAAGAGCCTCTGCGGACAGGGCGTTAGTGAGGTTGCACAGGAGTTGGAGGGGGACAGGAGAGTGGCCCTCAGTGCCCAGCTGTGGCAGTCCAGCATGAATCTGTAGGGGACTCACGCCGAACATTGGCATCATTACTTATATTTTTAGGAGTGAGCGTGGTGACTGATGTGAGTCACTAACGGATAAGGCTTAGCAAGGCATGATCGACACTGTGCTCAGAGGGTCATGGACTCAAAAGAAGAGGACAGAGAGTTGGATTGAAATGGATCACTGAGGGATCAAGGTGGATTAAAGAAAGAAAGAATGGCTAGTGCAGAGGGGATGGCATGGGAGAAAGTCGAGGGACTGATGGATCAGTGTTCACAGTCTGGAGGGAGTGGAGGTTTTGGTAAGGGAAGGCACAGAGAGGTGGAAAGTCAGCTATCTCATCACTCCATAAATATTGCTGATGTAGTATGAGTCAGAATATCACCCAATCAGTAAAGAAAAAAAAAAGCCCATCAGGTAAAATCTGTGCTTCTGAGTACCCCGTTTCCACCCCAGACTCACTTAATAATTAAGGGGAAAATATTATTTTTAGTTCTTGTTGAAACTTTGATAGATAATGCCTTTATTGTGAAACCATGTAAAATTTCATTGGCAATACTGAGAGGAATGGGGGAAATTAGAATATTTGATTTTAGTTTCTTTAGTTTCTGAAAACTCTTAAAACTATACATAATTTCTGAATTTTATATAGTTCTTGAAACTATAGCCAAAGTGTTTTTTTCCCTTTGCAAGTTTAATTAGCCCCATTTAATAAGGGAAAAAGTCTGACCTTACTAAAGTCAAATAACTTGTTTATTATCATACAATAGTTAAAGATTAAACATAGGCCTTTAACCAAAGGTTCCTAGGTTTTCTTAGTCATGACAATATATTTCCCAGCAATGTGACCCTGGTTACTAATGGAGCAGGCTGCACACAGGGCAGAAAATTACCTTTTCCTTTTGACTGCGACAAATTAACAAGCTTAGTATCTGTCCCTGGCAGCTCAAGAAAGTTTCTCTCCTCTCTGCTCTCAGCAAATTATTTGATCATTGTAATTATGTGTTAGTAATTTCAGATGGAGAAATTCCCTTAGCATTAGAAATTACTAAAAGTTATATGCATTGCATTAAAAAGGTTTTTTTTGGATGCATCATGGATTCCCCTGGCATGTAGTATCATTTGCCTAACCATAACAAGATAATCAGTGCTCTGGGAACAAATAGGCTAAGACAATTGAGTCCTTACGAGTAGGACCCACCACACATGCTTACATACACACATCCAGACCTATACCTAGGTACATATTCTATTTATTGGAGCCTTGTACCTCACCACAGCAGCACGGACGAGTCTGGTGAGTGTCTTTATTGGGACTAAGTAAGAATTCTGTCTAATTCTTAGATTTAAGTGCTTAGATACAGAGAACCTCTTCCAGGAGCTGCTTCAGGAGACACTTTATTTGAGTCCTTGACTTTCAGGGAACAGGGAAATAACCCTCAAACCACTCTGGAACAGGTACAAGAATTTTTCTCCTGCATCCTAACATAGCTCGCTCGCTCTCTCTCTTTTCTGAAAATCTCTGCTAATAAATGCCTTATTGCTTCTCATATCACTTGGTGCAATGGGTCCCTAACTTTTCTTCTTGTGTCCGGCATCCCTTGGAGCTCATTCAGTATTTGCAACCAGGGCATTTTCCCTTCTGCCACTCTCATCACGTACTATCTCGTATCATTGCCTTTCTACTCTCATGGCTCTTCTCTTTTCTGCAATTTAAGCTGTTATCTAATTAATCCTTCTCTCTCCTTACTGTTCTAGGAAGTCTGAAGTCATTGTCACTCTTCTCTGCTGTGCTTCTTCTGTGGCATTTATCTCTCCTTTCATCCCCCTAACATCTCTTGCCACTCTCCTTTCTTTCCAATGGAGCCCCCCTGTGACATTTGTCTCTTTCCTTGCTACTCTGCTTTCTTCTACGCTCTCTCCTTTCTGCATCTGAGGCCATTTCATATCTACTTTGCTCCTTTCTATTCTTAATACTTGGGGAAAATATCTTCCTTCCCTTTTCTCTTACATGTTATGAGACTATTTCTATATTATCATCATTCTGATCAAAATATTTAAAGACTTTTATTGCCTGCATTTGGGGATAATAGGATGGAGAACTGAGGGAGGGACTAGAGATCAAAACTACTCCTAAACCCTCGTTTCCAAACTCCTTACCCTGATTCAGATCATTCAAAGATATCCATAATTTGACCTGATCCTGCCTTGCCTGACTCCTGTCTCACTGCTCCCTCCAACTTCTTCTTTCTAGTTAAATTATAGTGTTCTGAATGCCTTAATTCGACTTCTTTCTAAGCTGCCCAGAGTTCAAAGGAGCCATAAATGGTATTGGAATTCTTGTCCCAAGAACCAATTTAAAATTCCGTCCCTCCTTTTAAATATATTTTATTATATATTTGTAATCTATAATAATATATACTAGATCATGTAACATTTTAGCATACGTTTAAAATATATAATAATGTATATAATAAAATATATTTTAAAAGAATCGCAAGTTGTAAATAATCAATTTTCAGTTTAATATGCAAATAAAATATGAGTACTTTTTGATTGAAAAAAATTCTGTCCCTTTAATGTATGACCAGTGGGACCTTCCGGAAATTCTTCTACATTTCTGAGCTTTCATTTTCTCCTTTGTAAATGGAAGGAGGTTTACTTGGTGATCTCTTATATCCTGTCCAGTATTGAATATGTAACTTTTCTGTTAGATACTTGTCTTTTCCTCCAGTATTGACCAATTTTATTTATCATTTCTACTCCAATTCATATCCCTTCTTGTCAATAAAGTTTTCCCTGACCTTTGGAATTGAAAGTGATCTCTCCAGCCCCTGAAGCCTTTTTACTTTATGGAAATCATAGAGTATGATAAAAAAAAATCTTGAGGAGATCTGAAGAACTCTCCCTGTTCCTTTAAAATAGAAACCTATGGGGTGGTTAGGTGGCACAGTGAATAGAGCACTAGCCCTGGAGTCAGGAGGACCTGGGTTCAAATGTGGCCTCAGACACTTGACACACTTACTAGCCGTGTGACCTTGGGCAAGTCACTTAACCCCAATTGCCCTCCCAAAAAAAGCAAAAAAAGAAAACACAAAAAAAGTAAAATAAAATAAAATAGAAACCTATTCACTCTTTCCAAAATGTGATCCTAATTATGGCTTTTTTATACCTTACTTGAAGACCACCAATAGTTGGCAGCTTCCTAGTCCTTGAGTTATTTCATTGTTCCCTTGGATAACTCCAGTTTTTAGCAAGGTTTTACCACCTCTCGAACAGATCTTTCTTCACCATCTAGACTGTGTTGTGTTATGCTGATTTCACTTGGGTCATGAACTTATTTGGCAGTGCAATAAAAGCTATGCTCTCCATACAATACTGTTATGAAGTACAGATTGCACAATAAACCAATTATATTGATATATACTTGTCAACATTAAATAAAATAGTTTTCAGCCTCTAAACTGAAAACTCATTTTGTACTGTAGCACAATTCCATTTTACAGTGGAGAAAAATATAAACCTGAGGCTCAACAGTGAATTATGTTGTTCAATATCACAAGAAGTGATGGAACCAGTGTTAGAACTCAAGTTTTATGACTACCAAGACTCTGCTCTTTCTATTAAACTACTTCTAGCTCTGCCATTAAGGCAATATTCCTAATTGTGCCCATTACTGGCCAATAGAATAAATATAATGCCACATATCTTTGACAATCTCCTAATGATAATGATTACAATATTCTCTTTTTAAAATGACTTTTTTGAGATTAAATATAGTGTAAATCATCCAGCACAATGTCTTGCACCAAATAAACACTATCTATATATGATTTATTACGACTATTGTTATTACATTTGGCCTTAAGCTCTTCCTTCCCTGGATATCCTCAACGAAAGCTACAAGAAACATTGGGAAACACATTTTTGTGTTTTGTGTCATGCTTCAAATGAATAATCAGAGGTCTTCAAAGAAGACTGAGTATCTCCAAATTTCAATGATTCATGTATCATTTGGACATGTTATGAAAAGTAACTTAGCAGTGTTTGGTTCCTTGGAATCAAAAGCTTTTGTTTCGTTAATAAATAATAAGAGTACAATCTTTTACTCTCTGTGTCATATTAACTGTCAATTGTATCATACTATCATGTTGTCTAATGTGAAATGTTGCTTACAAAAGCCTACGTGTATCTTTCAGTACTGTCATCAAGGATTTCCTCAACATATGTAGAGATTATTCTTAAAATCATTTCACTTAGGAAAGGAGAGATCAAAAAATTAGTAAAGATCAATGTTTTCTCCACTATTATTTTTATATTAAGAAGGCCCGAGATTTTTAAAATCTATTTTGTATTTCCCATTTCTTCATAGACTTTGAAATGGAGTAAAAATTATAATTGAGCAATTACATTTTTCCTAATCCCATTTTATTATTTTTTTTCTTCAAAATTTTATTTTAGACTCAAAGGCCAGAACACAAATAGAGAAAAGAGAAAAGAAACAAAAACATATCATCAACTTAAATGTTGGAACTTCAATACAAAGTTAGAAAGAAAAAAAGTGGGTCGTGTGCATAGCAGAACATAAGAGAAGATTCAAAATACGTAACAATAAATTTTCATTTCAAGAAAGCCTATATGATAAATAATACCCCTTGGGTTGAGAATTGACCATCTTTGCTTCCTTGCGAGTTTTCTTTTGTTCTCTGCTTTGCACTCTTTTATTTTCTTCTTTCCCCCATCCCCTTAGAAGGCCACAATAAAATATAGATATGTTTCTCTATAACTACAAATATATACATATTGCATTTTATATAATTTTTTGTTGAATTAATTGGGGAAATTATTACTTACGGAATAATTTGTCTGTACTTTGGTAACTGATGGTGTTAAACTTTGTACCACTCTATAATGGTTTCAAAATGCAACTAGTTTGCAATAGCAGATTTGGTAGACAAATGGAATTTTTCCCAGGTAAGATAATACAGAGATAAATTCAACCAAGTTAATGTTATTAGAGAAAAAAAATAGTTTCTTTAAATCCAGGATGTTTTATATTATCATGTTTCTAATTTCTCACATTTTAATTTTGAGAAACTATTATATAGAAATGGTGTTAATTTGTAGAATGTTGCCTATATTGTAATACATTTTTATTGTTAGAAAGTATGTACTCTTTTGACTGAAATGCCATGAAATTATGAATTTGAGCTATCATTAATTCAAGAGTTATCACTATAGAATAGCATCCTTGTAGTTAAAGGCTGTCAAGTATTCAACTAGATATATTTTGGTTTGAAAAGATAATGATAATTCCTTTGCATTTGGGAAAAGTGTTAAAGAACTTGGAAAGTATCCCTGAAATTTTGAGAATTTGTTGGGCCCTGTTGATCTTCGATCTTGGCAAATACACAAAATCTTATTAACTTCATGAAGTTAATCATTCCATTAATATTAATTTAATTAATTATTAAATTATATCATTATTAAATTATATTATAATATATAATTATGATATGATTATTATGTTATAATATATAATTATGATATAATTATAAATTATATTATAAATAATTAAATTAATAATAATATGTTAAGCCTTCAAGAATGCATGAGACTCATAAAAGTCTTGTCAATTCTAAACTGATTGTTGAGTTTTTCAGTCATATCCAATTCTTTGTGACTCCATTTGGGGTTTTCTTGGCAAGTGTACTCTAATCATTCACAATTTCCTTCTCTAACTCATTTTACAGATAAGAAACAAGGCAAACAGGATTAAGTGCCTTGCTTGGGATCACATAGCTAGTAAGTGTCTGAGGACAGATTTGAACTCAGGAGGATGAGTCTTCCTGGTCCCAAGCCCAGTGCTCTCTTTACTAGGTCACCTAGCTGCCCTAAATTAATAAATAAACTGGATTAAATTGGAATTAAGATCACTTCCTCAAACAAAGATACTCAAAAAGAAGGAATGCCTTAAAATTTTACTTGTAGTCTTTGAGCGATTTATATAATGAATTGCCTGACTTAATCATAAAATTTATGAAAACTAGCTTAATAATTGTCACCTGGAGTAATACATATGAGCTATAGCTTAGAACCAACTATATCAGCAGATCTTGGTAGAAAAGAATTTCCCTTTTTGTCCTTGGGATTGATATGCAATGTTTTATGGTATTCAGGTTAACAGCAGGAAGTGTCTTTTTGGGTTTTGAGGGAATTGTTTTAAAAATCCCAGAATGTAATCATTTGCTAATTTTAAATGATTGATGTTTATGTTAAGGATGCATTCTACAAGAGGAAAAGTGAAAAGTTTTGGGAAAAGTGTTGCATATGCTTGCTAAATATTAAGCATAAAGTTTTTTATTAATTGTGGAGTACTGTCGATTAACTTTTATTGCTATTAATATGAAAATAGCTGCATTCTTCTCTAAGCTACAAATTCTAGAACTTGCTATGTGAAGTGGAACCTCTTGGGACTATGATTTACTTTTACCTGACTTTGATTCCATGGATAGGTGTTTGAATTATTGTTAAACCAGAAATACCAAACCATTCAATGGGAAATGTTGAGATGTGCTCATAAGGACTGACATCCCCAAGCGTTAGTCAAGAAAATGGACATAGATGGCTGGGAAAGTTGAGAAGATAGTTTGCAAATGTAATAGCACGATTCTTTTTTACTCATTCTTCACTGTATTATTTCCTTTGTGAAAAAGGAAGTTTCTTTCCTAGTAGATCATGAGTTTCACTGAGATCCTTTGAATAAGGAGGAAACCTCTGTTGAACGACTGGCTGTTCCAAAATTTGTGTAATTTTTGAATTGAAGCAAATAGAGCTAAATGAATTTTGCCCTGTTAAATCAATAACAGGTCCACCTATGCTTTCGAGCTAAGTGCTGATTGAACAGTTTCAATATTGTTCCAATGATGTTCTTCCTCCTTTTATAACAAATTTCTCCAAATGTTTTACAATGAAATTTAATGCTACAATCACCTGGCATTGCTATAGTTTTGTACTGTTTTGAGTTTGTAGTCATTACATGCTTCAATTTCCTAATCTAGGAAAACAGGACAAATCGATTCTTAAAATTGCCTGTTCCTTACTCATTTGTTTAATTAGTCTCGCCTTTTTTCTGAAAGATATGAGGATAAAATATGTCCTCAAAGAGAAAAGTGAAAAAGATGTAAAAAGTTCTCATTACAGTTGAGTAGGTATCCTTATTTTAACTTTTAAGGTCATTTTTGTTTGTTTTGTCAAATATTTTCCAATTACATGTAAAAAATTTAACACTCATTTTTTTTATTTTGAATTCCAAATTCTCTCTCCCTCAGGTCTTCCCCCCCCACCCCCGCTTTGAAAAAGCAAATAGCCTAGTGTCTGCTGAATGGCTTTCCCATTAACCAGCAATGATTGTTACGTGTGAGTTCTTACTGTAAAAATTTGGATCTTTCCTATTGTGTGCTGCCATGGCGGGGGGAAGGAAGGAGGGGAGAAAATTTGAAACTCAAGGGATTGTGGAACTGAATCTGATCAACTAAAAGTAAATAAACAAATCAATTTTTAAAAAATAATAAAATAAAATAGAATAAAATTTTTTTTAGAAGTTTGGATCTTTGAGTTTGTCAAACACTAGATTGCTATGGTCATTTATGACGAAATTTTGCATACCTAATTTATTCCACTGATCCACCACTCTATTTCTTAGCCAATACCTGACTGCTTTGATGATTCTGCTTTGTTTAAAAATATAGTTTGAAATCTGGAACTGATAGGTCACCTTCCTTAACCTTTATTTTTAAATCAATTCCCTTGATATTCTTGATCTTTTGTTGTTCAGATGAATTTTCTTATTATTTTCCTAGTTCCATAAAATAATTTTTGGTAGTTTGATTGGTAAGGTACTGAATAAGTAAACTCATTTAGGTAGAATTTTCATTTTAATTATTTGGCTCAGTTTACCCATGAGGAATTAATATTTCTCCAGTTATTTAGATCTGTCTTTATTTGTATGAAAAGTGTTTTGTAATTTCATTCATATAATCCCTGGATTTGCCTTGGCAGATAAATTTCCAGGTATTTTATGCCATGTGTAGTTATGTTAAATGGAATTTCCTTTTTTATCTCTTCCTGCTGGACTTTGTTGGTAATATTAAAAATGCTAATGATTTATGTGGGTATATTTTTATCCTGAATCTTTGCTAAAATTTTTTATTATTTCAACTAGCTTTTTAGTTGATTCTCTAAGTATACCATCATGTTATCTGCAAAGAGTGATGGTTTTGCTTCCTCATTGCCTATTTTTTTTCTCATTACTCTAGCTAATGATTCTAATACAATATTGAATAATAGTGGTGATACTATTTCATTCCGTAATTCATTTAACTTTTCCTTTAAGAATTTGAGTGCTATGTCATTTGCTGCAAAGGTTTAGTATTGATATTATTTCATTGTCTATAGTTCCTTTTAGGAAGATGTAGCTCCCTTGTTTATCTCTCTTAATTAGGCCTATTTTTGCTTTTGCTTTTTTCTGACATCATGATTGCTCTCCTTGCCTTCTCAAATTTAGCTAAAGCATAATAGACTCTACTGCAGCCCTTTATTTTAACTCTGTGTATGTCTCTCTGTTTCAAGTGATTTTCTTTTCAACTACATATTGGTGTATTCTGGTTTCTAATCTACTCTGCTCTCCCCTTCTGTTCTATGGGTGAATTCATTCCATTCAACCCTCCTCTGTCTCCTCCCTTTCTCTCCAGTTCCTCCTTTAAAGTTTGTTTTGCTTCTGATCACTGCATTATTTTATCTGCGCTCCCTTTTGTTATTCCCTTTAATCTTACCTGCTTCCCCTCCTACTTCCCTGTTGGATAAGATAGATTTCCACTACGAATTGAGTATCTAAATATATTTTTACCTCTTTGAACCAATTTAGGTATAAGATTCAAGTATTATCTGTGCTCCTCCCCCCCCCCCCGCAAAAAAATTGCCCTATCACTGTAAAAGTTCTTCCTTCTGCATTTCTTTTACATGAGATAATCTTCTCCATTCTTCTTTTTCCTTTCTCCTTCTTTCAGTGAGTTCCTCTTTCTCTAGTATTCATTTTTTTTATATCATCCCAACATAATCCCACATCTTCTTTCTATATAGAATCCTTCTAACTGCCATAATGATGAAAATGATCTTAGAAGATAACATGGATAATCTTCCCATATAAAAAGGTAAACTGTTGAGTCCCTTATGATTTCACTTTCATGTTTACGTTTTCATGCTTCCCTTAAATCTTCTCTTTGAAAGCCAAAATTTCTATTCAGCTCTGAGCTTTCCACAAGGAATGCTTGTAATTCCTCTATTTCATTAAATATCCATTTTCCCTTTAAAGGTTTATATGCAGTTTTGCTGGACTGGTGATTCTTGGTTGTAATACCAACTCTTTAGCCTTCTGGAATATTATATTTCAAACTCTCCACTCCTTTAATGTGGTATCTGCTAAATATTGTGTGATTCTGACTGTGGTTCTATGGTATTTGTCTTTTTTCTTCCTTCCCCCAGCCCACCCTAGAGATGGCTACCACGAGACACAAATGTGTGTGTGTAAAATCATTCTATATGTACTTTTATTTATCAGTTCTTTCTCTGGATGCAGACAGTGTCTTCCTTCATGTCCTTTGTAGTTATTTTTTTATATTTAAAATAGTCAAAATGACTTGGTCACTCAAAGTTGTTCTCAAAACAATATTGCTGTCATTGTATACAATGTTCTCTTGGTTTTGCTCATTTTGCTCTTCATTATTTTGTGCAAGACTATCCATGTGGTTTTTTTCCTAAATTGAATACGTGCATTATTTCTTATAGCACAGTACTGTTCCAGCACAATCATATACCACAATTTTTTCATTCCCCAATTGATGGGTATCCCTGAAATTTCCAGTTCTTCACCACCACAAAGAAAGTTGCTATAAATATTTTAAAACATATAGGCTCTTTTCCCTTTTCTCTAATCATGATTGGAAATATATCTAGTAGTGCTATTACTGGGTCAAAGGGTATAGGCAATTTAATAACTCTTTGCACATAATTCTAGATTGTTTTACAAAATGGTTGGATCAGTTCACAATTCCACCGACAGTGAATTAGTTTCCCAATTTTTCCACATCTCCTCCAACATTTATCACTTTCTCCTCCAATCATTTTATCCAATCTGATAGGTGTAAAATGTTATCTCAAGGTTGTTTTAATTTGCAATTCTCTAGTCAATAATGATTTACTGTATTTTTATATTACTATAAATTGTTTTAATTTCTTTATTGGAAAATGACCTATTCATGTCCTTTAAACCATTTATCAATTGGGGAAAAATTCATGTTCTTATAGATTTGACAAAGATCTTTATATATTTTAGATATGAGATCTGCATCTGATAAACTATCTATAAAAGTCTTTTTACCAATTTTCTGCCTTCCTTCTGATTTTGGTTACATTTGTTTAATTTGAAAAATTTTTTTTTAATTTCATGTAACCAAAATTAAGCATTTTATACCTCTCTCTTCTCTCCATCTCTTGTTCTTTCATAAATTGTTCACTGATCCATAAGTCTGATAAGTAATATGTTCCATGGTCTTCCAATTTTATTGTGATATCTCTCTTTATATCTAGGTCATTGTGATCAGATAGGGAATTTTTTGTTTTTAGTGATAAATTTGGAGGTTTAAAATTTGGACAGAATTAGTTAAACATGAACTATTTTCAACATATGGTCTAAAACCTATCTGCCCTTCTGGAGCCCCACCAACAATGGGATAGAATGTTTTCCCCTCCCACAAACCAGCTATTACTCAATTTTATTATTTTTAACCTAAATTTGCTTATCATGATAATTGTCATCATCACTAAAAACCTTTCTCATTCTTTAAGGCTTGCCAAGAACTAGTCTGATCCCATGTGATCCTCTCAACAACCTTGTGAAGTAAGTCCTATTAGACTTTGTCCTATTAGTCCTTTATTTTGTGGGAGAAAAAAATTGTGGCTAAGAGAATTCAGTTGTCTTGAAGAGTGTCACATAACTGGTTTTGGATGCGGTATTTTAGTTGTCTTATGACTAACAATTAAGACTCATAATCAATTGACAATATCAAAAGATCATAAACTTCTTCACTGTTTGAAAAGGAAAATCAAGTCATAGACTTAGGGGCTTTGTTTAATATGTTAACAATATTTTACATCTACTATCACCCCTTAAATTCTTAGTTAAATCAACTTTTAAGTCGTCATGTTTTTAAAAAATTTAGATATCCATATTTTAAAAGCACATTAAGAAAATCTCCCTGGGGCGGCTAGGTGGTACAGTGAACAGAGCACTGGCCCTGGAGTCAGGAGGACCTGAGTTCAAATGCGGCCTCAGACACTTACCACAAAAACTAGCTGTGTGACTTTGGGCAAGTCACTTGACCCCAATTGCTCTCCAAAAAGCAAAAAAAGAAAAAAAGAAAAAAAAAAAGAAAATCTCCCTGCCCAAAAGTCTATTTGGTGTTGAACTTGTGAGTTCTTTCATTCAGGAGAAAAGTATAAGATACACACACATACACACACACACACACACACACACACACACATACACACACACACACACATCCCTGATGTCACACTTTCCTAATATTTAATTAACCTTCCCTTTCCAACTACCAATTAGATATCAAGAATAATCAAACAAGGTTCAGTGTTAATCTCAAAATCAATGATATAAGAATTCTACCTATTACACAGATTCCTCATCATGTTCCCAAAATAGACCCCTGTTCTCTACCATGACATCTTGAAGAAATTTAATCTTATTTTTTTGTAGGCTCACATGGACCTGACCATTATTGCTCTCCCCAAGATATTGAGAAAATGAATCCAAGTGACTTCCTGTTGGCCTTTGTCTTCCTTGCCCAGATTGGAATTGGGCTTCTAGGGAATCTCTTCCTGCTGTGTCTCTACACTTTGACTTTCCTCATTGGTCATAGCCTGAGGCACATAGACTCTATTTCTGTCAACTTGGTCTTGGCCAATTTGAAAGTGCTTCTGTCTAAGGGTCTCCCTCAGACAATGTTCTATTTTGGCTTGAAAAATTTCCTGGACCCTATTGGGTGTAAACTTATCCAATACCTTCACAATGTGTCCTGGAGTGTATCCCTTAGCACTGCCTGCTTCCTGAGTGGTTTTCAAGTCATCACCATCAGTCCCAGTAACTCCAGGTGGTCAGAACTTAAAACTCAAGCTCCAAAGTACATTGTCCCTTCTTGCCTCTTCTGCTGGTGCTTCTTCCTGTTTATAAATTTCACTTTACTTGGGACCATGCATAACTCAAGGTTCATGAGTAACAACTCAAGATGGTGGCATCTGGGATATTGTTCAGCCTCAGGTCCTACCTCATTTAAGGCCTCAGTCTATTTAATTATCTTTGCACTTCCTGATGTCATTTGTGTGGGATTCATGATATGGGCCAATGCCTACCTGGTTTTCCTTCTGCACAAACACCATCAACAAGTCCAACATATTCACAGTCTCCATCTTTCTCCCAGAACTTTACCTGAGATAAGAGCTACCCATGCAATCGTTTTACTAATGTGCACATATGTCTCTTTCTATTCCATTGATTCTATCTTGTCATTTTGTATCTTTCAATTTGACAAATATCACTTCTTTCTCATGCCCATGGGACAATTCATGGCTGCATGTTTCCCAGCTATTAGTCCCTTTGTCCTGATGTTCTATGATTCTCAAATTCACAGATACTGTTATGATCTATGGTGCGAGAAAAGTTCTCAATAATTTCCTTTTCTAAGGGCAGAGCTAAGATGGCAAAGAAAAGGCAGGAACTCACCCAACCTCTCCCAAATTCCCCTTGAAACAATTTTAAATAACACCTCAAAATAAATTCTAGAGCAGAAGAACCCACAAAAGGATGGGGTGAAATAATTTCCCAGCACAAGACAATTTAGAACAGTGGTTCTCAACCTTCCTAATGCCGCAACCCTTTAATACTCGTATGTGGGCATATCTGCATGTGGGTGGACCTGCCCGTAGATGAATAGAGGAGCAGTGTCTCAGTTCCTAAGACCATTGGAAATATTGTTGAAATATCTATGAAATATCTACGACTTGTTCACAGGTGACCCCTGTGAAAAGGTCACTCAACCCCCAAAGTGGTCGCGACCTACAGGTTGAGAACTGCTGATTTAGAAGGTAAGCAGGAAAGATCTGTTTTACCTGGGTGAGAGTGGGCACAGTCCAGCACAGGCTGCCCCAGTGCAGACAAGGCCCTAGCAAACCAGTAGTGAGCCCTGAGGGTGACTGAATCATCTTTGGCAATGAATACTTCTTGACCTCTCAGTCCACAGACAGTAAGGGGTAAGGCAACTAGGGAGAAGGAGATTACAGGGATTTCCTTGCTGACATTGGGGACAGGACTCTGTTGTGTTACTCATACTCAGATTCAGGTAGTAGTCTTGGGTCTCAATCCCAGGGTAAGGAAAAGCACTGGCACACCAGAGCTTTTGATCATGAGAGAGCAGGGACCCTACTTACAATTCTAGGCTGAAAGAGAGTGATTGTGGATACTCACAGAGTAGAGCACAGGCCAGAAGAATAGTAGGCATACCTGTCTTTATGTCATCCCTTGGAAGAACCAAAAACTTACAGGTCACTAGAATTATCTCTGAAAATAATTGCACAAAAAACCTAAAGAATGGGACAGTGTCCCCACCACCACCACTCAGGAAGCAGAACCACACTTTAGCATAGAGTTAAAAATCAAGAAATAAGCTGGAAAAATGAGGAAATAACAGAAAAGATCCTAACTATAGAAAGTTACTCTGGTGAAAGGGAAGATCAAAATACAAACTCAGAAGACAGCAAAGTCAAAACTGCTACATCCAAAGCCTCAAAGAAAAGTATGAATTGGTCTCAGATCATGAAAGCTCTCAAAAAGTATTTTAAAAATCAAGTTTAAAAGGTAGAGGAAAGATTATTAAGAGAAATGAGAATGATAGAAAATCACAGAAAAAAGATTGAATAGCTTAGCAAAGGAAACACACAAAATACTCAAAATATAACATCTTTTAAAAATAGACTAAATAGTAAAAGAGGCGCAAAAAAATCCAATGAAGATAATAAGGCCTTGGGGTGGCTAGGTGGCACAGTGAATAGAGCACTAGTCCTGGAGTCAGGAGGACCCGAGTTCAAATCCAGCCTCAGACTCTTAACAATTACTAGCCCTGTGACCTTGGGCAACTCACTTAACCCCAATTGCCCAACCTTCCCCCCTCCAAAAAAAAAGCAAAAACAAAAACAAAAAAAGGATAATATTGAAAGACAGAATTGGGCAAAAATTCACCGAAGAGAACTCCTTAAGAAGTATAATTGGCCAAATGGAAAAGGAGATACAGAAGCTCTCTGTAGGAAGTAATTCTAATGTTTCCCAAAGAGACCCCCCCCCCCCATTCTCTATAGCATCATCCTTCAGGAATTTAACAAAACAATCATTTTTTTCTCTAAGTACTTCTCGTACTGACCACAATTCTTCTCAAGGTCATAAGAAAGTGATGATTAGTGAGTTGCTCGCAATAATTGTCTTATTAATTCAGATGGGAGTTGGGCTTCTTGGAAATTTCTTTCTCCTTGGCCTTTATGCCTTCTCTTTCCTCACTGACCACGTGCTGAGGCCAATAGACTCTATTTTTGTTCACTTATTCTTGGCTAACTCCATAGTGCTTCTGTTGAAGGGAATACTTCAGCTACTTGTCAGTTTTGGTTTGAAAAATTTCCTGGACATTTTTGAGTGTAAACTTATCCTTTACATTCACAGAGTGACCCAGAGTGTTTCCCTCAGCACTATGTGTCTCATCAGCGGTTTTCAGTTCATCATCATCAGTCTCAATAACTCTAAATGGTCAAAATTCAAAGCCAAAGTCCCAAAGTTCTTTGTCCCCTCCTGTCTCCTCTTCTGGTGCTTTTATCTGATGATAAACTTCATTTTTCTGCACACTATAAGTAACTCAACTTACAAGAGTAACAACACAAGGATGTGGTATCTGGGATATTGTTCATTTTTATTGTTGCTATATTATTATTACATTATTATGCTAAAAACTATTAGCATAATAGAAATAAAAGCATAAAGAGAGACAAAAAGTAAATTAAATTATCTCTATTGGCATCAATAAAGTTGTATATCTACAAAGCAAGCCCATAAAAATAAACATTTCTGTCTAATAACAACAAAATCTAAGGCATAAAGAGAAGTCTCATTCCAAATAACTACAAAATGGATGAGATGCTTGAGACCATATGAAATGTTTGATACATCCAATTACAAGTTGCTCCTTAAATCAATAAAGAACAATTCAAATACCTAGAGACTATTCAGTGCTCATGGTTGGGTCATGCCAAAAAATTTAAAATTACATTACCAGGGTGGCTAGGTGGGGCAGTGAATAGAGCACTGGCCCTGGAATCAGGAAGACCTGAGTTCAAATCCAACCTCAGACACTTACCATAAAAAAGTAGCTGTGTGACCTTCAGCAAGTCACTTAATCCTAATTGCCATCCCCCTCCAAAAAAAGAAAAAGCCAAAAAAAATTACATTACCAAAGTGACTTTGCAGTTTTAATGCTATGCTAATCCATTTATCAAAAGGTTATTTTACAAAACTTGATAAAAATAATAGCAAAAGTCATTTGGAGAAACAAAATACCTAAAATATTGATGGAAATGTGAGAAGTAGCAAAGGGTTAAGTTTCCACAGGACTAAAAAAATTGCTGAAAGAAGGCTACTGATAAGAGTAAGAGCAGACAGTAACCTTGGGAAGAAGTTGGATTCCCGGTTCCCACAGAATTCCTAGACAACCCTAAAGTAAAATGAAAAGAAGCTGGCAACAGCAGGTTGATTTGACCAATCAGAAAGCAGACAGCGTCCTTGGGATACTCAGGCCCAAATAAGGACGCATCTAGGTTAAACCAGTGGGGGGGGGAGGAAGTCATCGGTATTCCAGGGTTGTTACTGTGCTTGCTTAATGAACCTCATGTATTAGGCATATTATCTAACAGAATTAGAGCTTCATTAGTAATCATGTATGATAATAGGGAGGTGTACCCAGAAGAGAAAGAGCCAATCAATCCTCTGAAGGGAGGGTCCGTACCAAACTAATATATAAAATTCGCTTGGCTTTTGTATCCCAGGACTCCTCCTTCCACAAGAAGGACAGAGTCCACTTCTAGCCAGAAGTGTTCAATTACTCTGGATTTCTCTTAATAAATTTCTTTTGCTATCAGATTTTTGGTATCAATTGTGGTTTTGCATTTTCCAAGTTGGCATTTCCAACAGAAATAATGAAAAGATGTTAATAAAGTGAGAACACTTCCAGACCTCAAACTATATTATGAAGAAACAGTCCTCAAAACTATTTTTTGCTGGTTAAAAAAGACAAATAGAACAGATTAGAAGAGGGAATCAGAAAAAAACAGAACTCATTCTAATGTTCAATAAATCAGGAACTGCACAATATTTAAAATGTAACTATGTATTACTGGAAAGCAACCTGGAAGATATCGGGTCTTGATCAAAACCTTCCAACACAGTCAAAGATAAATTCAAAAGGAACTTACAAGGTGCCTAACCCTGTGCTAAGCTCTGGGGATACAAAAAGAGTCAAAAGACAGTCCCTGCCCTCAAGGAGTTTACAATTTAATGGGGGAGAGAACATGCAAACAAATATATACAAACAAGCTTTATGCAGGATAAATAAGAAATAATGATCAGAGGGAAGGCACTAGAATTAAGAGGGTTAGAAAAGGCTTCCTGTTGAGACTTAAAAGAAGTGAGGGAAGGTAATTGGTGGAAATGAGGAGTGAAAATATTTCAAACATAGGAACAGTCAGAAAAGATGAGACCAAAGGCCAGTATCACCAGATTGAAGAGTATGTGTCAGGGAATGAGGAATAAAAAGACTGGAAAGGTAGGAAGGGCTTTGAATACCAAACAAAGCATTCTGTATTTGATCATGAAAGCAATGGGAGCCACTGGAATTGAGTGAGTAGGAGAGTGAGATGAGCTGACTGACCTATCCTTTAGGAAAATCACTTTAGTGGCTGAATGGCTAATGGATTAGAGTGGCCAGAGACTAGAGGCCGGCAGAGCCACCTATTGCAATAATCCAAGTGTGAAGTGATGAGGGTCTTCCCAAGAATGATGGGAGTGTCAGAAGAGAGAAGGGAGTGTATTTGAGAGATGCTGCAAAGGTGCAATCAGCAGGATATGGCAGGGGCAAGGGGAGAGTCCAGGAGAGTCCAGAGATCTAGGGAGGGAGTGTGAGGATGATATTACTCATAAAGCATGGAGAGGGGGAAATCTAGGGGGAAAAGTAATGTCATTAACTATCAGCCTCTTTTTGTGGACGCTTTATTCAGCAGCGCTTATCTAAAAGAACCCTCCCTGACCTACAGCTCTCAGCTAACATCCCATCTTGCCACAGCCTCTAACTGCCCCTCAAAGCTGATTTTAGGCCACCCCCTCAGTTTTCCAACTGGTAATTTATTATTTCATTCCTACTCTCTCCAGCTCAGCCATTTCCTTGAACTCCCAGACGATGGCAGTGTTCCTTTTCCTAGGAAACCATCTCCAACAAATGACCTGAATGGAAAGTATGTTCCCCTAGTACCAAGCCTGACATAGTAGATAATCACCTAGAAACACATTATATGAGCCTGACAAGTGTTCCTCTCTATCTCAAATTCCACATCGGTTCAATGATGAATTATCATTTCCCCTAAATGTCACCATTCAGAAAGTGTCTCCTACTTACATCTAGGGAATGAGCAATGGTGGGGGCACAATCATTTTTCATCCTGATTATCCTTCTATTCCTTCCTTTTAAAAATCTAGCCTGATGGGCCATTTTATATTATTTATTGCTATTTCCCAAAAATCTAGGAACGGGAGGAATAAGGATTCCTCGGATTGCTACTCAAGAGAAGAGGAGCGCTAGAGTTCCTAATGCCAGGAGGCGAATTGGAACACGGAGGTACCAGTGTGGTTGGTAGAATTAAATTGAAGGTAGGAATATGTACTTAAATATTTTACTTAAAAGAAAAAAGGATAGGCCAAATTTGGGGGTAGAGAGGAGGGATAGTATAGCGTATTAAAAACCATGTTAATGTAAGAAGAGCAAGTATCTGTAACAGTAACAAACATTTGTATAAAGAACAATGTCATGAGAAACAGAAAATATTTTTATTGGACAATACTATAGAACTTCTAGACAGAAAGAGCAAAGAGATAAGTTCAGGAAACAGATTATAACCCTAGCCCAGAGGCATAATATATTGTTAATCAGGAGATTCAAATATCCAGACATCTTCTAAAATGTTCTAAAAAAAATTTTTTTTAAGGCTAACTAATGATTCTTTGACTTACCTTCATAATGTTTTATCCTTAGAAAGGTAGGTGACCTGATAAGGGATAATTGTATCCTGGAAATTTTTCTAAAAAAGATACAGAAGTCAGTACTTGTGTGAAAATGACAAAGATCTTTGGAGAAAAAGAAGTATAGACTAAAAAAGTCTTCAGAGGAAGTCAGCCCAGGAGAGAGGGGAAGTTTGTCTCAAGGATGAAATTCTGAAGATGCAAATGAGTTAAAATGAGAAAGAAAAATTAATGTTGTCTGCAGAGACCCAGTGGGATGCACAAAGAACTATTTACATTGTTTAACGATATACGCCAAAGATGATAAATAATAGAACACTAACACAAAAGCATTTTATTCTCACAAAAAAAAACAGTGCCAGGAGTTCTAAAAGTCAGAATGAGTGGCGTCTGCCAAATAAGGGCGTGACAAAAATGTTCTTCTTAATTGCTATATCAGATAAAAGAGAAAGATTAAAGGTCTAGGACCACTGCACTAGGTTGATGGCACAATGATTACTGACAGCATAGAAAAGTAATCAGTATGAGATGCAGCCAGAGTAGAAAGAAATAATACAAGCTCCCTTCCCCACACACACAAATACCCCCCAAAAAATCCTCCTCCAATCAGATCTAGAAAACATACCAGACCAAACTCTGAAATGGAAATCTAAGAAAAAGTCACAGTGAGTCTGTTTTCCCATCCTGGTCAGCACAGGGAGACAGACATAGAAGTCTGTCTAGACACTAGGTTGGGCCAGGAGTCCTCCATGTGGAGCTGTGCAGCTGTACAAAAAGAGAACCAGACTCATGCTGGGGCACCACATGGGAAGAGATGCCAACTGGCAGATTTTTCACCTACTACCAGCTAGATGGCTCAGTGGATAGAGTGATAGGCCTGGAGTCAGGAAAACCTAAAATCAAATCCAGCCACAGACACTTAATAACTGTGTGACCCTGGGCAAGTCACTTAATCTCAGTTTGCCTTAATGCACTGGCAAACCACTCCACGATCTTTACCAAGGAAACCTCATGGACACTATTGGCATGCTATGGTCCACAGGGTCATGAAGAATGGTACATGACTGACCAAGTGAAAAACACCACCACCTACTTCCAGGTCACAGATCCAGAGTTAACCAAGAAGATGCTCTGTATTCAAGAATGACACTCTGAAGTCCAGACGCCCTGCTGGCAATGCCTCAATACCATCTATGACATTCTGTCTTTCACAGCTGGTAGATGGCATTGGAGGCCAAGCAGCAACTTGAAATAATTCATCAGCAATGTCTGTTTTCTATACTGTTCAAATCCTTTAGGGTATCAGAGTATGGGATTAGGGACCTATGCAAAATTGAAAATGAGATTACTAATAAAATCACTCAAATGCTTAAAGATCTGAAAATTAAATGCATGAATGATGAGGGTCAACTACAAACGACAACAATGGAAGAAAGAATTGGAAAAGGAATTAACAGGTTGGCATATGAAATGTGAATCTTATGGGGTGTGGGGTGTGGTCAGGGAGAACTAGTACCTCTAGTGCGAGGGCTGCAGAGCCCTTTCCAGGGCTTTTCATCTGTGATGTCTTCCTGATCCACCTAACTCTCACCTGTGGCCCCAAGAAGCTGTAGCATGGGCAGCCACACCCTGGTAAACCATTTTAGGAGACGGGCTAAACCAGGTTGAGGGTAATCAAGGGGTCTCAAACCCATTGGTGAGGTAGCGGGGTGTCTACCCCAAGCATGTGAAGGCTTCCCCAGGTGGGATGGGAGAATGAGAACAATTAGTTCCAACAGTCATGAAGGCAGCTGAAGCAAGTGCTGTGGAGTGCTTAGAGCTTGGTTAGACATCAAAGATGCCAATACCATCCACTGCATCTTGAGCCATCACTAGTCATCTTGACTCTGTCCTGCCACTGTACTGTGATGACTCTGGAAGAGAGAATGAAGCTGAGGATTTTGTGCAACTCTGTGCCACTTAAATCCAATTTTCATATGAATCAAAAGACGTCACCCATACCACATTACCATTTTTGCCTATTTCAAAATCCTGTGGAAACAGGCAGGTGACGAGGCAGTAGTTGTGGATACACTGGGAGTTGCAGTCACAATCCTGCATACAGGCGGCTCAGACCATAGTGTCGTCTTCTCACAGGAAGAATAGTGGGGCTCTGCAGTCCCTTTGGTGCTCGAGAAGCCTTTTAAAGACTGCACTACTCACCTCCTGGTGGGAGGGAGGCACTAGAAAAGATGCTCTAAAAATTGTCTGCTTACCCAAACCTGACCTGATTACCATGACAGGTGGGAATCCCACCCTGTGGTCAAAAAACAAAAATATGGACAAATAATTTTTCAAAGATGATTCCACTCACCATCAACATATGAAATGTATGTAGACTTGGAGACAACACAAAATCCAATATACTAAAAGATAAATAGCTCTTGTTGTGAGAGTACCCAGCAAGTATTACATCCAAATAGCAGCCCTGAGTAAAACAAGGCTGGCAAATGAAGGCCAGTTTACTGAATTTGGAGCTGGATGTACATTTTTCTGGAGTGGCCCCAATGAAGAGGAGCACCAGAAGCTGGCATAAGTTTTGCAAACAAAACTAATCTACTCAACAAGCTTGTGTGCCTACCAAAAGGAGTGAGCAACAGGCTCATGACAATAGGATTGCCATTTGCAGGAAAACACCATGCCACTGTCATCCGTGCTTATGCTCCAACCATGACGAACTCTGATGAAGTCAAAGAAAAATTTTATGAAGACTTGAAGACCCTTATCATCAATATGCCAAAGAAGGAAAAACATATAGTTCTGGGTGATTTTAATGCTAGAGTAGGCTCAGACTTGGCAGGGAGTCCTAGGGAGAAATGGAATTGGAAACAACAGCAATGGTCACTTACTACTGACGACTTGTATATCTCATGACTTTCTCATCACCAACATTCTCTTCCATTTACCTAAATTCAATAAAACTTTGTGGTTATACCCTGGCAACAAACATTGGCATTTAATAGACTATGTCATTGTAAGGAGAAGAGACAGACAAGTTGTAAGAGTAATGAAGGCAATGTGTGACAGAGAGTGCTGTCTTATCCTTTCCCAGCTAATTCACATTCAACAAAAGCAGTGGCCCCCAGGTAAAATGAACTACCAGAAGACTTAATGTCAACAGATTAGAGCACTTCTCTGCATAGGAACAGTTTGTTGCTAACTCAGAGAGAAAGTTGGCAACAGTGGAGAAGAAAGGGAGTGGGCAGCTTTCAGAGATCTGGGGTACAGCATTGCATTTGCTCATCTGGGTTAGAATGTCACAAATATCAAGACTGGGTTGATGAAAATGATGGGAAAAGTCAGAAGCTGCTAAATGAAAAATAAGAACTCCACAAGGTTTACCAGCAAGATAATTCATTCATCTCTAAGAAAGTGGCATTTAACAAATGTATGTATACATACACATACACATATGTCTATATAGGAGGGTTTATATATGCATACAAACACATATCTGAGTATGTGTATATATGAATACATAGAGGGCACAAGAACAGTTGAATAGGAAGGGACAATACTCTAAAAGGTGAAATTCTGAGGTGGGAAAGGATTA
>CM053582.1:71814079-71834252 GCA_028627135.1 Pseudochirops cupreus
AAAAGGGAAAGGGTCAACCTTACTCTCATTGAACTTGGCTTAGGGAAGGAATGACAAACTCTAAACTAAGTATCTTGCCATACAGGAGAGTAGGGGGGATGGGGATGAGAAGTGGGATGATGGAGGGGAGGGCAGGGTGGAGGGAAGGGTTGACGGAAGTACACACTTCTGTAAAGGGACAGGGACAGGGTCAGGGTAGAGAATAGAAGAAGGGTGGGGTGGGATAGGAAGGAGGGACATATAATCAGTCTCTCACAATATGCCCACTGTGGAGAGGTTCTGCATAATTACACATGTACAGCCTGTATTTAATTGCTTGTCCTTCCAGTGGGGGTGGGTGAAGAGGGAGGAAAAGAAAGAATCTAGAATTTAAAGTTCTATAATCAAATGTTAAAAAATATATATATGTAAATATATATATATACAATTATTATTATTATTATTATTAACTACATCCAACTGGGAATTAAGATACGCAGGCACTGGGGTAGGGAGATTCATCCTGTCCTACCAGAAAGTCAGAGGGGCAAGGGGGAGGACAGAGAAGAGAGCAGATTGGGAGAGGGGTTATACAGTGGGATGGCTGTTTTGAGGTGTTGGGTAGGGGAAAGATGGGGAGAAAATTTGTAACTCAAAATCTCGCAGAAATAAATGATGTAAACAAGAAAATAAATAAATTAATTTTAAAAAAAAGAAAGTGGAATTTAACTCCATCAAAAGTAACGTATAAGCAAAGCTTAGTGAGATGCAGGATTCTTGACTCAATGAGAAGACAGATGAAATTCAGTTTTATACTGATAGTAACATCCAAAGCATTTTTATGATGCCCTGAAGGACATTTATAGGCCAAAGACCTATGATGCTGAGGGAGCAACACTGATTAGTGATAGAGACTCAATCCTGGAGAGACGGGCTAAACATATCCATAGTGTTCTCAATAGACCATCATTAATCAATGCTGAAGCCACTGATTGTTTACCTCAGGTTGAAGTCAATCCCTCTCTAGACAAATTTTCAACTGAAGAAGAGGTTTTGAATGCCATTAGGCTCCTTTAGTGTGGCAAAGCACCTGGTGTTGATTCTATTCCAGTTGATATTTACAAGTTGGTGGGTACATTGCTCATACAAAAGCTGTTTGAAATTTTCCAGATTATATGGCAAGAGGTGGTTATCTCCCAGGAGTTCAAGGATGCTTCTATTGTCTGTCTCTACAAAGGTAAAAGAAATAGATTGTCCTATGGCAATCACAGGGGGATCTCTACTTAGTCATTCCTCACAAGATTCTTGCCAGAGGCCTACTTAATCAACTAATCCTTCACCTGGAAGATGGCCATCTATCTATCTGAGAGCCAGTGTGACTTCAGAAAAGATCAAGTAATGGTTGATAAGGTATTTGCTGCCTGACAACTCCAAGAGAAAATCCAGGAGCACAACAGAGGCCTGTATGCAATGTTTATAGATCTAAGGCCTTTGATACTGTCAGTCATGAGGGCTTATGGAAAATTATGTCACAATTTGGTTACCTAGAGAAGTTCATCAGTATTGTATGTCAATTTCAGGATGGCGTGCTTTTGCTGGTTCTGGCAATGCTCTCACATTTCCCCAGTCATCAGTGGAGTGAAAAAAGTCTGTATGCTTGCTTTTTAGGATGATGTTTTCAACTATGTTGTCAAATGCCTTCAATGAGTATGAATACGGCAGCAAGGTTGACTTCTGCATTGATGATAAGTTCTTCAACTTGAAAAGGTCCAAGTCAAAACCAAAGTGGAGGGGGTGTTGGTGCATGATTTTCTGTTTGCAGATGATTGTGCACTCAATGCAGCATCTGAAGCTGAGACACAACAAAATATGGATAAATTCTCTGCTGCTTATGCTCATTTTGGCCTAACAATTAACACTAGGAAAACACCATGCTCCACCAGCCAGCACCACATTATCCATACATGGAACCATCAGTTACAGCAAATGGAGAAGTTCTGAATACTGGGGATAAGTTCACTTACCTTGATAGTGTACTTTCCAGGGATGTATACATAGATAATGGGGTTGATGTACACATTACCAGAGCTAGCTTGGTGTTTGAGAGGTTCCGAAGAAAAGTATTGGGGAACAGAGATATTAGATTGACTACCAGACTGAAGGTCTACAGAGCTATTGTGCTGACCTCATTGCTGTATGCCTGTGAAACTTGAACAGTCTATAAGCATCATGCCAGGAAAAGTGATTCACTTCCATTTCAATTGTCTTAGGAAGATTCTGAAGATCACCTGGCAGGATAAGGTACCAGACACTGAGCTCCTTTCTCATACTAATCTACCAGGTATTTTAACTCTGCTGCAGAGAGCACAACTCCAATGAGTTGGCCATGCTGTTCAAATGCCAAATGTATGGAGAATTCACGCAGGGCAAGCATTCACATGGTGGTCAGAATTAATACAAGGACATGCTCAAGGTCTCTCTTAAGAACTTTGGAACTGACTATGTGACGTGAGAGACACTGGCACAGGAATGCCCAGCATGTTGTGCCCTCCTCAGAGAAGGTGTTATGCTCCATGAGTAAAGCAAAATTGAAATAGCTCCAAAGAAATATGAGATGCACAAATTTAGAGAATCCACCCCCAAATGTTCACATGGACTATTTGTGCCCCACCTGTTGAAACATGTTATATTTGGACATGGCCATTGGAGATAATTGTTATTATTCATTCCACATGTTTGGTATAAGGGGTTATTTTCTCTCTTTTCCATTGGGGAGAAACATTTTTACTAATAAAAAAAGAAAAGGAAGATTGAATTACAAGGAGTCAGCACAATTCTATCAAGAAGAGGTCATACGGAACTGAAATTATTTCCTCTCTTGACAAGATCGCAAAATGGGTTTATATTGAATAATCAATCAACAATCATTTGTAAAATAATTACTATGTGCTAGGCACTGTGATAAGTGCTGAATATACAAAAGAAAGTGAAAGCAGTCCCTGCATTCAAGGATTTTATACTCTATTGTACTGTAAATACAGTGAATGGTACAGAAAGTTTAACTTTTAGCAAAAGAAACAGAACATTGTACATAGTAACAGCAATATTATAATGATAATCAATTGTTAAAGACTTAGACATGCTGACTAATACAATGATACACACAATTCCAAAGGACTCATGATGAAAAATGGTATTTACCCCTAGAGAGAGAACTGAGGAACTCTGAGAGTCAGTTGAAGCAGATTTTTTCTCACTTTTTTTGCCGTTTCCTTCTCCAGCTTATTTTACAGATGAAGAAACTGAGGCAAACAGGGTTATTAGGTGACTTGACTAGGGTCACACAGCTACTAAGTGTCTGAGGCTGTATTTGAACTCAGATCTTCCTGATTCCAGGTCCAGTCCTCTATCCACTGCACCACCTAGCTACCCAAAATAAACATCGTCGAAATGGAATTGGAATTGGTTAAATGACTGGACTCAAAGAGAAATCATTAATTCTTTTAAATCAACTTAGAAGGAGATTTCCAGTGGATCTGTGTTTTGTCTTATATGCTTAACATTTTATGAATGAATAAGACAAAGGCATAATTAGCATCCTTACCAAATTTACAGAAAGAAAAAAAGCTTGCTCTCTCTTTCACATCCCTGTCTCTTTCTCTGTCTGTCTGTCCCTGTCTCTCTGTGTCTCTCTCTGTCTCTGTCTTTCTGTCTTTCTCTGTCTCTCTATCCACTCCCCTCAGGATTTTTCCTCAGAACATTCTCCACTGAACTAAAGTTAACTCTCCAAATTTTGTCAGGAATGAAATGCAATTCAATTATATTTCAGGAATGAAATATAGTTCCTCACAGAATGGTAACTAAATTGAGTTACCTCAAAGTGTCTCTTAAGAGCATCTCAGAGATGACAGTTAAAACCAAAACCATTTGGAATCATGGTTAGTCTTTGAATTGACCAAAACTCTTAACTCTTTGTCAAGATATGCTTAAGATTTAAATTACGTCATTGACAGGCAATATGATATACTGGAAGAAGTAGCAAGCTAACCAGGCTTGTATTCTGTCCTAGGATATATGTTCTTGGCCAAGTTCTTTTCGCCTCTGTGCCCTAGTTGTGTTTTTCATTTTGTTTTGTTTTTGTCTTTGAAATGAGAGTAATAAGGGGTCAGCTAGATGGCACAATGGATAGAGCACCAGCCCTGGAGTCAGGAAGACCTGAGTTCAAATCCAGACTCACACTTGACACTTGTTAGTTGTGTGACCCTGAGCAAGTCACTTAACCCCTATTGTTTCACCCCCCCAAAAAAATGGTAATAATATTACACAGGTTAAATTACAGAACTGTTATGGAGAAATCCCAATGCAAAAGAGGAAGTACTGTATAAATATGAATCATTTGTTCATATCCTTTTTCTTCTTCTTCCTCCTTTTTCTTCTGATCTTTCTCTCTTTCCTTCTACCTCTTTATTCTTCTCCACACTATTAATGCCATCATCATCATCATCATCAATTATCATTCTTTTCTCTTCCTTTCTGTTCCTCTTCTTCTCTTCCTTCTCTTTTCCTCCCCTTATCTTTCTTCCCTTTTTTCTTTTTCTTCACCTTCCTCGACTTAATCTGCTTTTATTTCCTTTCTTTTTCTTCCATCTCCTTCTCCTTATTTTTCTTCATGTTCTTCTCTTCCCCATCACCTCTATCATCACACTAGTTATATGATCTGACACTGAATATGGTATTTCTGGCTACAAGGAGTTCAAGATCCTCTAGCCAAACAAAGCAGAGGCATGGCTCCCTAGTCTGCATATTATGAGGACCTCCACAGCTTTGGTAGAAGAGAATGTCCAGCTCAGTGTGGTGGGAGGAGACATGAAACAACTCAGTGTGACCTTGCTACCACATTGGCATCAGGCTTAAAGTGTCATCACAGATACAAGAAGAGAAGCATATGTCTTCTTATGGCTTTGATCCCAACAGAATGAAAACAACTTTAGGGCAGGGACTATTGGGATTTTTTTTCTTTAGATCCCCAGAACCCTGTATATACAATTTAGCATTAAAAACTAGACCCAAAAGGGCAGCTAGGTGGCACAGTGAATAGAGCACCAGCCCTGGAGTTAGGAAGACCTGAGTTCAAATGTGGGCTCATATACTTGACGCACTTACAAACCATGTGACCTGGGGCAAGTCAACCCCAATTGCCCCACCTTCCCCCTCCAAAAAAGCAAAAAAAAAAAAAAAACTAGTCCCATAATTTTATTGGTATAAAGTACTCTCCTTTGAGAAAATTTCTTCTGCCATTGTAGTAATAGGTTGTTAATAAATCTTTCATTTATTTAATTCCTGTTCTAAACTTGAATGATTCATTTCATGACATCCCTGATCTTCAAGCTTTTAAAAACATGGCATTTCTGTTAATTGAAGAGATATTGTGTGGTCCTTTGTTCTAAGAACAGATTGAAATCTGATGTGCCTGGTCCAGAATCAGGCAAGCAGAGAACCAAGGGACTGGTTAATGGAGTGACAAGAACAAACAAATATGAGTTCTTCTTTAGCAGGATTTGTTAGACATTCCAATTTCCATCACTAGTTTGGGCTCTTAGTTGAGTAATAACTGCTAGGAATCTCTGTGCTGCTGGAGAACTAGTAAAAAGATATCAGAATGCACATCAGAGAATAATACTCAGAGAGTAACCCTAGGTTTCAGAGCTGTCTGGTTTGAGGATGTGGGGGGCAGAAGGCTGAAATCATATAAACCTTAGCCATTCAATCACTCCCACTTTGTGACCTTGTCACGTCCCACAGACTGTTCTGATGCACCTCACACAAGTCTGGAGTCACTGTAACAACACACGTTCCTTCATAACTTCTGTCCTGCTAGGAGGTTCCCCTGCCTCTGGAGAGGTCACTGTGGTTCCTATTCACTTTGTCCCAATTAACAGTGCTTGGAGCACAGGAGTCGGGAAGGAGGAATGAGAAAAATAAGTTTTTCATGCTGGCACAGGGACACAGGTGCAGAACCCTAAGCGGTGATGGTCCCCAGAGTCTCTCATGGACTGAGCTCTCTCTGTCTGGATGGGGGATTGCAATCACAGAGTCCTATTCATATGCACTAAAAAGGGCACTCACAGTTATCTCAGCTAAAGCAGACCCTCATAAATACAGCCTGGCTTAGCCAGCAAAGCTTCTGTCTTGAACATGGGCCAGAGTCATATTCATTCTGTCTCTACAAGTGTGAGGGGCAGAGCAAAGTTTGAGCAGCTACTCAGAAAAGAGGCAGCTCAGCTGCAGGAGAGTTTCCCCATCCCAAGGCACCTGAAATTGTGACCTAGAGAGCAGTCTCCTTGATGTTCTCTCTGCTTTTTTTTTTGTTCCTGCTCCTGCAGGTGACTGTCTCCTTGAGCAGGGAGAAATGGACCTACTGCTGCATTCAAAGGACTTTCAGTCCCATTTACTACAGGGATGGGGATCTTGGTGTTAGAGGATTTTTTCCTCTACTTGTATTCAAATTGAGCAAATTTCCATATTGGAAAATGTTTTGGTAACACCCACAACACATTTTTAAAGAGTACCAGTGAGGATTTATTCTATTATATTTTAATAATTTTTAAAATTATCAAGCATTCATTTTTTTCTCTATCGCCACCAATCTCCCACTGGAAAAAAGAAAGGAAAAGGAAATTCTTGTAACAATTAAGTATGTTCATGCGAAACAAATTCCAATATTGGCTCTACCCAAAAATGAGTGTTTTATTTTTCATTTTAATTTTCATTAGGTTCATCACCTTTTTATAATGAAGTGTGTACATTCTTCATACTCAGTCATCTGGAAACATCATTGATGATTGTTTTGCTCAGAATTCTAAAGTCTTTTGGAGTTTCTTGTTAGGACAATATTTCTGTTAAAGAATACTTGATTCTCCTGGTTCTTCTGTCTTCACACTCCATCAGTTCATATAAGTATTCTGATGTTTCTCTAAAATAATCTCTTCTCACTTTCAGCAACACAATCGCATTCCATCACATCCGTACACCATAATTTGTTCAGCCATTCCCTAATCAGTGGGCAACCCTTTCATGTCCAGATCTTTGCCATTAAAAAGAAGGTGCTATACGTATTTCTTAACATATAGGTCCTTTTCCTCTTTCTTTTTAACCCTTTCAGGGACTGCCTGGTCAAAAGACACCTATGTTTCAGTAACTTTTTGGCCATAGAGATAAATTTCTTTCCAGAATGTCCAGATAAATTCACAGCTCAACCAACCAACATCAGTATGATAGTTACCTAACACCCCCTCCCATATCTGACATTTGAATTTTACCAACCTAATAGATATGAACTGGAAACTCAGAGTTTGGTTTATTTGCATTTACTTATTAGTTATTTGAAAGATTTTCCATATAAATAACAATATATTGGATTTCTTACCCTTGAGAACTCCCTGCTTAAATCCTTTGACAATTCATCAATTGGGAAATGGTTCTTGTTTTTACAAATGTGAATCAATTCCTTATATTGCTTGGAAATAAGATCTTTTAATAGAGAAGTGTTCAGCCTCCAGAACATGGCTGCAAGAAGATCTGAAATTCCATCTAGGACTTCTCCTTATATACCTATTAGGTCCTCCCTATTCTGCCCCTTCCTGTTACATAAGTAACTTCCTGTTGTGTCAGCAACAGAGGCTCATACCTTTTGTCTCTTAACAGAGGCTTGATCTAATTAATTTCAAACTAGGTGCTAAGCACCTGTTAGCTTTGCCAGTACAAAGGGATCAAATTACATTACTATTACACAGAGCATCTGAGACTGGATTCAAACCCAGATCTTCCAAGTCTTATGCTCTATCCACTGCCACCAGATTCTGATCCCCATGGAAAGAAATGGAGCAATTTGCATTATTACAACAGTGATATTTTGGCCCTCTGATAGGAAAAGTTTGCTGAGGCTGACATATTAAGACCTTGCTTGTTCTCTTCAGACACAGATCAATGTATGAAATGCCCTGAAGATCAGTATCCCAATAGGGAGAGGAATCAGTGCCTCCCCAAAGTGGCATCCTTCCTGGACTATGAAGAGCCTTTGGGCATGACTTTGGCCCTGATAATTGTTGACTTCTCTCTTCTCACAGTTCTCGTTCTCTGGGTCTTTGTGAAGCACCAACACACTCCCATAGTCAGAGCCAGTAACAGGGATCTCAGCTTTAGCTTCCTCTTCTCCCTTACCTTGTATTTCCTCTTCTCTCTGTTCTTCATTGGCCACCCAACTAGAACCAGTTGCCTCCTACAACAAACAATATTTGGAGTTATGTTCACAATGGCTATCTCCTCTATTTTGGTCAAAATGATCACTGTGTTTCTGGCCTTTAGAGCCACCTGGCCAGGCAGCAGGAACAGGAAATGGGTCAGATCCACAGCACCCATTTCAGTCATTCTCTTGCACCTTGATTCAAGTCATGCTCTATGGAATCTGGCTGCTGCTCTCTCCCCCATTCCCAGAGACAGACCCACACTCTGACCATGAGCGCGTCATCCTGGAGGGCAGTGAGGGCTCTCTCACTGCCTTCTGCTTTGTCCTGGGCTACATGGGATTCTTGGCCCTGGGGAGCTTCTCTGTGGCTTTTCTAGCCAGAAATCTCCCTGACACCTTCAATGGAGCCAAGTTCATCACCTTCAGCATGCTGGGGTTCTGCAGTGTCTGGGTCTCCTTCCTCCCCACAAACCAAAGCACCAAGGGGAAGATGATTGTGGCTGTAGAAGTCTTCTCCATCTAGAGTTCCAGTGCTGGCTTACTAGGCTGCATCTTCATCCCCAAATGCTTTGTGATCCTTCTGCAGCCACAGAGGAACACCTAGAAAACCTTAAAGAATAATTCCAATTCCTGAGTCAAGAATCATTCTAAAATGTTCTGCAGGACTCCCACCAATAACATGACATTTTTAAACAATTAACACGAAGTAGTCTTGCTTTAAAATGTCCCAGTGAAACCCATTGGAACTCTACACTCTGCTAAACAAGAGCTTCTTGACTATTCCACCACTTTCATCAGGTCCCAACTTCATGGACCTGATGATACCATTGTTTATAGTTAGTTCTCCTTTTCCCCTAATTCAATCCCTCTCTGAGTTATAGAAAATCTTCCAAGATTTGTGCATGAACAACTCCTTCCTTTCCATTTCTTCAAACGTAACATTTGTCATACTCCTCTTCAACTTGTGCCTTAGTTACGGAGAAACCTCACTTTTTTTTTCTTTTATTCTCTCCAGATTCTCTATCTTCTCTGAAAGTGAAATTAAAGATTCTTTTTCACTGCATGTATTTTGCTTCACATAATTCATCTTCCTAATATTCAGGGGTTTTTTTTCTTGTTTTTAATCCTAGATCCTTTGAACTATGGAATATGATATTCCAAACCCTCTGATCCCTTAAAGTAGAACTGCCTTGTGTTATACTGATTGTGTTTCCACAATATTTGAATTATTTCTTTCTGGCTGCTTGTAATATTTTCTCCTTGACCTAGGTACTCTGAAATTTGGCTATAATATTCCTTGGAGTGTTCCTTTCGGGATCTCTTTCAGGAGGTGATCAATGTATTCTTTAGATTTTTATTTTACCCTCTGGTTCTTAGAATATCAGAGTGATTTTCCTTGATAATTTCTTGAAAAATTATATTTAGGCTCTTTTGGGATCGTGGTTTTCAGGTAGTTCAGTAATTTTAAATGATCTCCCCTGGATCTATTTTCCAGGTCAGTTGTCTTTCCAATGAAATAGTTTACATTGTCTTGTATTTTTTTTTAATTCTTTTGGTTTTGTTTTACAATTTCTTGATTTCTCATAAAGTCATTAGCCTCCATTTGCTCCATTCTAATTTTTAAGAAAGTATTTTCTTCCGCGAGCTTTTGGACCTCCTTTTCCATTTTGGCAAGCTCTTTGCCACCTAGCCGCCCCTGACTGCTTTTCCGCAGTATTTAAATTGGTTTTTTTCTTGTTGCTTGCAACATTTTTTCCTTAGCCTGGGAATTTTGAAACTTTGCTATGACATTCCTGGAAGTTTTCTTCCTGGAATTCTTTCTGGTAGTGAAGCATATAATTTTTCTATTTCTATTTTATCTTCTTATTCTAGAACTTCAGGACAATTTTCCTTAATAATTTCTTATACTATTGCACCCAGATTCTTTTTTTCTCATAACTTTCAGGTAGTCTGACATTTTTATATTGTTTTTCCTCTGTTCTCCAGATCAGGTGTTTTCCTAGTGAGATGTTCCAGATTCTCTTCTATGTTTTCTAGTTTTATTCTTTCTTGGTGTTTGATAGCATCATTCAGCTCATCTTGCCCAGTTCTAGCTTTCAAGTAGTTATTTTCTTCCTTAAGATTGTGTATCTTGGGGCAGCTAAGTGGCACAGTGAATAGAGCACTGGCTCTGGAGTCAGGAGGACCTGAATTCAAATCTGGCCTCAGACACTTAGCACAAAAACCTAGCCATGTGACCTTGGGCAAGTCACTTAACCCCAATTGCCCTCCAAAAAGCAAAAATTAAAAAAAAATTTAAAAAGGATTTTGTATCTTTTTCCAACTGGTTAACTTTCTTTTCACAATTTTCTTGGATTGCTTTTATTTTTTTTTCCTAATTTCTCCTCAATCTCTCTTTGATTTTTTAAATTCCTTTTAAAGTTCTTCCAAGAGTTCTTTTTGGGCTTGTGTCCATTTGACATTGCTCTTTGGGAAAGGAATAGCCTTTTTACCTCATTATCTTCCTCTGAATATGAACCCAGATCTTTATAGCTATTCATGGTTGAATTCTCTTTCCTTTGCTTAGTCATTTTTATTTTTGTTTTATTTTCTTTTTAACAGCTTAATATTATTATTTTATCAAGTTTTAATCCCAAATTGTAGGTAATGTTGCCTTAGGCCTCAAGTTCTCCTTCTTGTTGTTTTCTGAATTCTATCCAGGGGCTCAACCTCAGGGATTCCTCTCCTTTTGAAGTCACAGTGAGGACCCCACCCATGCTATCCCAAAACCATTTTTGCCACCTGAGGTACCTCACTCACCCAGCATGTGCTCCTTCCTGTTCTCCCACAGTCATAGACCAGAATCACCTCTGGTTAGCACAACTAGGCCTGCCTTCCAAAAACAGTGGGAGTCCTCTAACCTTCCCCTACTCAGTCTTCTGCTATTCCTTAGATGAAAGTTTGTGAGCTAAAAGTTATGAGGTAAAAGTTCCTGAGGTAAAATTTCTTGAGGCCGTGAATGAGGTGAGAGTTGAGGCCAAATTTCCTGATCCCTGGTCTGCTTCCTGACAGAACTGCTCTAAGGTCTGTTTGTTGATTCAATGGAGTCAGCCTGTAGGTATATGGGATTTTGATGGATGATAACATCTGTAGTACCTACCTGGCAAAGTCATTATAATGTTGTACCCAAACCCAAATCCCAGGTTACTACACACCACCTGATTTGTAGCCCACCATTAAGCCCCTTTTATATTTCTGTTTTTCTCTATTACAGCTTGAAACTGCTTAAGGCATGTCTGGGAATATTGCTTAAGGCATTCCTTGACTCTGTCTCCCCTAATCAGCATTTCATATTTTCTCCCTGAATCATTATAGTGTACCAGGTCCATTATGGTGCAAGGATCTTATCTAGGTACCATCATGTCCTGCCCCACTGACCAAGAGAGGCTCCCACCCCCTTTCCCCAGAACATGACCCTGGCCTGTTCTGGGAAATTCCAGTCCCTTTCATCCCATGCCCCTCCACTCTGTGCCCTCCACCCAGTTCCAGGAACAGTTGCACCCTTGTACCCTTGTACCATACTCCCCTGAGTCATGTGCCATACTCCCCTGAGTCATATAGATTTAACCAATGGCTGTTCTTTGCTTCTGTATGTCATAGCTTCTGCTAGCTCGCCTCCCTATTATAATTTTGTGGTTTCAGCCTTTATAACCAAGCTCTATATTCCAGAAATCACTGCCAATTTGAGTGAGCACTCTGGCAGTTGTGTGGTTAATCAATAAATCCACATCTAAATTTACCTTGAACCCAGGTCTCGGCTCGCTCTTATTTTTTGCACAACAATAAGAATCAAAACTATTACAAAGGTATTCCCAGGCTAGTACACTATTAATAAAAGGATGGTCATTTGGCCACCTCTCTCTTAGAGCAAGGACAATCATGGAGGCAGGCTCAGGGCTTATACGTTCTTTTGGAAGAGGAGTTAACACAATGGGAGGTAGGCTATATTAAAATAAGGGGCTGAGAGTGACTTCATGTCACCCTGGACAGGAAAACTATCTCTATACCCAGACTACCTCACCACTACCCCTTTGGTGTATACTTACCCAAGCCTGACCTTTGGCCTCAAGTGTGGCCTTTTGACTGAGTCCAAGTTTACAGACAAATCCTTTTATTAAAGGGATTTGTTCTGTGAAGTTTGGATTCAGTCAAAGAGCCATACTTGAGGACCTAGAGGGACATGTAGCCTCAAGGCCACAGGTCCCCATCCCTGGATAAGTAATGTCCTTCAAGAGGTTGAACTTTTAAAATCGGGACTTTATAAAAAGGGAGGACTCTGGGTCTCTCCACATCATTGGTTATTAATATTCATTTTCTCATTACAACAATTTGAATGAGGAGGCAGTTTACATCTTCCAACTAGGTCATACAGCTACAGATTATGATCTCAGATGGGTCATAGAATTAAGGTGACAACTTTCCAATATGAATAGAGAACAGGATCCCTGGGATCCAGAGATGTGATCTGACCAATACAGTATTGCTCATTTCAAGAGGATAATTTTGTGGGGTGAGTAAAGGGCTGGGTGAGTGGTATGGGAGTATATGGAAAGGAACTCTATGTTGCTTAGAGTCTGAGAAGAGTTTGTGTGTTTGGAGTGGGCTCTGCAAGACTACAAGTTCAGCTACAATCAATGCCTGCAATTCCTTTCCTCTCATTCTCTTCTTAACCCTCCATAGTATCATTTCCAACCTGATCATTCAACTCAGCCTGCTATCTCCAAAGTTACCAGTGATCTCTTCATTGTCAAATCAAATGAACTTTTATCAGTCTTCAGTCTTCTTGACCTCTATGCACCCTTTGACACTGTTGATCACACTCTTCTTTATGCTCTCTTCTCTCCCTGTTTCATGATTCTATTCTATCCTGGTTCTCCTCCCACCACTCTTGCCCAGTCTCCTTTGCCGGGTCTTCATCTAGATCATGCCCACTAACCCATGAGTGCTCCAATAGAGCTCTGGACTGGGTCCTCTTTACTTCTACCTTTATGCTATTTTACTTGGTGATCTCACAAACCCCTATGCATTCAGCAATCCTCTCTATGCTGATGGTTCTCAGATCTATTTACCCAGTCCTAACCTATCTCCTGATCTCCAAACAATAATCTACAACAAGCTATTGAATATTTCAAATTGTTTATCCCCTAGACATTCTAAATTCAACATGTCCAAAACTGAACTCATGCAATGCGCCCCCTTCCCAATTTCCTTGTAATTGTCAATGGCACCAACATCCTCCCAATCACCCAGGAGGAGGGTGATAACCTTGGTGTACTCCTCATCTCCTCACTCACTCTTCATATCTGATCTGTTGTCAAGTCCTTTTTTCTACCTTTGTAAAATATATGCTCCTTTCTTTGATTCTACCCTTGTAAAATGCCTTTCCTCTTCAACTTCTCCCCCTCCTCCTCTTCCTCCTCCTTCTCTTTCTCCTCTTCAGCTGATGACTTTACACAGCTCTATCTGATTTGAATCCAAGTCACATGCAAGTCAAAACATTATCCTCATGATGTCTTTGGTCTTCTTCAAGACCAAAGAATGAACAAGTTGAACACTGCCTCTGCCCTCATACAGATTCTTATCACACAGTGTCATAGCAATAGCCCATGGGTTAGTATCCCTTTCACAAGCTTCTCCACCCTAATTCATCCTTTGTTCAGCTAAAAAGTTGATCTTCCTAGAGTCTGGGTCTTATCATGTCACCCACCATATTCAAGAAATTCCAGGGACTCCCTATAACCTCTGAAATCATATATAGAATGCTATTTGGTTTTATAGCCCTTCATAACCTGACCCCTTCCCACTTATTTAGTCTTCTTAACCCCCATCATGCACTCCAATACCAGTCTCCTTGTTCATAACACAAGACACTCCATCTCTGCACTCCTGCTATTTCCCCTGGCTCTACCCCATGCCTAGAATTCTCTCACTCCTCTCCTCTACCTCCTGGCTTCTGTGGCTTCCTTCATCTACAGCCATCTGTAAAAATCCTCTCTGGATTCACTTCAATTCTAGTGCTTTCCTTCTGTTGATTATCTCTCATTTATCTTTTGTTTACCTTGTTATTGGTGCCTGTGGTCACCCTCATTAAAGTGGAAGCTTCTCCAGGGCAGGGCCTGTGCTTTTTGCTTCCCTTTGTATCTCCAGGGCTTAGTGCAGTGCCTGGTGCATAGTGGGTGTCAACACAGGCCTAGGTGACTTGACTTGGTGGATGAAACTCTCCAGGGCTAGAATGAAGGAAAGAGGGAGGTACTTTGTAGAGGGGGAATGCTGGGGTTGAATAGCTGGTCATCTAGGTGGAGGAAGGGTTGTATGTCGGTTTAACAGAGATAAGGATGTTGGACTGGATTAGCGGTGAAGGGAAGGAAGTAATCATTAAACAGTTACTACATGCCACACATTGTGCTAAGCAGCTTACAAATACCGTCTCCTTCGATCCTCACAACCACACTGGCAATAGGTGCTGTTACTATCCGAATTTTACAGTCAGGGAAACTGAGGCACAGAGAGGTTAGGGGACTTGCTGAGGGTTACGCAGCTAACATCCAAGGCCAATTTTGGACTCGGGTCTTCTTGATCAAAAGTTCAGCCCTTTATCCACTTTGCCATCTAGCAGGGGCATGTGGGACTACAGACAGGGGAGCCAGTAACACTGCAGGGTAGGGGTACAGCACAGTACTACTGGTGGTGGAAATGAAGGTGGGCAAGGCTTCTTTAGGGTTAGGAGTGGGGGAGGGGGAGGAAAGAGAAGACATGGGCTCTGCTGGACTGGGAGCACGGAAGAGCATGTCTGTCTCAGGAGAGAGGGCAGAAAAATTGTAGGTGGCTCAAAGAGACTGTGAGGACATGGTATATTGTGGGGAATGATCCGTACTGGATAAAAAGTGGGAAAGAGAAGAGGTATGTGTGAGAAAGGGAAAGCCCTGCTCATCCCAAATACATCTATGGGCAGTGAGAGGGGAAAGGGGGAAAGGGAGGTTACTCTGCAGGCTGGGAGGTGGGAGAACTGGAGATAGGAGCTGGGATTAGGGAAGACAGGAGAGGAAACCAGAGTTAGGCAAAATGCAAATGACTTCTGGGAATGTGGCTGTGCAGTACTGAAAGTCCCTCCCACCAACATCCTTCTAATAACCACCGAAGCCCATCCCATAATAGTTGTTTACAGCTTCATTATCCTTTGTCTTCCAGTGCTTAATGATTAAGGGGGTGGGGGTGATAAGAGAGAGCTTGCCTTCCCTGCTGTGCCTCAGCACTTTGGGCATTTTCTGCAGTCGGCATCCAGCTCCCCGGTGCTGACCCCTGCTTTCTGGATATCTATCCTGGTGTCTCTCTCCATTGTGAAATGCCCTGCTTCCTGGGGCTCTTCTTCCCTTTTCTCTTTCATCCATGACCTTGTTTGAGCAATGGTCCCATGTTGTTATTAATTCCCCCCTCCCAGCGTTCTGCAGACTGAGATTTGTGGGAAAGCAGGAGTTTGGGAAGGGGAGAATTGACATTAAGCTGGGGGTGGGGAAAGCCAGTCTGTGCCGGAGATGGAAGAGGGCTGGGCAGAGGAGAAGGGGCTTGTCTTTGTGAGGTTTCAGGTGGGTGAGAAAGAGTTGGGTGTTTCTAGCTTCTAGGAACTTAAGTGGAAGGAATTAGTCTGTATATAATCCATTGGCTTTTTTAAGGGGGAAGAAACTCGTCCCCAGAGAGGTGGAAGAGGGCTCTTCACTATTAGACATGGAGTAACTTGGGGGAGGCACGATGTTTGTAAGTGTGAGAGCTGGGAGCATGGGGGTAGGGCATGAAGGACTAGAGGTAAAGGATAGGTTGCAGTGTGTGTGAGTGTGTGTGTGTGTGTGTGTGTGTGTGTGTGTGTGTGTGTGTGAAAGAGGTGTAGCATTAGACTTTGAAGGGAATGAGTGCTAGGGGGAGGGATGTAATCAGGGAAGAGTAATGTGGGAGTGGGAAGGGTTCTACATGTCTAGGAGTCAATGGAGAGGTTTGCCTAGTCCAAGGGTGGGGTTTGCATATTGTAGATTTAGAGATGGGGAATGGACCTTGGATGGTTCTCTTCATAAAGCAGTGTAGGAGGGGCTCTGGGGGACCATGGGAGGTGACCAAAGATGCTTATACTGGGGTTTGCATGACCTGGGATGATGGAAGCATGTGTATAGTGAGGCTGAGCAGGAATATGGGTGTTGAAAGGATATGTTGGAACAGGATGAAAAGAGGTCTCTTGAAGGATTAGAAGTGGGGGAGCAAAGGGGATGAAGCCTTTCAAGGACAAATGGGTCTCCCCAGCACTGGGAAAAAAACATGCAAAGTCTAAGGAATCTGTTGGGCTAACAGTGGGAAAAGACTGTATATGTGTAGGATGGAAAGGGATACCTGCCAGACTTTCTTTGGGTATGGGAGAGAGAACTGTATAACTCCTGTATGGCATTTAAAAGCAGCTAGCTGGTGCCAACCTTGGAGTCAGGAAGATCTGAGTTAGAATCTGGGCTCAGATAATTACTAACTATGTGACCCTGGACAAGTCTCTTCACTCTGTTTGTCTCAGTTTCTTCATCTGTCAAATAAACTGAAGAAGAAAATGGCAAAGCACTCCAGTATCTTTGCCAAGAAAACCCCAAATGGGCTCATAAAGAGTCAGACATGAAGGAAACAACTGAACAAGAACAAAAAATGGCATTTAAGGCCACTCACAAGCTAGCTCCAACACGGTCTTTCGTTCTTACTAGATATCGCTTCTGCTTCATGTCCTCTTCAGTCTCAACAAACGGGCCTTGCTGTTCCTCATGCACAACCTCCCCTCTCACATCTCCATGCCTTCCCACAGGCTGAGTCCCACACTTTAGGAATGTGCTGCAGCTTCGCCTCCATCCCTTGGAAACCGCTGCTGCCTTCCAAGCCCAGCTCTCAAGCGCCCCCAGTGTGAGAAGGGGAGAACTACCCTGATCTTCCCAGTTCACAGCACTTTCCTCACTCTTAATCCTTGAATTTTCTTTGTATTTCCCAGCTGCTACTACGTGTAAGTGTTGCGTCCTCTGACAGACCATAAGCTCCTTGCTGAAGGCAAGAACACATTCTCTTTTTTCTCTGTCTTCCCAGCCCCCAGGACTAGGGTAGCTCCTCTCAGACTCCCTGCTTTTAAATGCATAAAATAAAATAATAGCCCTGCCTCCTGGCTTCCCTGGCCTCCTATGATCTCAACTACAATCCCACCTTCTGCAATGTCAGGGCCTCCTTAATACTAGGCTCTTCCTTCTCTGTTTATTTTTCATTTATACTGTTGTTGTGGGAGAAATAGCTCCCTGCCGATTCTCGTGAGTGAAAATAGCTGTCAAATAAATCTATCACAACAAAGAATTTTAGAGGTAAATATCTAGTTTTTATTAGGCTTAAACACAGGTTTCACGAGGCAGAAAAATAACCTTGAACAAAGACGAATATTCTAATGAGGCTTTTTATAGACAAAAAAAAAATGATGTCATGGAGACCCAGTAATGATTTTTGATGTACAGCAGCTTCAAACATCCTCTTAGGCCACAAAATTCAAACAAACTTAGTTAAACAGAATCATAATCTCATACATCTCCTAAGGAAAAAAACCTAATTCCATGAACTCTATAAGTAAAATGAGTCAGATTACAGATAAAACTACGTTTATTTTTTTTATTTTTTTAAACTACATTTAAAGGACTCACAATGGGCTGTTTTCACTTGTCACAAAGAGAACCAAAGACTCAGAACCAAGAGAACACTTCCACAAAGAGCTAAATCACTTTGGAAAACTGATTTCCCTTGTGTTCTTACATGAGGAACTGCAAAAGGTCTTCCCTTGATACTGATACTCCATGAGTCAGGTTTTTAGCCAGGTAAGGTTCATGTTAACAGGAAATAGGCATCATTTAGCCAAATGTTCCAGAAGGACCAGCATAATAATTTAATAATAATATTTATTAAAATTATTATATCACATATTGATATTAATATAATAATGAATTTAACCAAAAAAAATGAAGAATGATCATCACACCGCATATATCTTGCTTGACCCCTCCCACTTCAATTTCAAGCTCCCTGAGGCAAGAACTATCTTGCTCTTTCAGCACCTAGGATAGTGCAAACCCTGTGGTTAGGAACCCCTGCACTACAAAATAGAAATCATTAGAAGGGGAGAGGAATTAGAGAGACTCAGCTGCCATGGAAGCTGTCTTATGGACCCTGGAAGAGACATTCCCCAAACCTGGGGCTTAACCAGAATGGGTCTACTTACCTCAGTCCTTTCTGCCACAACAGGAGCTATGGCTGGTAGCCATTTGAGAAAGGAAAAGCTTCTACCAGAGAGGCCGACAAATCCTGGACCTAACATCTAGTGTTGAACAGTTTCACTCCCTCCAAGCATTTCTCCTTCTACCTCTAATGTATCCTCCCCTCAGCTGCCACATTAATTAAACTAATTAAATCAAGTGAAGGACATTTGTATTCCTCCCTCTCCATCCAACTTTTAACCCCTACAGTCAGGGTTCATGTCAATTGACAGCATGACTCAACTGAAATGACCTGAGTTCTAATACAGCTTGAGATATTTACTAATGGTATGACCCTGGGCAAGTCATTTAACCTGACTCAGTAGCACTTACTGCTTGTTGTGAGAATCAAATGAGATATTTGCAAAGTGCTTTGAAAACCTTAAAGTGTTATAGAAATGATAATTATTATTATTATGCCTTTTCATCCTCATTCTCAATCTCTTTTTCTAGCCTAAGACACTTTGTTGTCATCCTCTTCATTTTCCTCACCCTTATGATCTCTGCTCTGTTCCTCTATTGTTTTTCTTCACCAATTTTTCTTCCTCTCTTCACCATGGGCTTTCTCCTTCACTTTCTTTCTTTTCCTTTAGTCAATCAGGAAGCATTTAGTAAGTACTACTCTGTGCCAGGTACCTAAAAGGCACAGAAGATATTGAGTAAAGTAAGACAGTCTTTACTTTCAAGAAATCGTCCTTGGTACTGAGATCTTATAGAGGTACAGAACCTTGTACAGATAATTCAGCTAAAGGAGATACAGCTGTGTACAGAGATGCTGAATACCCCCTCTTGTGGGTTGCTATAGAGCCTTCCTGGAGGGCTGGGCTGATGTGCTTTTCATTGTGTGATCCCAAGGAGAGCCTGTCAGAAGGTTGATCATAACATGAGGAAATACAGTTAGGTAGTTGATGAATGGATGGATTGTATCTTGGACATTCTTGCTAAGCTGGCTACATCTCTCCCTCAGAGTATCCTGAGGGATTGGTCAGGGACAGGGGAGTTCTTTTCTCTGCCACCAGCCTAAGCCCCCACTAGCTGGGTTTTCCCATTTATTAGGGACCATAGACTAACACCCCAGTTCCATTTAACTACTTCATACTGGGTAGCTTTTACAAAGGGATATTTACTTCAAAAATTCTCTTCCTCCATACTACCTCATTCTCCTGGGAAATAGGCTCAAAATTTTACTCACTTCCTACAAAGTATTAGATCGACTTTGTTCAAGAACAAAGGCAGCATAGCTGCTAGATGAATTGATTCAACTTTCGATGACATGGGTCCAAAATGGGGCCCCAGGAGATGAAGATCATGACTGAATGGGAAGCCTTTAAAGTTGAGATTCTCCAAAGGCAGTATTAGAATGCAAATCAGAGCTTTTGTTTAGGGTGGGCTGGAGGTAGACCTGACGCGAGCTTTTTGCTGTGGGCTCGGGGTGGGGACAGTAATCCCATGAGAGTTACTTGTTTACGTAAAGACTGTGCGCCCAGACCTTTTGCATAAGCAAAAGGTGAGTGGGACAGGTGGGGGAAATCTTTCTTTGTTTAAATTCGCGCCGAAACGGGACTCCACCCCTCCTCCAATAAGAAGTCAGAGACCCTCTGACTTTACCTTT
>CM053582.1:71834352-71854385 GCA_028627135.1 Pseudochirops cupreus
TTCTTCGGACATGTGGCGGGGAGAGGTCTCTCCCCGCCCCAGGGTATGTATTTTTTTTTAAGAATAAAACTCCTGTCTGCTCGAAGTTCTCTTCTACATTCCTTTGGGTAAGTGAGGTTTCTCACCCACACATGACCTTGTTCCTCCAAGCATTGATGCTGAGCTCACTGCCACCCAGACCTAGAACCCAGGTTCTGAAATGCAGGGACTCCAAAGTGCTATCACAATGGCATTTTGAATTCACTAGGTTTAGAGGCTTCAATACCTTAACTACATAGTATATCAGTAAATACATTGAAATAAAAGAGCCACCCAGATCCCCCAGAGGCAAAGGAAGGGAAGAGGGGTAGAAGCTGATACAAGCTTTTTTGAAGACACCCATATTTCTGACAGTACTGACAATTCAGGCTATATAAAAAGGTTCCCTCCTCCCATAGTGGGGATGGGAATTTGAAGATCTTCCCTGATTTGAAAATAAACTCTGCTCCCTAATAGGCTGAATGTAATCACATGGAGCCTGTCATGGGAGGAGTTTGCTGAAGGGTAAAGCTGAGCCACAGGAAGCTGGGAGTCAGAGCTAGAGAGAAGGTGGGAGAGAAAGAAGATAGAGAGGTTTGTGAGCAAATATTGGTCTTATATTGCTTTGTGGGAAGGTAAAAGGATGCTGTGGTTCTCTGTGTTGTTATGGTTTATTGGCTTCTTTACTACTATGATGGAATCGGCTTACTGCTTTTGGGATTCAGTTTTCTGGTGTCTAAACAAATGCTTTGGCTTTGTCCTCTGTATGGAGAGTTTATTATATTTTGCAGTCAAGCACTATATGGGACAATTTGTAGTCATGGTTGGTGCTGTAAATATTGCACTGGCACTACGCCCTCCCCCCCAGTCAATCAACATTTACTGGGTACCTACTATCTGCCAGGCACTGTGCCACCAATATGGTTAGCCAAACAGAATTAGTTACAGAATATCCACTTCTGCTCAAGGTCTCTCAAAGGTACTTCCCTTGCAACTCAATGAGCTTCTCCAGGAACTATCCCCTCCACGTGGAGAGGTTGCATCTGCAGAGGGAACTACACACACCAGATACTATTTTTGAATGAATAAATGAATGAATGTTTGCTGTTTGTCCTTTATTCTTGAAGAGGACCACAACATCAGGAACTCAATGCTATGATTGGGCTATGCGAAGAGAGGGAGGGCTGTGCAAAGTCACCAGCCTCACTTTCTCCTCCAGAGCCATCTGGGTCCAGGGACCAGATATAGATCAGGATGACTGGAGATGGCCCAGGATGCAGTAGGGAGTTTGACTTTTTCAAGCTAAGGTCCCTAACAGGTCTCAGTTTGACTGAGGCAAAGCCTATTCAGGGATTTAGGCTTAGTAAGAATTGAGGCAAAGAATGGACTCTTTAAAAAAAAATAGATCTGGGAGGAGAAGACCTTCAGGGTCTGAGCAAAACCCAAACAATTGCTATTTATATTCATTCTGAGCCAATCTGGGCCCAGACAATGATCCATTGGGGCTTGGCCTGAGACCTATTATTGGTCAATCCATGAGAGCCAGAGTGATTTGGAGAGCCAGAGTACTCTGGGGTTGTGGCTTGTCTTTAACAGAAAAGGTAAAAAATAAAAATAAAAAAAAGTTTCTGAGATTAAAATTTTACATTCCCTTTGGACAGAGCAACCGAAGGTAAGGGTGCAGTATGAATGAATGAATGAATGAATGAATGAATGAATGGTTGTTGTCCTTCTCGAAGAGGACTAAAATGACATCACTATGCTAGAGTCAAGTTTTCAGTGATCACTGTGACTAATCAGACCAATACAAGTTCAGAATGTTCTACCACAAGTCTGGCACAAACAGTCCATGTGAACATTTCAGATGGATTCTCTAAATTTGTGCATCACGTGTTTCTTTTGATCTGTTTCAGTTCTGCTTTGCTCCTGGAGTACAACACCTTCTCTGATGTGGGGACACCATGCTGAGCAGTCTTGTGACAGTGTCTCCCAAATGACACAATCAGTTCCAAAGTTCTTAAGAGAGACCTTAAGGGTATCCTTACATTTCTTCTTCTGACCACCATGTGAGCACTTGCCCTGTGTGAATTCTCTATAAGATAGTCTTTTTGGCAAGCATATGCTTTGCATTCAAAGAGTGTGGCCAGCCCATCAGAGTTGCACTCTCTGAAGCAGAGTTTGAATGCCTGACAGTTTAGTTCAAGTAAGGACCTCAGAGTCTGGTACCTTATCCTGCCAGGTGATCTTCAGAATCTTCCTAAAACAATTCAAATTCAGTTTCTTTGCATGATGCTGGTAGACTGTCCAGGTTTCACAGGCATACAACAATGAGGTCAGCACCAGGGCTCTGTGGTAGACCTTCAGTTTGGTAGTCAGTCTAATACCTCTTCTCTCTCACACTTTCCTTCAGAGCCTCCCAAACACTGAGCTAGCTCTGGCAATTCATGTGTCAATCTCATTATCAATGTGTACATCCCTGGAAAGTACACTACCAAGTTAAGTGAACTTATCCACAGCATTCAAAACTTCTCCATTTGCTGTAACCAATAGTTCCATGTATAGATGGTGTTGTTAGGTCAAAATTAGCACTAGCAGCAGAGAATTGATCCATACGCTATTGCACCTCAGCTTCTGATCATCTGCAATCAGGAATCATCTGCAAACAAAATCATGCGCCAACTCTCCCTCTACTTTGGTCTTGGCTAGTAGCCTTTTCAAGTGGAAGAACTTACCATCAGTGGGGAAGCTGACCTTGACCCCAGTGTTCATCCTCATTGAAAGCATTTGATCACGTGACTGAAAACATCATGCTAAAAAGCATGGGAGCAAGCACACAGCCTTATTTCACTCCACTGGTGACTGGGAAGGCACAAGAGCATGGTTCATTATCTAGAACCCAGGGAAGCATGACAATTGACATACAATGCTGATGAACTCCCCTGGGCAACCAAATTTTGAATGTTCCTCTCCAGAATACAGTAGGGCAGGAATGTGTGACTAAATATCTCATGCTAAATGTTCCTTTGAGTTTTTGTTTTCGAAGATAATAATTAAAGTCCGTTCAACCCGGATTCATTTATTAAATGCGCCTGGTGCTAGGCACCTGGTATACAAACCCCTTCCCTCCAAGGGCTTACATTCTACTTGGAAGAAGGAGGATGGCCCAGTCTCCTTCCGTCGAAACAGCCTGTGGAGACACTTCTACCCAACCTTGTTTCAGAGACTGGGCTGTTTCACACACTAGCAACAAGGATTTATTAAAGATGTGGCAGGAATAGCGCTGGGGATACAAGCACCAGCAAAAGCATTTTAACGGAGGAAGCTGGGGCTAGGGGCTGGAACACAGGGACCACTGAAAACTGTCCACAACGCAAAGATGGGAGAAGGGGGCCAAGCTGGACGGGGAGGAGGATGTGAGGCTGCCCAGCCTCCCCCTCACTGTGACACCCGCACCCCGAGGTTGAGGTGACCTACCTTTCCCCCACTCCACCCAAGGGCACCCAGGGAGAGGACGAGTCCTCGCGTGGCACTCCATCTCACCTCCGCGCCTTTGCGCAGGGGGTGCAACCGCCTTGGACGACCCCCCCCCAGCCTGTGGTTCCCAGGACGCCCCACCCCCATCAGCCCCACCCTATTCCATCTTTTGTGTAGACCTATGCAATAGGCAAAGGCTGTTTTCCTCAAAGGGACGTAAGCTCCCAGAGGACAGGACTGCGTCCTTTTCATCTGCGTGGGTGCGAAGCCCAGTACACTGCAGGCGATTAATAAGTGCGCCTGTAAGAGCAATGATAACCGTCCCCTTGGTAGGCGCCTCTAGTTCTCTGTGCTGGGCATGAAGACCTTTGCTACCAGGGAAAAGGGAGCCACTCCGCTCGGAGTCACGGTCCCGAGTGGGAACTTCCCGCTCCGAGGTTCTGGGCAAGGGCAGAACCCTGAGGTGGAGCCCAACTGGGGTGTGTGAGGTGGGGGTGGAGAAACTAAGACTCATCGCCTGCCTCCACCAATCATCTGTCGCTCTCCTGCTCGTCCCGCCTCCTCAGCCCTAAGGCTCCACCCCATTTCTGTCGTCCTGTCCCGGCGTCCGGCCAAGTGCATTCTGGGGCTTGTAGTTTCACGGCTTCTGCGCAAGCGCAGTTCTCAGGCATGGTTGTAGAGGGGGTAGGGCAGTCAGTCCCCTTCAGGCATCGGTTTTTGGGTGGCTCCCGGAGCTCCTTTGGTAGGTGAGAGTGCGCTGCGGGAGGGCGTGGGGCATTGCTTGGCATCCGTGTGTCTCTTGTTTATTATTGGGTCTGTGTGTGCTCTGTGCCTCCCTTGGGTTGTGTTTGTGTTTTCTCTGTGTGGTGTGTCTGTAGGCTTTGTGTCTCCTGGGTGGTGTTGGGTATCCGTTGTGTGTCTGTCCCCGTGTGGTTCGGAGTCTCCCTGTGTTGTGTTTGTGTCCCCTGGGTGTCGTTGGGTGTCTGTGCGTGCATTATGTCTCCTGGGTGTTCTGGTTTTGTGTGCCTATCCTCGTGTTGTTGGGTGTCCGTGTGTGCCGTGTCTCCCTTGGGTCGTGTTTGTGTACCGGGGGTGTTGTGTGTCTGTGCGTGCCTCGCCTACGCTTTGTGTCCCCTGGGCGTGTATCTGTGTCTCCCTTGGGTCGTGTTTGTGTCCCCTGGGTGCTGTTACGTCTCTTTTCTATCTCTTATGTGTTGTGTCTCGATGTGCTTTGTGTCTCGCTGATGTCTCTGGGGCCTCCTCGCATATGCACCTGCCTCGCGGTGTGTACAGGTGTGCACCTTGCGCGCGTGGAGGGGCGCGGGGCGCGGGCTCTCTGCAGGGCCATCGATCAGATCGATCTGCTCGCGCTCGGGGCTGCGGGCGCTGGGCTTCCGCTCGGCGATGGCATTGATTCGCCCCCCTCTCTTCTTAGTGGGGGGCAGAGGGGCCGCCACTGTTCCCCGGCCTGGCTGCTGCACCTCCCCGGACCTGGCTTCCATCCTCACCCTCGAGCGAATGTGCTCGCACCTGAGCCCCCTGACCCCTCCCCGGCCTCCCGAGTCCTGATCCCCAGCTCCCCACCCTCGCCTCCCTAGTTCTGATCCCCAGCTCCCCACCCCCGCCTCCCGAGTCCTGACCCCCAGCTGCCCACCCCCCTCCCACCTCCTGAATCCTGACCCCCAGCTCCCCATCCCTCCCACCCTACCCCCGCCTCCCGAGTCCTGACCCCCAGCTCCCCAGCTCCTCTTTCTGCTTGGGGGAAGGGCAGTTGTGGCTGGTGCTCAGCTGGCCTACGCTGGAGTAAATTGACTGTAAGCTCCCTGAGGACTGGGAGTCTAATTTTTTCTTTGTATCCTGCTGTCCCTTGCACTTTTGTTGTGCCCCACTCTCCTTGACCCCATTTGAGGTTTTCTTGGCAGAGATGTTGGAGTGGTCTGCCATTTCCTCTCTCTTCTCTAGACCAGGGGTTAGGGCCCCAGGACAGCAGGAATTATGGGGGCAGGGCTGGAGGATCTACCCACCCACCCCAAAACACACCTGGACTGGCCGTCTCCCTCCAGGGTCTGCCCTGCCCTCCCCATCCTTCCTTTCCCCAGCTGCCCCCATAGCCCTGCCAGTGTCACTCCTTGGACCAAAACCTTATGGCTTCAGCCATGCCATCGGCATCAAATATAGACCCCTCAGATGGGTGGCTTTGAAGGCTCTCTGGGACCTTGCTCCAGGCCTCCACTGACCCCTCCTCAGCCAGGCTTGTTGAAGCCACACTCTCCCTGGAAGGGCTTGGGCTCATCCCACTGACTTCAGGAAGCTTCTCCTCCTCTGGTTTTCCTAAGAACACGGGCTGGAAGGCACCTAGTTCTGTTCCTACATAGATGTGTATTTGTTCCCTACTCTGTATCCCAGTTACTTCTTTGTATCCTATTTACCCCATAGTATACATGAAGTAGATGGGTGGTGTAATGGATAGAGTTCGGCCCTGAAGTCAGGAAGACTCCCTTTTATGAGTTCAAATCCAGCTTCAGACATAGTGTGACCCTGGCAAGTCACTTAATCCATTTGCCTCAGTTTCTTCATCTGTAAAGTGAGCTGGAAAAGAAAATAACAAACCACTCCAGTATCTTTGCTAAGAAAATCCCAAATAGGGTCACAAAGAACCCAACATGACCGCACAACCACAAATACATATGCAGAAAAAGGTTGCTGTATTTACATATATATGTAAAATTATTTTCCATGATAGATCTCTGACTATATTAAATCCCATTCCAGGAATTCTTTAGACTGTCTGACCACAGCACTGTGCATTCATTAGATTGGGGGATTCAGAAACCCATTAAATGAGAATATGGCATTTTGATTAATTATTCCTCTCAATCTCTGCTGCATTATTTTTTTGTAAGGGGTAGACAGAAAGGGAACAGCTTTGATACTCTGTCATGGCCCCAGGGTGGTGCTGTTGTCTGTGTGGGGCCTGTGGGTGTTGGGGTATTTATCAGGGAGCCCCTGATGATTTGATAAATTGATTCTCTCCCCCAAACATGGTACACAATTACCAGATAAAAGGGTTAAATTTGCAACCTGCAAATTCTGTCTGAAATGGGGCAAGCCCTGTAATTTCATCAAGAAGATTGAGGGGATTTAGTTAAGCAGGGTCCCCTGGTACCTTCTTGCAGTAAGAGAGCTCAGGAAGGTCTGGGGATCTGTTGTAGTACAAAGCTCTGCTTTGAGGAATTGGACACAGAATAAGGATCATAATAACAAAGTCATATAGGGCTTTAAGGTTTGTAAAATGCTTTATAGATATTCTTTCATCTGATCCATACAACATCCCCCTTTTACAGATGAGGAAACTGAGGCAAAGAGATTAAGATTAATGATTTACCCAGGATCACACAACCAGTAAGGGGCTGAGGATGGATTTGAACCTGCCTCCAGGTCCAGTGATCTATCTGCTGCATCTACATCTAAATGAATTAATCATGAATACATAATCTTATGTGCCTTGGTATAGTGTCTGGGCATCTCCAGAGAGCCCTGGTGTTGGGATGTAGAGAATGTTGAGAGTGTAGGACTGAAATATCTGATCCCCTCCTAATCATTTTTGCTGGTTTCAGCTCTTTCCCCAGAAACCTTTGGTGGAGTCTTCTGGGCTTTAGCCTAGTATACCAATATCCTTTCTGGAATGGGATCTGAGCTAAGCCCCAGGGCCAAGGGCCAAACTAAAATGGCCTTCCTCTTAAGCCCACAGGCCCCAGCTCTGCAGGCAGGCAAAGGTATGGAGGATCCTTCTCTAGAGCAGAAATGAGTTCTCAAAGGAGACACAGATGACCTAGGACCTTTCAGAGGAGCTGAGGGACAGGGCCTCCTGACTGCCGCCGGACCCTACACAGGGGAGATCAGAAGATTCAGAGAAGAGCCGGGAGGGCCGTGACCATGGATGCCTGGGCTCCAGTGCTGGGAGAGAGAGGTGAGAGTCTCTGATGGGGACCTCGGGGGGCTGGGGGCCTGGTTCTGCAAGTCACTCAAATTCCCTCATCCAGCACATGCCAGCGTTAAACTCACTGATCCTTTCTGTTTCTAAATGCGTGGTCCTGTGATCACCAGTGGATGTTGGGGAGGAAGGACACATCAGAGGGATGTGGGAGGAAGGCTCAGTCATACAGCTGGCCCTGCTTCTGTGCCCTTCCTTCTCTTCTCTCCACCACCACCATGTACACACAGTGTTTTGCCCCAGCTCTACAGGCTCAGTCTCCTGGCAGCCACCACTCTGGAGTCTAAGGACACACCATGCCCCTCCCTGGCCTGCAACAGGTATGGATGGTTCCCTTTTTTCTTAGCTCCTCTGAGACAAGGTGGCACTTTTTCCAAAGGAACTTTTTACTTGGAAGCTCTGGGAAAGACAAGTTGCCAGAACACCTGATACCCCCCAACCTTGAGGGTTGTTTTCCAATCCAAGTTCACCTGGATCTTGACCCCAGCAGATTTTGGCGGGCCCAGCTGGTGGGGACACCCAACCCTGGTTCTTTGGTCTCTTGCTGCCACCTGGGGATTCCTGCTGACTTAGAGGGCCATCATGGACCCCTTTTGGTCTCCCCTCTCTCCTGTAGCTTCTTCTCCTCCAGGGCCAGGGCTGGGTTTGAAGTTCAGCTCTGCAGGACAATGGGCTGTTAGTTGGTTAATGGAAAGGAAAAAAAATCTTTTATCAGCAGTTCCTCATCAGAGAACAGACAGAAGGAGATGTCGGGGTTACCACCACAGGGCCTCTCTTTCCTCCTTCCTTACAGAATACATCTGCCTTGGGTGCCTTGGGGTAATAATTTGTCCCTTTGGTCTGGACCTATGATATAGTGCTAGGAACTCCTGATATGGAAATGGCCTCTCCCAGTGCAACTCTGCACCTCTTCTGCCACCTAGGGTCTTAGAAAGCTGCTGAGAGAACTGAGAAATTAAGGGATCGAGTACTCAGGGTCACCCAGCCAGCAGGCACTGGACCTGAGCACAGGTCTTCCTGTGGAGCGCCCTGCTTCTGCCCTCTGATAACAGTCAGCCTTTGGAGAGGCTTATAAAGTTTGCAAAGGGTAAGAGACATTAGGATTGGAGGAGCTGAGCTTGAAGGGATGCACCTTTTTTTACAAGGGAGATGAGGCACAGGTAGGCCATGTGCCTCTTTACAGGGTTACGCAGTCAGGAAATGTCTGAGGGAAGATTTCAACACAGGTCTTCCTGACTTCTCTCCTTCCTGCCTCAGAGACTAGAAGAGAGGAATGTTTCCTGTCCTCACTGAGTGCTGGGATCAGTGAGTTTGGACAATGATAATGGTAACCATACCTGTAATAGCTAGTGTTTAAAGGGCACATTAAGGTTTGCAAAGCAAACATTTGATCTTCCAACAGCCTTGGGAGGTAGGTGCTGTGATTTCCCCATTTTACATATAATGAAACTGAGGCAGATAGTCCCAGATAGAGGTGAAGAAACTTATCTGAGTTCACATCTCCTTTGGTCTTTAGAAGATCCCCTCTCTGAGGAAGATGGACTTTGGAGGTCCAAGACCTCTGCCAGTTTCCCACAAAACATCAGCCAGCAGAGGGAGGACGTGAAACAGGGACACAGTCTCATTTCCAGCATTTACACAGAAGACCAGAATTCATTGAAAGAAGTCTGCCTCTTAGGGCTCCTTCCTCCCTCCCCTCTGGTATTTTATTTCTCCCAGAAGCAGCTTGACCTAGTGTAGAGGGTCCAAAGGCCTGGCTACAAACCCTGCCCTCTGACACATGCTGGCTGTGTGACCTGCTATAACCTGGTCTTCCCCTCTATATCCCTGTAGCAGCAACCACAGTGGCATATCTAGAATGGCTGCTAGCGTAGGTTCTTAGATCTGCTTTACTAGGAAAGATAGCTGTTCAAGGCAACTAACAGTCATTTTAATTATATTCATTAGTTCATGGGAAAAGTCAGCACCCTGAACTTCAGTGAAAATCCAAACAAAGAAAATAGAGAAGATACAAGCAGAGAAATAAAGACCAACAGACAGGGCTTCTAACTGTCTGAGAAATTAGCACAGATCAACAGACAGATCCAACTGTCTGACCAAGGCAATACATACATGGTTACCAGAGAGAAAAGCACAAACATCTGGGGGGCGGCTCAGGGCTTGAGGCGCAACTCCTTAATGGCTACCCACAGTCTCAGCTGGTTAGATCACAAGAACATAATAAGTGAGCCCCAAAGCAAAATGCTAACCTCAGAGTATATATACCCTTTTTAGAGCCAAAGGGCATCACAACCCTCATGACTCAGAAATTAACAAAAGGTTAACAAAAAGCCTGCTTACAAGCAATAGGCTCCACTTAAAGCCTATTAATGGAAGGGGAAGATCTTATATCCCATTAATATTACAGTCCCAGGCAACTTTCTCATATTTGTTATCTCTGCCCAGCAGATAGGAAAGGCCAGCTACAAAGGTGTGGAGAATGGAGGCGAGAAGAAAAGGAGGAAGTGGCCTCTGGATTCTGGACAGCTCAGGCCAAGGTGAGTTGTATTTCTCTTTCTTCTACAGTGTGGACGTGTTCTCTTCTCGTGGCCTAAATCATCTTTGCCCAACCAAAGTCTCTTCCAGACCCTGGGACCTGGTGTCTCACTTGAAAGAATGTTGTTAAATTAGCAGAATTCACAGGATTCTCAGTCCAGCTCTGGGAGGGAGCTTGGTTAGAGTCCCTCTCTTCCAGTTCCCTCTTTTTATAGGTGAGGAGGAAGCACAGAAAGGTTCAGTGATTTTTCCAGGGTCACACAAGGCATTACCATTGGAGGTGAGATTTGAATCCAGATTCTCTCCTAGAGCTTTAGCACTAGAATTATCACAGGTTAATCCATCTAGAGCTGGAAGGAACCTTGGAGATCATCTGGTCACAGGTTTCATTTGACCCACGAAGAAACTGAGGTCCAGGTGGGAGCAGGAATTTGTTCCAAGATTCCAATGGCAGAACTGGTACTAGGAGCCCATTCCCCTGATTCTCTCCACTGACCCTGGTACTCTAGAATTAGAAGCCCTCTGTTTGCCTGGAACCCTCCTGTATGTTCCTTCCCTTCCTGCCGTTGCATAGGAACTCTTGCATAGTCTGCATTATTTTCTTATTTATTGAGCTCATTGGTGCTCTAGTATTCTCTTGCGTTATCTACCATGGGCTGCCGTGCATTTGGGTTGTTTCCAGTTTTAATAATTGCATATCATATAGCTATAAACATATTTGTTCAAATCAGTCTTTTTCCCCTTCTAAATTATTTCCCTGATTTATTCCTATTAGTAGGTTGCCAATGTCTAAGAGTATAACTATTTTTATGATGTCTGTTGACCTTTGCCCCTTTTATTGTCCAGCACAGAGATCTCTACCAGTTTGCGATGCCACCGGCTATGTATGAGTGCACCTATTTCCCCATAATCCTTCTAGCTTTTGATTTGATCATTTTTGTGTGTTTTTGTGTTTTGCTGTCTGTGAGGTGTCACACACTTCGCCACGGTTGTGTTCCTTTCCGTTTTTCTAATTTTTGGAGAAGCTGAACATTTTTCAGCATTTGATTGCTATTTGTTTTTAATCTTTTATGAACAAACTGTTCACATTGTTTCTCTATTTGTTCAGTGGACACTTTTCTCCGTTCTGACTTTTTTCATTCTGTTCTTCTGATCCTGTAAATCAGCCGTTCTCAGCCTGTGGGCTGTGTTCAGTTTGTAACAATGAAAATACATCCTGCATTATCAGATATTTACATTATGATTCACAACAGTAGCAAAATTACAGTTATGAAGTAGCAAAGAAAATAGTTTTATGGTTGGGGGTCACCACAACATGAGGAACTGTATTAAAGGGTGGGGGCAGTAGGAAGGTTGAGAACCACTGCTATAAATTCCATAAATCAGGCGCTATCTGTGTGACCATCAGTAAGGGCCTTCATCAAAACAAGAAGTAACATTGTAACTGCTTTCATCTTGGGGCTTCGCGGAAGGCATGTAGTTACATGGATCTTTCTTGGGCAGATAGTTTTAATTTCCGTAACAGTGTAGCACCATGGCTTGCAAGTTCTGTTTGGAAATTTCAGCTGTAGTAACATCTCATCTCATTTGACCTTTCCAACAATGCTGTGAGATGGGCGCTGTTATCACATCCATTTTACCAGTGAGGAAACTGTCGAGTAAAGTGGTTAAGTGACCTGCCCAGGATTATGTAGCTAGGAAACATTTGAACCCAAATTTTCTTGTCTCCAATCACCTTTTCCCTTGGCAGTTTCTTCCACTTATTTATATCATTCAAGTATCCCAGGTTTTTTTTTTTTCATTTAAAAATGTGTGTGTGAATAGGTATATACAAATGTATACATTTGGATTTTGTTTTGGCCTTAGTTTTTTGGCGTTTCTGTGGCTCCGCCCTTTTGTCACCTGGCCACCAGTCCGCAGGTGATGAGTGTCTCCTAACTTGCTTCCATAGGTCCCTGTATCCCACAGCCACAGAGCCCATGGTCATTCTCATCCTCAAGCTGTTTTGTATGAGGGCGGCCAGCCAGGGTTTGCTCTCTGTCAGCAAAGTCTTGGAGAACTCAGAGCTGCTCTTGGGCCATTCAATATACTGTGCTTGCCTCACAACTGCACACAGTAGTGTCTGGTACTTAGTAGGTTCTTAACAAATGTTTATTGATAGTGCAAGAAAGCATTACAGTTGGCCTGTTTCCTGCAGACACCAGGGACTGACCAGAGCCTGTCCCCTCCTTCCACCAGGGGCCAATTGCATCACTTTCTCTGTGACTCTGGGTGTCCCTTATCAGATAGCCTTCCCTGGCATGTTAAATGCACCAGATGAAGGGACCTGACCGTTTGTACCATTTACTTAGTCAGTCCTGTTAGGCCCCTTTACAGAAGGCCACTGCAGTGATGGTTCTGTCCTTTATGATCTGTGTTCCATTGCTGGATACAAGTTCTTCAACCGTCTGTGTTGTGTTGGTGAGAGAAACAGCCATCCTTTCTTCCCTGTTTAACAGCATAAGTTTTTGTGTTTAGATTGCTTGGAATTTATCATAGTATGTGGTGTATGGTACTAGTTTAAACCTGTTTTCCTACATTCCAGTTTTCCTAACACAACAGGGCTTGTCTGCTTTGCCTGGAGTCAGGAAGACCCGAGTTCTGATTCAGCCTCAGACACTAGCTGTGTAACCCTGGGCCAGGCACTTAACCTCTGCCTCAGTTTCCTCAACTGTCAAACGTCAGTAACAATAGTAGTGCGTAGGTATCAGGACAATTCTAAGGCTCAGATGAGGTATTTGTAAAGAATTTAGCACGGTCCCTAACACATAGTAGATGCTTTAAAAAATCCTTCCTCCTTTCCTTCCTCCCCTCCTCCTCTCAGCTCTTCCTTTTTTCCTTCTTTCCTTCCCTTTCTCTCTTCCTCCCTTACTCCCTCCCTTTTCACCCATAATTTCCCTGACTCCCTCCACTTAATCTCCATGTTCTGCAGGCAATAAATACCTGAGGACTTCTCTACTGTTATGGCATAGGTGGTTTGGCATCTGCATTAGTAGACAGAGTTCTCATAAAAAAGGATTCCCCACACTGGGAGCCACAGGTGGTTTGTAGAACCAACCTTCCAGGTGGCAGGCTGACAGACTGAAAATTGCCATTTTCCTTTCACTCAGCCTCATCCTGCATTTATGTGACCAAGTTAGTTACCAAATGTCAATTCTTCCTTCATAACGATTCCTCCCATCAGCTCCTCCTCTCTGCCCACAAAGCCACCATCCTGCTTCAGGCCTTTGTTACCTCTGGCATGGATGAGAGTAAGAGCCTCCTGACAGATCTCCCTGCCTCCTTTCCAGCCTCCTTCCCCAGCCTCCTGACAGATCTCCCTGCCTCCTTCCCTCGTCCATTCTCCACACAGCTGCCAAAATGATACTCCTAAGGCCCAGGTCAGATCATGCCCCACCTCTGCTCCAGAAGCCCCAGGAGATTCCCAGTGTCTCTCAGGTCACCCGTAAACCCCTCAGCTGGGCATGTTAGTGCCTTCACAATCCAGGCTCCAGTGTGCCTTCTAGACTAGTTACATATTACCACACCTCACCATGAGCTCCTGAGAGCTGAGATGTGTGTTTGTTCTACCATTTCTTTGTATCAAGGGTTTAGCCCAGTGCCCTTCACTTGCTTAGAAAATGCACACTTCCTTCACTGGTTATCATCCCAAACTCTGGCCTCATCATTCTGACCTGCAGGCTGCGAACCTCCCACTTGCAGCTTCCCAAGGCTGTCTTCCATGTCTGCAGTGTGCTTCCTCCTCCCTCACCTCCTTCCAAGTTCAGCTCAAGGGCATCTTCCCCATCAGGCCTTTCCTCATCTCCCCCACTGTCCCCAGCCCCAAGCCCCTCAGGTTACCATTTACTGACTTGGTAAAGAGCTTGTGTCCCCAGATCTAGACCCTCTTAGGGAAGAACTCTGATTTTTCTCTTGGCATTCCAGGGGCCTAGTGCCATTAAGAGCACATATTATGAGGTGCTTAAATGCTTGTTGACGGATCACTTGCTGTAACTTCATATATTTTCTGCGAAAGTAATCTGTATGAGTATGAGTTCTCCCAGGAGAACATTAGATCTTGAAGGACAAGTCCTGGTTCATTTTCATCCTTATTTACCAAGGGCCTAAAAAGAGGGCCTTGTGCATAGTAGGTACACAATAAATACACGTTGCAAATTTTGTTTAAATTGAATTGTGTTTGACATCCGGTAGGGAGTGGGAGGGGAGTGGGGCAGTGCTTTCCTCCCTGATCTTGTTGAGACCATTTTTCTCTGTTATAAATCATGCTAGCTCTTGGTTATAGCCAGATGCTTCTGATCCTTCATTGCTCTGCTTTTTAAGCACTTTTTAAAAACATAAATCAGCACTGCTCTTTGTCAAAGGCTTTTGCCTGCTGCTGTTGATATCACTGGGATTTTTGCCTTTCTTATTAATGCCATTAATTATGTTAATGGTATTCCTCCCACTGATCCATCCTTTTAGGCATGTTATGAATCTGACTTTGGTCATAATGAATCATCTTCAGATCTCTTGTAGCATCTTTGTAATATTTTATTTAAAATTTTTGCCTCAATATACATTAGTGATGTTGGTCTATAATCCTCATTCTCTAACCTTTCCAGGGTGGGGTCCCTATTTGTGTTGGAGAATGAGTTTGCTAGGGGGATTTCTCTCTGTATTTCTGAGAGTTTATCTAGCATAGGGATTGTACTTTAAATGTTTGATAGAATCTGCTTATAAATCCATCTGTTCAAAGAGGTTGTTTGTTTCCTTTGGGTATCCACTTTCAGCCTGCTTACAGCCCTTTCTGAGATGAGCCTTTTCTATTTCCTGGATTGTTAATCTGGATGTTTTATATTTTTTAAGAAATTCTGTTTTGTTAGCATGCAATGGGGTAAAGTAATTTCTGGTAACCTTCATTTCTTCTCCCTTCATTACAAATTCCTTCTCATCTTTTCTTTCTTTTTTTTTACCCCACATAATTTGATTTTCTGTTTTTCTTTCATTAATCACATTAGCTAATGGCCTATTGATTTTGTTAGTCTTTAAAAAAAAACAGCTCTTTTTTTGTTTATCAGTCCAATAGCCTTTTGGTTTTCAATTTTATTTCTTCAAGTTTCAAAATTTCTTCTTTTATATGTGTTTTGGGATTGTTAATGTGTTCCCTTTGAATTGCTGTTCTGTTCATTGTCTTCTCCATTTGTCCTTTGTTCAAAGCTGTAAATTTTCCTCTAGCAACTGCTTTAGCTACATCCCATAGATGTGGGTATGTGGCCTCACTGTTATTCTCCCTAATATAATTACTCATTCTATGACTTGTTCTTTGATCTACTCATTTGCCCTATTGTCATTTAGCCTTCATCTTTTATTTATTTTTTCTTTATTGAAACAGAATTTCAGAGTAGATAGAGGGTGAGCCTTGGGGACAGCAAAGCCTAAGTTCAGGTGCTCTTGACACATACTAGCTGGGTAAACATGGATACATCTCTTATCCTTTCCACACTCCACTGCATAATTTCTCTAAGTTAAAGGTGAATTTCTGATGTTAGTGGATGGAACTTTTACACTAGGAATTCTCTACATAAAGAAATGACCAATCTGAACCCCAAAAAAATGGCATTCAGTGCCTGTGGACCTAATATGTCTTTCCATTATCTGTGATGCCTCCTACGGCTTCCCTAATTGTTTCCCTGAAAGTCTCCATTTGTACTGTTGGCTTATCTGAAGTCATGAGCATAGCTCTCACTTTGAATTCAACTGGAGAAGCTTAATCAGTTTCATTCCAGCTCATCACATTAACTCTGTACATATTGTTATGCGTGGTCTTTATGCAGCCAAAGTAGTTGGGTTCTGTCTGCAACTCCATTTTGTGATTTTTTTCTATGAACAATGTCTGTTTGTTATCCAATTTGATCTATTTCTGTGGATGGCCAGACCATCCTGCCAGATCTCCATGCGGTCAGCTCATCATTCACACAGAAGCGAGTCTCTGAAGGACCTTGACATCCAGAGAAAATAGTTTTTCTCTCATCATGATACATTTGAACAGGTGTTTCTGTTTTTATGCATCATTAAAACTGATACTCAAGTCATTGAACAAAGTTATCTTCATGGTCACGTGGAATGTTGTGTGATCTTGACCTGTGCATGAGACTGTGTCTTTGAGGTGTTTCTTTAAGGGTGTGTTTTTACTCTATTGAAGCAAATGTTTATTTTTCTTTAACAAAAGTTGATTGGTCAACTATAGGTCCCCAGCCAAATCCTAGTTAGTCCTTGTTTGGGCCGATTGACTCAGAGTGCATGCAAATAGCAATTGTTTCTGTTTTGACCAGAGACTCTGAGGGTCCTCCTCTCCCAGGTGGGAAGACTAGGTAAAGAGGTCATTCTTTGCCTCATTTCTTGCCTAGCCTTAAGCACTGAGTGGGCCTTACAACAGTCAAACTAAGTTCTGAGAAGACCTTACCTTAAAAAGATCAAGGTCTCCCACTCCATCTCCACTCTTCCTGATCTATATCTTGCCACTGGACCCAGATGGCTCTGGAGGAGAAGGTGAGGTTGGTGACTTTGCACTGTCTTCCCTCACTTAAATCCAATTCATTTGTATGTCATAGCATCACCTCCCTGATGTCATGGTCCTCTTCGAGAATGGAGAACGAACAACAAGAGACACTGTCTTTCAGTTGTTCCTTTAAGGGTATGTTTTTACTCTTTTTAAACCAAATGCTTATTTTTAATTAACAAAAAGATATAGGAGGAGAAATTCAAGCCCTGGGGCCCTGCTCTCTTAATTGGTACTGTTGAGGTTTGGCATTTAGGGGTGCCTGAGACCCCAAAATATAACACCCAGAATCCTGCTGAGTGAATTCGGCTCAAGCCTTCTCTTACCAAAGTAAACAAAGCTTATTAAAGATTAGCCATACTGGGTAGACTCTTAAGGAGCCTAAGTATTTGTGAGCTTGTATTGGACAAGCAGGCCAGAACAATCTGACACAGACTGAGTCTGCCCTAAGATTGAATTCTCTGCCCCGTCGTGGAGGCAAGATGGATCATAAATGCAGAAAGATTGTGGGAGGGATCTAGGGGTACTCTAGAGGAGGGGTTTGAGGAGGAGTCTAAGGAGGTTCTTGAGGGGACTGAGGTCAGACTCCAGGAATGGGATTAAGGGTGGGAAATAGCTGAAGGCTACCTGGAGATGACAGAAAACGGAGGGCTAGGCTAGTTTAAGGGTAACAGAGATTCACTCATATTGATAATGATCAAGTGGGAAGATTCAAGGGGGTTCCCAGAGCCTCAACCCCATCAGTGCCTGCTTCTCCCAGACTACTGTTTTAAGAAGAGCCCCAGCCATACTTCATTGCATTCCCAACTCTAGTCATCTTCTGCACAGACTCATTGTTGAACGGCACCCTTTTCCTTCCCTCCCCACCCTCTTCACCCTCCAGTTCTGGATCCATAAACCATGATCAAATCACCTCTGCCTTTGCTCCTACTTAGCAGTCTACCCCATTATGGTCTCATTTGCTATCCCTGGAACCTTCTGAACCAGCTCCTACCTGGCCACCATTCTCTGTTGTGTGTTGTCTTGACCATTAGCATTTAGAACGCCAGCTACTTAAAGGAAGGGGACTTGGCTTTTGTATTGATATCTCCAGGTCTTAGCACAATATTTAGCACATTATATGCAGTAAAGTGCTTTTTTTTTTTGCCTTAGTTTTTTTTGGAGTTTTTGTGACTCCAGACTTTTGTCACCTGGAAGCCAGACCCCTGGTGATGAGCATCTCCTAACTTGACTCCATAGGTCCTTCTATCCCACAACCATTTATTCTTTTAAGGTTCTTATGTGCTCTACACCAGAGTGTCAAACTGGTAGCCATTGCTGAACCAGATTAAACTAGAATTGGGACATATTTAACAAGACAAATGAAAATACAACAAAATATGTTACTATGTGATTCTCTAAGTCCCATGGTCAGGCACTGTTCTACACTGCTTATCAGTGGCTTGGCCTTGAGGATTCAGTCTACTTTAGAAAATTCTCTATGAAATCTCCCATAATCCTTTACACATTTTCATCAAGAACAGCTCTGATGCCTGAATAATCGATTTAGAGCCAGAAGGGACCTCAGAGGCTACCAGATCCAACCTCCTCATTTTTATGGAGATGAGAAAATAGATATGTAGACCTATAATGTTGATTTTTCAGTCATCTTCTGATGATGATAATACCATTATCAATTGGATTCCTTCCCTCTGAAAAAATCTTAAAAATTGACTCTCAAGAGCCTTTAAAATTATGCTGATACTGGGGCAGTTTCTTCTATTTTTACTCAGCTCCAGGCAGTCTTCTTGACTTACCTTTTAGATGCCACTGCTACCTCCTTATGTGGTATTTGGGGGTGCTTAAGACTTAGAATCTAAATGCAGGGATCTTTCTGTTTCTGTGGATGAGAATGGATCTCCAGAGGTGTCATTCCTGGCTGTCAGTAGAATTGTTTTCTGATTTAGATTTATTTTGTTGTTTTATGGAATGATTATCTCCCTCATTATCTTTCTCCACCTATCATAATGCTTTGTAACTGAACTTAAGTCAGTTTTCCCTTGGATGCTGTCATTTCTTGTTGGCTAATATGGCTTATTGTTTTTTTCAGTCTGGTAACTGTTTTTCATTGCTTTAACCTCCCCAGAAAGGCTGGTAATTGATGTCTTCACTTTTGTCCATTTCCCAATTTTAGATATCAACAAATCCCACCCTCCCCAAACTTCAATTCTAGGGGGGGTTTTCCCCATTTTTTTTTCTTTTCTACTTCAAGATCAGGAAGTTTGTTTTGCTTGTGACTCTTCCCACCCCAGTATTATCGTTGCTCTTAAAGCCTTCTTCCCTCTTCCCCACTTGATCCCTTGTTGCATTTGATGGATTTCTTCACCATACTGTTTGTGACTCCTTTGTCTATTTCATATAAGAGTGAGGCTCATTGATGCCCACTCCTTCACCCCCTTCCTCCATATCATATATTCTCCTCATGTACCCTAGTTGTGAGAAATGGATAGTTCAACTTCCTCCTGCCCCCTTTCTGTTTTAGTGTATTTCCTTTACCTTTCCTTCTCTTTCCCCTCTTCAAGTCCTTGGAACAGAACAAATCTACCCCTGTCCATCTCTCCTTTTCTTATTTAACTCCCTTAATATTCAACAAATATTTAGGTTGTGAAAGGATGCTTGATCTGTCTGCCTAGTAGAACATTAGCAACCTTGCTATATTCTCCCTTCCAAGTGGTCAAATTAGTTTAGCTTTTGATGTTTTTCTTGACTTTTATATTTTTATTTCAAAGTTCAACCCTGGTGCTTGGATGAAAAGTGCTTGAAAGTCCTCTATTCCATTATAGACTTATTTTTTCTTTTGTAAGATTATACTCAGCTTCATAGGGTAAGTTATTCTTGCTTGTAAAGCCTATATCTTTTGCCTTTTGGAATGTTCTGTTTCAAGATTCCTTCTCATTTAAATAAGAAGTTGTCACGTTTCATGTGATCCTGATTGAAATCCTTTAGAACTTGAACTGCGTCTTGCTAAATACTTGGAGTATTTTTTCCTTTGACCTAGGATTTTGTATATGACCTTCCTAGGACTTTTCCTTTTGGGGTTTTTTTCAACAGGGGGTCAGCAGCTTTTTGTACAAGTTAAAGTGTCAGCCCTTACCCATCTCAATGTCGGGTATTGAGAAAAAAAATAAATCTAAGTTGCAGACTGTACTTTAAGTATGCACCTGAGCAAGCACATTCTTATCGTGGTCTTTTCAGAAGAAATGAATCAGTGCTTTTTCCAAATACGACTTTGTTGCATTCAGAGGGGCTTCTTTGTCTTCTTAGAGGAGTGTAAGTGTAGATATGTATGAAACCCCTTTTTAAAAGGGGCCATGCTTACAGATTTGGCTTCAATTAGATGGCAATTTGGAATTGTAACAATACAAAAGTCACTAAACTCTAAACTGGGTATCTTGC
>CM053582.1:71854485-71889913 GCA_028627135.1 Pseudochirops cupreus
AGGGACAGGGTAAAGAATAGAACAAGGGGGGGTGGGGCAGGATAGGAAGGAGGGACATATAATCAGTCTCTCACAATATGCCCACTGTGGAGATGTTCTGCGTAATTACACATTTACAGCCTGTATTTAATTGCTTGTCCTTCCAGTGGGGGTGGATAACGAGGAAGGGAAAGAATCTAGAATTTAAAGTTCTATAATCAAATGTTAAAAATATATGTATATATTATTATTATTATTATTATTATTATTATTATTATTAACTACATCCAACTGGGAATTAAGATACACAGGCACCAGGGTAGGGAGATCCATCCTGCCCTACCGGAAAGTCAGAGGGGCGAGGGGGAGGACGAGGAGAGAGCAGATTGGGGGAGGGGCTCTACAGTGGGATGGCTGTCTTGAGGTGTTGGCTAGGGGAAAGATGGGGAGAAAATTTGTAACTGAAAATCTCGTGGAAATGAATGATGTAAACAAGAAAATTAATTAGTTAATTAATTTTTTTTCAAAAAGCAAATGTTGAAAATTGCTTTTCCATGTAATTGGGGGGAAATAAAATACGATATTTAAAAAACAACCAATACAAACGCCATGTAAGACAGCTGCGCGCCGAGGAGCTTCCTAGTCTTCAGGCTTGGCGTAGAAGCTCCTTAAGCCACCAAATCATTAAACGCCTTTTCCAAGCTTTCAAAAAAGATGTTTAGACCAATTTATTACCACTAATAATACTTAGCATTTAGACAGCGTTTTACGATTTGTTATATATTAATTCAGTTTTATTCCCTAAACAGTTCTGTGGGGCAGGTGTTATTGTCTAATTTTTTTTTTTACACTTGAGGAAACTGAGACACAGAAGCTAGGTGACTTGCGCAGGGTCACACAGTTGTTAAGTGTCACATCTTCCTTCCTCCAGGTTCTGTGCTCTATCCAATGCACCACCTGGTTGCTCCACTAACAGCTACCGTTTATATATCAATTTAAGATTTGCAAAGCACTTACAAATATCTTGTTCATTGGAGGGAGGTGGTAATATTATGCACATTTCACAGGTGAGAAAACTGAGCCTGACCAAAATTAAGTCACTTGCCAAGGGTCACAGATCCAGCAAGTGCCTGAGGCTGGATTTGAATTAATGGCTTCCCTGTGTCCTCTCTACCACCCAGCTGCCAGTTTAAAACCCACTTATTTTTCAGAAGCCAAAAAGAATTCAACAAAGTTGGCAATTAAAAGGGATCCCTAATAAGTCACCAGAGTATGGAGCCTTCAGTGGAAAACAACAAAGATTTGCCATCTGCGGTGGCTTTTGTCCATGTAATTAGGGGAATAGCCCCACAGGGTAAATCTTCCAGGTGGCAGTGGGCATAGCGATGCCACACTTGAACATGAGGTTTTTACTGTGAATGTTCGTGTTTTAGTAATGTATAGACAGCCAATCCAAATATACATTGACTCTTCCTAGTTAACTTTTTGATCATTTGAAAATATATTGTCTTATTCACTAAATTCAGCCTTGTGAATTAGGTCAATAAAAGTAAATTATGTCAGTGTTTTGTTTCTGTGACCCCTTATTACATAAATAGAAGTAATGGCCCAAATCTAAGCTCTGTGATATTCCTCTTTAACATAACTCAAATAGCATAGATTTACCGGAAAGGATCTGTCTAGTTACAAGCTCCCAATGTAAAGGTTGCTGTTTAAATTCTTTCAAATTTCAAATTCAGATGTGCTTCTGGAGCCATAATTTTCCATTCTTCATCACTCACTTTTCTGAATTTACATATGAAGCCTCTGCAGTCATTAATAGACAAGGAAAAAGTACGGCGTGCCCTCTTCAGAGATGGGGCTGTTCTGTGTGAGCAGAGCAGAATTGAAGTAGCTCAAAAGAAATGCAAGATGGGCAAAAGTAGAGAATCCACCCCAAATGTTCACATGGACTATTTGTACCTGACCTGTGATAGAACATCCTGAGCTCGTATTATTCTGATCAGCCGCAGTCGGAGCCCCGTAACTGGACGCTAACATCAGGATGTCATTTTGGTTGTCTTCAAGAACGAAGGACAACCACATATGAAATAATAGTTTTGTTCATTACTTCTCTTGGACCGTGCGTTCCCGTGTTGTTTAAAATAGCCGATCAATCATATAAATTCAGTTAATTCACTCAAAGGGCTGAGCAGGCCTATAAAAAGGCAGCTGAAATTTCAACCTAGTATTTACTGAGTGTCTACTGACTGTTTATTTGACTGTCCATGCAGCTGAATTTAAAGACTGAGGACTGGTGACTTGGCCCCCTAGAAAACTCTTCCCTGACTGCTGATCTCCCTTTTGTGCCTACATGATACTTCTTGTAGATTTCCACTTGGCAGTGATAGATTCCTTTAATATGTTCTTTGTTTTGGAGAAGTAATCGGATGTAAGAATGAAGGAATTTCCTGTTTTATATAGAATTTCAAGCAAAAATTTCAACGTGGGTATATTTCATCCCCACTCTAGTTTGGCAGGCCAGCTAACTCATCTCTGACAGTTATTAAACAAAGGGGTGATTACCCAGATGATGGGATGAGAAAGAGTGAAATAAGCCCAGGTTTTTATTGTGTCACATTTCAAGGAATTTGTCTGTATCATTTGAAACTGTGAATTTTTCTCTTGAATGTAAAAATGAACTTTACGGGAAATCATACAAATTGATGCTTAATACTGTTGATTCCCTTTTTTCTTAGTAACAGACTAGATAGGGGGTGGAGAGAGGGAGAAGTCTACAAGTTTGAGTGAATGGAAAAATAATAATAGCCGATAAAAACATTTCACTTACTACATGCCCAACAGTGTGCTGAATTCTCTATACTTGTCTGTATTGCCATTGTGAAGTCACCTTCTCTCTCACTGTCCCTTCATCCCATGTCTGATCCGTTACAAAGTTTTCTGGATTCCACCTCTAAGACGTATCTTGCAGCAACCCTTTCTTCAGTCACAGAGAGGCCTTTATCCCCTCTCAACTGAAACCTCACAGCACCTTACTAAGAGGCTCTCTTTTCTCCTTCTCCAATCATCCTTTCCATCATTGCCAAGATAATCTTCCTAATGCACAAGTCTAAATGTTCATTCCTCTGTTCCAAAGTCTTACTGGTCCCTGGAGGACATTTCTGCCATTCCACAAGCTGGCCCCTGCCCACCTTCCCAGATTTATCCCGTGTCGATGCCCAGAGTGCCCCCTGTCCTCCAGCATACTCCCATCTCCTTGGCTGCTTCCCGTGTTTGGAATGCACTTCTTCATGCCCCCTTTGCAAAATCTCCGCGTTCATTCCCAGCTCAGCTCAGCATGAAGCCTTTCTTGGTCTCCACCAGGTCTTCCGTTCTTTTCCTTCCCAAATTACCTGCATTTCTGTATCTGCATGTACCTTGTATCCCTCCAGCAGAGTGAAAGCTCTTTGAGGGGAGGACCTGTGTTGGATGTTTGTCTTGCCTCCAGGTATCTGGCAGGTACAGAGCTCTCGTGAGGCTCAAATAACGACTGTGAAGCACTCTGCAGACATTAAAAGACTATTTAAATGCTAGTTATTATTACTAATTGTTGTTGTTATTGTTCATGTTATCCTTCCAGCTTCCAAGTCTTCTAATGGGCCCCTCCTGAGCTCAATAATGTTTCTAGAACCATACTGAAGCTTGCTGTTAAATGTTTAACAATGGGCTCTCTGGGGGGAATGTTGGTACACAGTTAAATTTAATCTTCATTATTAACACTTACTGAAGGCTGGGTGATCCACCAAACTAAAACAAGCCTGGAGTTGTAGCATTTGTCTATCTGAGGTGTAAATTTACTCATCCCTGAAAATTTAACAAGGGTTCCTCTTGTGGAGGCACATAGTGGTCACTTAAGAAATGTTTGTTGAATACAGTTTGACTTGGTAGAACAAAATCTAGTCCAAAAGTATAAGGGTTGGGGTGGCTGGGTTGTGCAGTGAGTAGAGCACAGGCCCTGGAGTCAGGAGGACCTGAGTTCAAATCCAGCTCAGACACTTAACATTTACTAACCGTGTGACCTTGGGCAAGTCACTTAACCCCAATTGCCCTACCTTCCGCCCTCCAAAAAAAAAAGCAAAAATAAAAGTATAAGGGTTTCTCCTGCATGTGTTAAGGTCTGTGACCCTCTGATTATTCATCAAAAGCAAGGCATAAAACAGAGAGACAGACATAAGCTTCCCAGAGTTTTTTGGCACTGTCCTGGGGAATGCCCTGTGCCAGGCGGGTGAGGCCCTCCAAGTACTGTGCTTGCCAGGGATATTGTGCTGGCTTCATTAAGCCACTTCAGTGAGATCCCTGCTCACTCCAGGCATCAGCCCAGCAGGGCAGACAGGAACGATTTAGGGGCTTCCAGATGTCTGCATGCAGTTGGACGACCAGTCCAGTGAATGAGCATGGTGGTTCCTGTGTCTGAGACCAGCACTGCCTGTGGACACTGATGTCAGCCTAGAAGAATATGGGACAGATTGCATTTGGGGAATCATCTAGTGCACAAAAAGCCATCTTTTTAACACAGACATCTCCAAGCCAAGCTCCATATTTAAGAATGTTGAAATACCACATTCTGAAGAGCAAAATTGTGGTTGACCCAAAGGGAATTGGAGAGCTGTATGGGTAGAAGGTGGTGGAAGAGGATGAGGGCCAGTCATGTAGCAAGAGCGAAGGGTAAAGGTCAGCCATTCCAAGTGCTGCCCTAGGATCCACAAAATGGCAAAAAGTCCGAGAGAAAGACCCTTGGCCTATGAGGTGGACCTTCTGTGGGGGTCTCTGAGATAATAGAGACAGATATTGCATGGGATAAGAAAGTTTGAATGGGGCGTGTTGTGTACTCATGGAAATACATCAAGCTCACAGGCCTTCGCCTCCCCCCATTCAGTACTGGCAATTGCCAGCATTTTGACTTCTTTTGAAAAGATATAGCAGCAGTGAATATCCTTGCTTTATTATTATTTTTCATGGCATTGCTTCTGATATTTCTCCACTGCAAATAATGCTGGCTCCTGGTTTCAGCTCTGTACTATTTATCATGGTAAGAACTAATCCCACAATGTCATGTTTTTGTTCTGCTTTGTTCTCCAAAAATATGGTATGTTTTGTCAAATGGATTCTCTGCATGTGTGACTTAGAGAGTCATCCCTGGCATCATCTCATTCCAAGACTAGAGATCTAGCCTTGGAGCCAGGAAGGCATCTACACATCCTGGCTGTAGGACCCTGGCCAAGTCACCTAACTTCTCAATGACTTGGGCAGGTCTCAAAGGCTATAAGTTGCAGGGAAGGTGACAATTTGCTTTGGTGGAGAGAGTTTCCAATTCCACGTATCACACATATATACAGGCATATGTCATACAGATCCATGTAACCATGTATCAGTCCAGTCCCTATGCTTGTTAAGATCCAGGTGGAAAAATGTCGTTGTTAGTTTGGGAGAGCAGATGGGGGAAGATGTATGACCAAAATGAAAGTAGAAAATTCAAAAAATTATAAATAAACAAAAGGTATTACGAGTGTACTTTGGAGGGAAGTAATTCATAAGGTGTCCTGTAATATCTGACCAGAATATAAGAGGTGGTTAAAGGTCAGTTATTTGGATAGATTATTAAGCCCCAGATAGCTACCACTAGAAGGTATATTTTATTAAACAGTATAAGATTATATACTTATAAAGTATAGTTATACTTGTAATATATAATATACTTATATATTATATACTATTATATCATATCATATCGTATCATATATACTTGTAAAGCTTTGTATGCAGCAGAAATAATAGATTAGCCAGCATGTGGTAGTGAAGAAGTTGGTGAATTCATTTTTAGACTCAGAGGGGCTTTTGAATCAAGAGGTACTCAAGCTGTCCTATCAATGGTCCCCACTACTTAGCCGCAGAAGTTCCCTACATGGGTGATTTTGTAATGTCATCAGCTACACCAAAGGAGACCACGAAACTTCAAAATCCTAGTGAAATTTATTAAAGGACATTTCTTTTAACAGCTGGCCCGAGGGTGGCCTCCTCCTCAGACCATGGGATCCTGCCGTGTCTGCAGGTTGGGTTTCACACCGCTTATGTGGGTTACGTGACTCCTGTGTTCTCCCAGCACTTTGTGGAGGGTGGCCCTATTGAAAATTGCACCCCTCCTTTTTGTTATGCGTGCTGATCCGCACTTCTGCCTGTTAGTCATGCCTCCTTGCTGTAAGCCCCCCGGGGATTCCGTGTGACTGATTGGCCTACACAGTGATGGAGGCATAGGACTGGATTGCTAATATTCCGTATCACTGTTCAAGGCCTCTTCAGACTGAGGGGTTTGAAAACGACCTTGCCTGTCATCCCAAAAAGCAAAGTATCCTAAAAAGCTCTTCCACAAGGGCCCAAAATGAGAATTATTTACAAAGTCTGATTTTTGGAGAAAAAGAAGGATCTTAGGTCTGTAGATATGAGGAATAGCAGAGAGAATCAATAAACTGCGTAGGTCTGCAGAAAGTCAACACTAATTCTAAAATTCTCTTTTCAAACTGGCCGAGTTTCCTTGTCTCTAATTACTCAATTATTGCCAAGGAAGCAACCTCAAGGCCCGTTTGCAGCTGAATAACAAGCGATGACAGCAGGTCCCTTCATCACGGGGCTTGCAGCTCTTGGGATTTTGTACGAGACTGGATTTTCAGAGGGGGGGGCCTACAATTATAATTATCCAACAAAAGGGCACGGAAGCGTTACTGTTCATATAGGGATGGATTTTAGCCGGGGAGGGAGGTAGGCAATCATAACTGCCAAGGGGGAAATTCTGTTTCATACCCAAAAGGGCATGAGGTCATGGATATTCATACAGGCATGTACATGTTCATTTTGGGGGGGCAGCCTCCTTCACCTTCATAAAAGAAGGTTAGCAGTGCAATGACAAAAATCCTAAATAGCAAATAGATCTTCATATACTATAGAGGAAGAGGGAGCCACCAAATCTGCAAAACCAGATGTTGTAGGGTGAGTCATGGCAGATACTGACTGGCCGGCCTCAGTGATGCTTAACATAAACTTGTTTCCTGATTTACAAATCCTATAATATCATGACAGTGATTATGTATAATGAAAAACTAACATTTGTACTGTGAACTGCGATGATGGTGTCATGTGTCTAATTTCAAGATGTATCTTGCTTGAATTATGTGCTTAGATTGGGGGGTTAATAAGTGGAGGAGGCAAGTCCTTGGGATTCCCATTGGGAGATGAGGTGTCAGGGGTGTGGGGGTACAAAATAAACCAGTACTAGCTGCATCCTGCACAGTTTAGCACAAAGTACAGCAATTCCAAAGGGGCCAATGAGCATTTGAGGGGGTTCAGCCAGGACTCTGATAACTGGCTGTTGCCTCCTACCTTCACCTCTCCCCACATCCTTTGGGGGCAGGAGTCCGGAATAAGTAGGAATATGTTTGATGTTTCAGGAATCAGTCACTTTCAAGGATGTCTCCGTGGACTTTACTCGGGAAGAGTGGGGACAGCTGGACCCTGCCCAGAAGAACTTATACAGGGATGTGATGCTGGAGAACTACAGGAATCTGGTGTCCTTGGGTAAGGCTGGCTTTCTCCAAGGACAAAGAATGTTCCCCATTGGGTAGCTTTCTGTTCTCATTTTCTAAAGACGGGTGGGGAAAGGGGCCTGACTTTCTTAGCTGTTTTGGCCTGGCGTGCAGAGCAGGGATGTTAATATTTCAACACACATTTATTAAGCATCTAGTATGTATAAGGCACCATTTGAGGTGCTAGGGACTCAAAAAAAATCAAAAGTCATGCCCCAGGAGAAGGTAACATTCAGTATAGGGGTTTGAACATATTCACTGAGAAGTAAATGCAAGATAATAGGAGGCGTGGGAGAGCTGGCACATGAGCTAAGACTTGAAAGCCACCAGGGATACATGAGGCAGCAGGGAGGGTTTTAGAACTTTATCCAAGTGGTTTCCCAGAAGCCCTTTGCATAGGCAATCATTTCAAATGGTGCAGTACTTGCTCAGTACCTCACAAAATCATGCAAGTCGTGGACTTCAGACCTCTGAGCCCCGCTCAAGCACACCTGAAACTTCCAAGCTAGCAACAGTATGCGTGTCCCCACAGTTACCAAGTGTTTGAAAGATGCCTCATTAAGGAAACCGTTTGTTCTTTTCTATGGGCATAATGGTGCGGTGGTAATACTGAGCCCAGGCCAAGAAGTGGGGCCAAACACAGACCCACTGGCCCTAAAAGAATGCTGAGTTCTTGCAGCATGGGCTCAGAAATGTAGAATCTCAAGGTTTCGATGTGCCTTCTCTCATCCTGGAGCAGACACTGGTCACCAAAGCCCCCAAACTACACAGGGACACATATGAGAGAATCAGTGTATCTATAGGCAAAATTAGCCACACTGACCCAATGCTTCCAGAAAAGAAACAAATTGTTCCAAGGGCAAAAGAGAAGGTTACTCCAAAGGAAAAAATAATCTCAAAAGAAATTAGAGAAGCAAAAACTTAGGGTGTGGGAATAAGCATCACTTACACACTTTGACAAAAGTGAAATTAAAATTTTAAAAAAACTAGAGAATTTCAGGTTAGGAGAGGCCCTCAATGGCCACGTGGTCTAGCAAATCCTGGGAAAAACTCCCTCCACCCTGAATAGTCATTCTGTTTGTCTGAAGTCTGGTGGAGGAACCACGCTGCCTCCAGGGTCAGCCTCCTACTTTGGATAAGCTCTGTTTTAGGACATTTTTCTCTAGATCAAGTCTAAATGTGCTTTTTGGCGGCTCCTACCCATCGTCCCTCTGGTGAAAAGGCGAAAACACTCAGCCTTCCTCCACATGATGATGGCCCCCATACACTTGAAGGTAGCTGATGCCTTCAAGTGTATATCCCTTTGCCAATCATTTCCACATCTACATTTCTCGCCTCATTCTCTCTCCGGAACTCCGTCATGTATTCTTAACTGCCTGTAGGAAATCTGCACCCAGACATCTCACACTCAAAAGAAATAAAACAGAATTTGTTATCTCTCCTCACTCAAAACATCCTTCTTCATAATGGCCTTATTGCCATTGAGGGGACCACTGTCCTTCCAGTCACCCACATGGGTAACCTCTGAGTCATTGACAACTCTTGTGAGCCATGTGACCCCCCCATCCAATCATAGGCAAGTTCTGTCAGTTGATGTCTCCCATCCATTCCCTCCTCAGCACACACACGGCTGCAGCCTCGTTCAGATCCTCATCACCCCAACTAGGCTTCCTGCCTCTCCCCTCTCCCTTCTCTCGTCCTCCCAGGTCGTCCTGATTCCAGGTCTGTCATTCTATCCGCTCTGCCATACGGTGTCTCAAAAGGTAGCAGTGAGTTCCATCTGAGACATGCTGAGTTTAAATAGACAGTGCAATGTCCAGGTGGCAGTGTTATCACTATGTATGAGACTGGGGCGTTACTACTTCAGAGGAGATAACTAGACCCATGGGAGCTAATGAGCTCATCTAAAGACTGGAGAGAATGGTGCACTTGGAGCCGAGTTCAAATCCAGCTTCCGATGCATGGTAGCTGTGTGACCCTGGGCCATCAGTGCCCCTCTGCTGCTTCAATTTCCTTACCTGTAAAATGGCGGTAATGATTACATCTGGCCCCCAGGGCTCTTATAAAGGCCAAAAGAGGGAATGTTATTAAACACTTATGGATCATAAAGTTATACATAAATATTATTATTGTTGTCATTATTGTTAGCTTTTATTGCGATTTGGATGAGAACCAAATTACATTTTTTTTACTAATCTAACTAAAATTTAGCATTTACTTCGATTGTTAATGTAGGCAGTGAGCTTTATTCCAGGAAAGGATCTGTAGGCTTCACTAGAGCCCCCAACAAGTGCACAACACCAAAAAGATTAAGAGCTACAGGTATAGAGAGAAGAGGGCCCAGGACAGAGCTTGGGGAGGAGAGGTGCCCAGCTGGTGGGAGATGAGTGGATCTCCATGACAGGAGGCCAGGAAGGCACAGGCAGAAAAGCCGTCCTTCCCAGCCTAGCCCCTTCCCATCTGCCCGAGCTTCTGATCCCTCGTGTTCTGGGATCCGGCCACCTGGGCCTGCTTGCAGCTCCTCGCACATAACACCCCATTTCCCATCTCCAAACACTCCCTCATCTCTGCCTCTGCATTTTCCTGGCTCCCTTCAGGGCTCAGCGCAAACCCTGCCTTCTGCAAGAGGCTTTCCCCAGGCCTCCCAGCTACCAGTGTCTTCCCTCCGGGATAACCTGCTCTCTGGTCTGTGTAGATCTTGTGTATACCTAGTGATGTACATGTTGTCTCCACCTCTAGAATGTGAGCCCACTGAGGACAGGGACTGTGCTTTTGCCCTTTCGGCTCTTCTTATCACAGTATTTGGCATATAGTAAACCCATAATGAATGCTCAGTGACTGAGTAGGAGAAGGAAGAAAGAACAGTGCCATGGATACCTAGGGAGAAAAGAATATGCAGGAAGAGAAGGCGGTCGTGAGCTGGAGCAGGCCTGCACAGCCTGCAGCCGTGGGCTTGCCAAAGGATTTCAGCAGCCCATGAAAAATATCCAGGATGTTTTCCTCTCCACAGGGTTCCACAGGTTGTGCAGGTCTGCCCTAGAGGGTAAGGGTACAGGGGCTTGACTAACAGTGATAAGATCATTGGTAACCTGGAAGTACAGCTGGAAACCAGAATGCAAGGGGTTAAGAAGTGGAGACATTAGGAAGTGGAGGAATTAGTCTAGACATCTAACCATCTCTGTGATGTCTTCTGTGAAAGGGAGATGGCATCTTGAATGGGTAGTAGGACCAAGTGAAGGTTTCTCAAGGACCCCCTAGGTATGGTTTTGCTCAAGGAGGAAGGAGTCAGGGTGGAGAGAGGTGGAAGACGAAAATGAGAAGGATATGATTGACAGGACAAGCTCCCAGTGGAAATGGGAAACCGGGAAGTAGAGAGGTTAGCTTTGGCAAGGAGGAAGCCGATTTCTTCCCCAGAAACTAAAGCAGAGGAAGAGAAAATGAGGGGTAACCTCATGGGGTTTTGAAGTGCGGCCTCAGGGAGAAGAGGGAGGCAAGAGACAAGAGTGTTTCTGTTCTATGTTTTCAGGTGAAAAATCTTTGCTTGAAAATTGGCAACCTCAGTGGGGTTTGGGGCTATCATCAGCCAGTAAGCTCCTACTAAGTGCCAATTTTGTGCCAGGCAATGCGCTAATCCCAAGGATACAAAGAAAAGCAAAGACGAGGCCCTTGCCCCCCAGGAGCTCACGGTCTAATGGGAGAGACAACATGTAAATAATGAGAGTCACACAAGATTCACACTGAGTAGGGGAAAGGTAATCTCACAGGGAAAGCATTAGCGGGTTGAGGTTGAGTGAGGACCAGGACAGGTGTCCTGTGAAAGGAGGGACTTGAACTGAGTCTCAAAAGGAAGCCAGGAAAAGTAAGAGGCATTTCAGGCCTAGGGGACAGTCAGTGCAAAGACACAGGGAGGGGACCTGAAGTGTCATGTTAGACGAACAGCAGCTTACGGTGTAGCTGGATTATAGAGTGTGTGGACGGCATCCTCTTTCAAAGACTAGCTCAATGCTTGAAGAGATTGATGGTTGAAGATGGTCCCTATTCTAGCAGGAAATGGATTGAGTGAAGTGATTAGCTGATTCCCTAGTGCATTCTGCAGTCTTGTTTCATAGAGGGTGTAATTGGAAGCCTATTCTGAGTCACTTTGTGCCACCCACTGTACTCTCCTTCCTAATTTAGCCCTTTTCCCAAGAGCAGATGGGATTGGGATTGAATGCTGGATGACCATGTTCCAGGCACTTTGCTGTTTCCTTTTCTATGAGCAGGGCTTCAGGTTTTTAAGCCAGATGTGATAACCAGGTTGGAGCGAGCAGAAGCGCCATGGACATTGGACAACAAAGTCCTCAGACCCTCCTGTCCAGGTAAGTGAAGGAAAACCACCAAGTAGGAATAACCAGAACAACAACTCTGCTGCCAAGTCAAGGGAAACCATTTTTGAAATTATAGATAAGAAGCATCCCTCAAAACCCTCCTTCTGTGGTCAGCCTTGTGGAGAAGAGTGGAATGTGTTGGGCATCAGTGCTGAAATGACACTTTGTCTCCAGCCTTTTCTCGTTTCTTCAACAATGACCTGAGACCCTTCATCCATCCTTTACCATGCAGCCATGTTCCTGACATCTCTCTCCATGTTCTCTCTAGTCCAAGGTTAAGAGGTGTTCTTCCTTATTTTTTAGACTAACCCTTCCATCTACACTCAGAATCCCAGTCCTTTCTGCTCCCTGAGGACATTATTCCCTTGAAAAGAAGCTCAATACAGTAGGAATATCACTAGCTTTGGAGTCAGTCAGTCAACAAGCATTTATTAAACACCAGGTACTTTGCTAAAGTGGCAGGAATATAAAGAAAGGCAAAATCTTGATCTCTGCCCTAAAGAAGCTCACAGTCTGATGGGGGGAACAACATTTAAGTAACTATGATTCACTGGAGGTGATCAGCACAGAGAGCGTCAGGTGGGATGGGTACAGTGTCTGGCAGAAGGTGGGGTTTTGGCTGGGACTTGAAGAAAGCCAGGAAGGAGAGATGAGGCTGTGTGAGGCATGTGTGAGGAACAGCAAGAAGGCTGGTATTTCTGGAGCATCAAAGTGAGCATGGGAAGGAGCAGAGGAAGAAGAGTGGAAAGGAAAACATCAATTGTGAAGAGCTCTTGAAGCTGGAGAGGGAAGGCAGGGCTGGTAGCCTATTCCAGGTGTCCAGGAAAGGATGAGGGCCTGGGTTTTAACCCCAAAGTGTCTTCATAAAACCCTCTTGGTCCTTTGATATTTCCCCTTGTCCTTATCAAAAGGAAGCTCAAGACTTGGAGTCAGGAGAACCTGAGTTCAGGTATTTCCTTTGACACTAGCCCTGTGAGCCTGGCCAAGTCATGTAAATTCTGGAAGCTCCTTGAGAGCAGGGACTGTCTTTTGCCTTTCTTTGTATTCTTGGTACTTACCACAGTTCCTGGCACAAAGTAGGTACTTAACACATGCTTGCTGATTGACCGACTGATGAATCTGGGCCTACACTTCCTCATCTGTAAGACAAGGGGATCAGGCTCAGAGGCCTTGATGTCCCATGCCAATTCTAAGTCCATGATCCCTTGGTCCATCAAGTTACTCTCTGACACTAAGGACCTTCATTCAACTACTACCTTCCCACCTTTCTAGTCGACCTCTCCTCACTCTCTGTCTTTTTGGTACTTTATCATTTGGAAATTATTGAATCCTTAGTATGTGTTACATCCCTTTAAATCTACAAACATTGTGTTGTGTTAAGCACATAGTGTATACTGGTACTTTCTAGAATGTAGCAGAAAGAGCAGTTCAGAAACCAGAAGTCTTGTAGAATCCCCCAAAGGAGATACGAATGCAGGGCTCCACGCAGGAAGACTGGCTCCCTACCACTGTTTTCACAGCAGGCTCCAAGGCTGCTTTAATTTAGGCTACGGGCCAGGGCCCTCACCAGCACCATTGTGTCAGGATTCTTCCAGAAGGCAGGACGCCTGCCTTCATCTTTATTACTGGAGAATTTCTCCCCAGTCTGAATTCTTTAATGACAGAATAAAGCCGGTGCACTAGCCCATCTTCATTGTATTTGCAGAGTTTCTTGTTGATACTTCACAGACGTCGATATTCACTGCTGAGTAAGGTCCCCTTGTTCACCATTCCTCACTGGTCCCATTAGCTCTTAATAACTATCTGTTGAAATGTGAGGACTCACTTCTTCCCTCTTGCACAAAGAAAAGGGAGCATATGTATGTGTGCATGTACACACACACACATACACACACACACACATAAAGATATAATTTTTTTCTCTTTTCAGATTGGGAAGTGAAGCCTGAGATCAAGGAGGCCTTTTTAAAACGAGGCATGTATATGGAAGAGTCATTGCCAGAAAAAATCAAGAGTGATGATCCCTGGGCTTGTCCCTTGGGACAAGCGTGGAACTATGATGGAAAGTTCAAGAAACAACGCAGGGGCCAAGAGAAAGAGTCAAGGGAAGTGACAGTCATCCCCAAGAAAATAACCAGTGAGATGAGAAGCCAAGCAGGTAATTTCGGGAGGAATTTTGGACAAATGTCATTTCTTGTTGCACAGCACAGTATTGCTACAAAAAGAAGTCTTCACCAATATGATACAGATGGAAATAGCTTTAAACGGTATTCAGAACTAATTAAATATAATGGAATTTCCCCAGGGTTGAAGCCTTATAAGTATGAATACAGCAAAGCTTCCAATTCCAACTCACACGTTATTCAGTATAATAGGATACCTCCTGTCGAGAGAATCTCTGATTTTGACAAATTTGGCAAAGCCTTCCAAGAAAAGAAGCACCTTATTCAACCTCAGATAAATCATGCTGGACACAAAGTCTATAAATGTGGTGAATGTGGAAAATTCTTCAGACAGAGCATGCACCTTATTCAGCACCAGAGAATTCACACTGGAGAGAAACCGTATAATTGTAATGAATGTGGAAAAGCCTTCAGGCAAAAAATTCACCTCATTCGACACCAAACACTACATAGTGAAGAGAAACCCTTTAAATGTAATCATTGTGGTAAATGCTTCAGTGATAGTTCATCGCTCAATGTACATCAGAGAATTCATACTGCAGAAAAACCCTATCATTGTAATGAGTGCGGCAAAGCCTTCAGCCTCAGTCAGTACCTTATTCAACACCAGCAAATTCATACCACTGAGAAACGTTATAAATGTAGTGAGTGTGGCAAAGCCTTCAGCCTGAGTCAGTACCTTATTCGGCATCAGAAGATACATACTGGAGAGAAACCCTATGAATGCAATGAATGTGGGCAAACCTTTACACAGCAGGGAAGTCTTACTCAGCATCAGAGAAGCCATGCTGGAGAGAAACCCTATAAATGCAATGAATGTGGAAAAGCATTTGGCCGGAGTCTGTATCTCACTCGACATCAGAGGATTCACACTGGAGAGAAGCCCCATATATGTGGTGAATGTGGAAAATCCTTCAATGATACTGCAGTCCTTGCTTTACATCAGAGAATTCACACCGGAGAGAAACCTTGTAAATGTAATGTCTGTGGAAAGGCCTTCCGCCACACAAACCAGGTTACTCAACATCAGAGAATTCACACTGGAGAGAAACCTTACAAATGTAATGAGTGTGGGAAGGCTTTCACTCACTGTGCTGGCCTTACTCATCATCAGAGAATTCATACTGGAGAAAAGCCCTATAAATGTGATGAATGTGGAAAAGCATTCAAACAGAAAGTTTACCTAACACAGCACCAGAGAACTCATACTGGAGAGAAACCCTATAAATGTGATGAATGTGGTAAGACCTTCAGGCAGTGCTCAGCGCTAATTTCTCATAAAAGAACTCATACTGGAGAGAAACCCTACACATGTAGGGAATGTGGAAAGGCCTTCAGTCATAGCTGTAGCCTTACTCTGCATCAGAGAATTCACACTGGAGAGAAACCCTATAAATGTAACGAATGTGGCAAAGCATTTAGCCAAAATATATTCCTTACTAGACATCAGAGAACTCATACTGGGGAAAAACCCTTTAAATGTAGTGAATGTGGGAAAGTATTTAGCCAGAGTATGTCTCTTACCCGTCATCAGAAAACACATACTGGGGAGAAACCCTACAAATGTGACGAATGTGGGAAGGGCTTCATCCAGAAGATACAGTGTATTCAACATCAGAAAATTCATACTGGAGAGAAACCTTAAAAGTAGAGCTCATAAGAAAGGCTTCCAGTCAGTGCAGATGCATAATCACTCAACATCCAAGAATTCCTATCGAGATAGAAAAGTTATAAATGTAATGAGTGTTAGAAGGCATTCAAGTGTAGTTTATTCCTCACCACAGCTTTCAAAATAGAAATTAATGGTGTTTAAAGCTTTAGTCATATTTGTCATTTATTGATCAACAGATATTAAGCACCCATTTTTTTGCTCCCTGCACTGGAAATACAAATATTAAGAATGAAGCCATCCCTGCTCTCAAGAAGCTTACATTAAATAAGATTTAAGAGAACAATTTGGTAGATGAAACTGAAAGAGAAAAATAGTCTTCTCTTTCCTGCAATTCACCACTACCATCAAGTGGTAGTTAATTTATACCCTCCTGAATAGGAAATGCGTGGGGCTAAAAGTCTGAGAAATATGGACCTGTGTGGCCACTTGTAGATATAAACCTAAGATCCTATTAGCCATGTAACTGATAAAGAACACAGACAACAGATTCAGGTGAATAGCATACAATGTGACTGCCATAACAGCCATGGGAACTACACTAAAAGGTAGCCAAACTCAGATTAAACACAATAAGCCCTCTCAGTTCCAGACAACCTCCAATGACGTAGACTTCCCTTTGTTTGAGAGTTGGGAAACTCCAGGTGTGGAATGTTGCATGTGTTGTCCAACACAACCCCCATTTAACTTTTCTTTCTTTGTTACAAGGGAGGGTTCTGGGAGGGTGAGGGGCGGGAAAAGGTAAATAAGTAAATCATGGTGCTGTAAAAGGGGCACAAATAAAGCAAAACAAAGCTTCCTAAAATACTGTGCTTTCTTGAAAATGAAAGGGGAACTTACTGAAATTTTAGCATTTGTGTGAGAGAATAAATAAAATATATAGATAATGGATAAGTCTTAAATAGATTAATTTTCCCTAAGGTAGATATATATCCAGCTCCACAGCATACGAAACCCTTGTTCACATCCATTGTACTTGGTAGATGTTGGCTAGTATGCATAGTCCCATCTTTGTGAATCATCCTTGAGTTTCTCGTGTTTTAGTTAGAGAAGCTGGGATGGGGATGGTGTAAACATCAGCTGGGCTCTGGAAGAGCATCTCAGAGGTGGAAGTGATGTGCATCTTCATTTGCCGTGGGAAGCAGAGTAAATGAGATGTGAGCTGGCCTGGGACTGGAGAAACTGGCCAACCAATAGTTGTCGTGAGGGAAAGATGAAAATAAGTGTTTATAAAACACCTGCTATGTGCTAGCCACTGAATTAAGCACTTTACAAATATGATCTCATTTGATCCTCGCAACTCCGAGACATAATTATTATTTTATTAGACATTAGATATAATTTATTAGATATTAGATATTATTATCCAATTTTATAGTTGAGGAAACTGAGGCAGGGAAGTTAAATCACTTGCACAGAGTCATACAGCTAGTTAGTATCTGAGATCAGATTTGAACCCACAACCTGTGGGTTTGGATGAGGAGGGGAAGGGAAGTATTTGTTGTAGGTTAGAAATTAGCTTTGCCCATCAGACCTGCACAGTCCAGATAACTTTTCAGACACTAGTGGAGGTGATGTGATCCTACCAATTATCCTCAAGAAACTGGGTCCAAGAAGTCAGACCTGCTCTAGAAGGCTATACTGGTGTGTAAACTTTACCTTGGAGGGTCTGTTTTTAGGTGTGAAGTCTCTAGTCTATGCTCAGATCTCCCTTGATCTCTCCAAACCTCTGGGAGCCATGGTACAGCTCAGATCTGGGGTAGTCTGACCCAATTATGGCATAGGGATTGGGCCTATGATTTCACTGGTAGAGGGAACTCACTCCCTCCACCAATGCAGCACATTGCCTTCTCTATAACTTAGAGTTACCTAAGGAGCTCAGATGTTAGGTGACTTGCTCAGTGTCAGAGTTGGCAGTTAGACCCAAGACTTCCTGAGTGACACCATCACTTCACTGTACTAAGCAACCTCTCTTGATTTGTACCGTAGTAAAATCATCCCAAAATACCAGGACTCAACCATCCAGTGAATACATTTGCACTTAATATGTAGGTTTAGAATCCAAAATATGTCATCTTTTGTTAAGTAGCCCAAGATTTCAGAGTAATACCCTCTACACACACCTCCCTGATAGAAACTTGCATTCCCTGAAAACCCAACAAGGGTGACTCCCAACTACATTGCCTGATGTTCCCAATTCTGGATATCTGGGGAGGTTACATCATGCCCAACAGATCATCAGTGAACACAGCAATTTTCTTCTCTCAGAGTACTTTGCCAGAGTGACATGTCTTCCTGTAAGATTCACGGTATTTAGATACTCCCAAAATGAGCAATACTTTGTGGTCCAGACCTCCCATAACCAGATGACCTTGCTGTTACAATCACTCACAACACATAATTGAATAAAGTTTGTCTGGGTTCACACCTGCTTTGAAAGGTTTGTCCCAAACCCCAGAAAAAATAAACATGAGGAAAATGCAATTAAAATTAATAATTAAGATGGAATACAAAATAACATTTATAAATAGCAAAGAAAGAAATCATCCCCACAGATACACTTGTGTGGTATAATTTTGAAGGGGTCTGTCCTGACTCATGCAAATAGCGTAGGCCTGAAAGAAGTCATTCCCAGACAAGCCCACCACAGGATTACATTATCCTTGGAATCTATATGATACCTCAGATTTGAAATACTACACTAAGAGCTTGAGGCTCCCCTGGAAGGAATTGGGCTTTGGGGCCTATCCAAGATGCACCTCCCCCTTCCCATCAGGCCTGTGTAGTCCAAAATAATTCAGTTATGGAGGGAAGACCAGGTTTGCTCCTTCACAGCGTGGCTCAGTCCTTCGCCACTCCCACTTAAAGGTCACATTCCTTGTTCTCTAAGAGGCATTGTCTACATATCATTTCTTAAACTGAGTCTTGTCCTGGTCATGACCCACAGTTTAAGAAGCACTGAAGGAGTCTCAAGTGGGAAAAGTTTTAAGAGCCCCAGGCGCTCGACTTTAGGCATTCCCATGCCCCTTATCTTCCCAGGACTCATCGCTCCATAAGAAAAGTCTAAGAACATTTCCATCATCCCCTCACTGCTCTGAGTGCTGCTGCTTCTTGGAGCCAAGCTGTTCCCCTTTCCTTGGCTGCCATCTCAGACACCAAGAGGTTGAACTCCTGACTCTCCACACCTCATCCAGGGACTTGGAGTGTGGATACTCTTGCCTACTCCCGCCGCTTCCTGCTGCCACCATTTCTCAGGTTAAAAGGCTCTGCCGCTGTCTCCATGGCAGTCATTTCTGGCAGCAGATGGTCCAAGGGGACTGCTTGATGCCCATGCTTCCTCACCGCCCCCTCAGCCAAAGGCCACTCTCCAGTCTCTATAGAACCCTCTACCTCGGCCTCTGTCTTCCTTTTTTTGGTTCACTCCCAACCTCTGGCAGATCTCTCTTTTGGATGTCCAGGGGCAGCCAATATCTACAGAGTCACATATTGCCCACATACCAGGATTCAGTCAATCAATAGAGATGTTGGCACTGATCAGGGACACACAAAAGTCCTAATCAAAGGTCTGCTTTTTTCATCTTAAATTACACATCTTCTACATGAGTGGCTCTCGTGCTGTACATTTTTTTTACCATCTCACAACTGAATAAAAGATGGAGAGAATTTAAGATGTCACTGTGCTTATTTGTTGAACACATGCCAAAAAAAATTCATTTTTTAAAATTTATTTTATTTATATGGAACAAAAGTCTTTTTTTTTTTTACAACCAAGTGTCTCCTATCCGTATGTCAAGGCTATTGAGGATTCCTTTGAGGAGGTAACAGAACTAGCCCTGTTCAATGACCAGATACCAGGTAAGGAATAAAACAGGGAGATCCCATCCTTCTCTTGCTTACAATATAGTATCATGACACAGGGAACATGCATCTAGTGACATCACAAGGGTCAGGATAGCTGTGCATTCCATATCTCTTTAATAAGAGCAGTCATTTCTTTTGTTTTGTGATTTGCACACTCAATTCTGACCTGTTTTGAGATTAATGCATACGAGTAAATAGAAATAAAATTTATTTTGTGAATATTACATCATATTGTTCATACCAAGTAAATAAAATTTACATTAAACAAAATTGTAAATTTCCTTTTTATTGATAGTAAAATTTTCCAGCACACCTAGTAAAATTGGCTTAATAGCCTTTGAGAACCAGTGCTCTACATACCAAAGGCCCTTGCTTTCGTCTTGGCCAAATCTTTCTGCACTGAAATCGGAATGGGGACTCACCCAAACTGAAAAAAATCAGATTAAGCTCAATCTTCAGTGCTGGCTTTCCCCACTTCCAATGAGACAGTGGAGACTCAACTCCCATCCTCCTTGATAGAATGTAATAGCTTGTTTATGGACTCAAGGGAGGGTCACAGCCCATATTCAAGGAGTTCACTTAACTATAATAAGTTGATTCTAAAATGACACAAGTACTGGTGCTAATCTAAGACAGTCACATTTATCCTTTTCCTGAGGTGTGTCACGTCCCAGGTAAATACCAACCATAAGCTGACCAGCTTTGCCATAGCTCAGTATATTGATTTTCAGTAGTTTACTGCCCTCCATCCCATTCCCCTCATGGAACATTCCTTTATGCTCATTAGTAAACAAACTACTTAGGCACACTTTTTAAATACTCTACAATCAGAATTTCAGAACTGAAAAGGAACTGATTAACTGAAGAAATTGCTTCTATTATTCAAAGACCTTCAATGAAATTGACTTCCATTAGATTGTGAGGTCCTGGAGGGCAAGAACTGTCTTTTGCTTCTTTTTGTATCCCTGTCCTTAGCACAGTGCCTGGCATGTAGTAGGTGCTTAATAAATATTGATTGATTGAAAGGAAATCCTTCATCTCTTAAGGCAAGCCATTCCATTTTGTAGCATTTTTAATTCTTGGAAAGTTTACCTGACTCCAAATTCAAAGTTGCTCCTTTGCAACATCCAACAACTGCTCCTGGTCCAGAACTTTGGGGTTAAACAATAGGTTTAATTCCTCTTACACATGAAACTCTTAGGACATCTGAAGACAGCTATCATGGCCCCTTGAGTCTTCTCCACACTAATGTCCTTGGTACCTTGGATAGGTCCTCACCTCACATGTACTCAGGGCCTTTCAACAGGCTGGTTGTATACACTACTCTCCCTTATCAGACTCCTTCCAAATCCATAATACCCCAAACTGAACATAATACCCCAGATGTGGTCTGAACTGGGTCAAGGTCGTATGGACTGTCACCTTATTCTCTAAAGTTATACCCTTCTTACTGTAGTCCGAGCGCACTTTAGCTACATCACATTTACCTTCATGTTGAGTTGGAAGTTCATTAAAATCCTTCCAACCTTCCTCAGACAAAGTGCCATCTGGCCACAGCCCTCCTATCTATCTTTGTGAATTGATTGAACTTAAATTGGAGATTTTATCGCTATTGAAAATTTTACATTTATTCCCAAGAATTGGATCTTATTAGATTCAACTTAATGCTCAAATGTGTCAAGGCGTTTTTAGATCTTGTCTCTGTATCCAATGTTTAGCTATCTCTCCCGGCTTCATGGCATCTGCAAATTTGAGATAGTTGCCATCTATGTACCTAGTATCCAGGTAGTGGTCTCTAAACCTTTAAAGACTACTCTTTGATTCCAACCATTCAACTAGTTTAAAATCCATCTAGCATTTTTATTATTTTAAAATAGTAATTATCAAGCATTTATTTTTGTTCTCCCTCCCACCTCCCCTCACCTACTGGGAAGGGAGGGAGGGAGGGAGGGAGGGAGGACAGAAGAAAGGAAGGAAAGAAGGACAGAAGGAAGGAAGGAAGGAAGGAAGGGAGGATGAATAGAAGGAAGGGAGGGAAGGAGGAAGGGATGGAGGGAGGGATGGAGGGAGGGAGGATGGAGGGAGGGATGAAGGGAGGAAGGAAGGAAGGAAGGAAGGAGGGAAGGAAGGAAGGAAGGAGGGAGGGAGGCAGGGAGGAGGGAGGGAGGGAGGGAGCCGTGTACCACATAAGAACAGCTAAGCAATACAAATCCCCACATCGGTGAGTGTGTCCCTCACTCTGCATATTCATGATCTCCCTGTCCCTGGGTTGGCATCACTCCTTATCAGTCTTCTAGAATTACAGTTCCTCATTTAGTCGGTCAGAGGTCTCAAGTCCTTCGGAAATGTTTATTTTTACAACACTGTTGTCCTAGTATAAATTGTTCTCCTGGTTCTGCCCACTTTGCTCTGCATCAGCTCATCCAGGTCTCAGAGGAAAGGTCTCCTATAAAACTGCCTTTTTCTTCATTCCTTAAAGTACAACAATATTCCATGAAATTCACATGCCACAATTTGTTCAGGTACTCACCAACTGATAAGCACCCCTCCCCTTACTTCTTTGCCACCACAAAAAGAGCTGCTACAAACATTTCCATTCATATCTATAGGACCTTTTTCTCTTTCTTTGATCTCTTCAGCATAGAGGCCTAGCAGTGGTAATTGTATTTTTGTCCAGCCTACATCTCTCCATTTTCACACAAGAAGTGTAAGAGATATTTTATCAAATGTTTTCATAAAATCACAGTAAACTATACCTACACAATTCCCATGATAATTTAGTATCCCTGTCAAAATTGTGATAATCACTTCCTTTTCTAGATTTTCACTAACCATCTCTTTAATGATTTGTTCTAGCATTTTTCCAGGAATCAAAGTCAAGATCGTTGTCCTAGACTGACCTCAAGTTTATAGATTCTATTCTCTTTCCTTTTGAAAATCAGGAAGCCATTTGCCCTTTCCAGTCTCACCGTACCTGTCTGATTTTCCATAATCACATCACTGACAGTGATGAGGCGATCATTTTTGCCAGTTTTCAGTGCCCAACAGCACAGGTCATCTGAACCAGGTGACATGATTTCACCAAGGGCCAGGAGATGCTTTGTTACTATCATCTTACTTATCTTGGGTACCAACTCCTTCTTGGCCATTTTTATTCTACCATTTCCAGTCTTAATGTTATTTTCCTTGGCAAAGAAAATAGAATAAAAGCAAGAAATAAGCAGCTCTATCTTTTCTGTTATTAGTTATCATTGTCCCATCCACCCCAAGCAGTATTCCTATCCCTTCTTTGATCCTCCTCCTTACTCTCCTTTCCCTGAAAAACACCTTTTTGTTATCCCTGGCTTTCCTTACCAGCCTCAGTTCATTCTGAGTTTTAGCACACCTCAAACTATTATTCTGCAACTATGCCATACTTTTGTATCTGTCCTGTTACATGCCCTTGCTTCCATCTTCTCTGCATGTATTTTAAAAACCTTGAGTGGGGACATCTCTGTGAATCCACATTGGTCTCATTTTTCCTCATAACAATGGTTTTCTTCAGAATTTCATTCTTTGGAGTTTTCCCATCTACCCTTGACTAATTTCCCTTGTAAAATTTTAGTTCATGGGATCCTACTCATTCTTCCTATGAACCCTTGGAGATATACTTTCCCAAAATCTAGATTACTACTAGACTATACCTAGTGTTTTTTTTCCTCTAACACAGACTAGGGAGGAGTGGTCACTTTCCTCGAAGACTTCCACCCCAACGACAGGGAGAATCATACCCAGGATTTAATTTTTCCTTTTTGCTTCTTTCACATATTGAAATATGAAGTTATCATTAAGGAAACCCAAGAAGTGTTAGTTGCCCTGTTTTTGTTTTGGAGAAGGGAGACAGAGGATAGGGAATTCTAGCATATGGAATATATTATAGATGTCTCAATAACTGAAGTCTCCTATCATTACTATACCAGGTTTCCATGGCAGGGCTGTGATCTGTTTCCCAAACTCTTTCCCTATTTCCTCTTGCTGTCCAGGTAGTCTCTAGTACATGCTGATGACAAATCTCTTTTGTTTGTTCCTCTGTTGATTTTTACCCTCTTGGGTTTCTGGATATTTTAACAAGAATGTACCTTCTTATATGATCTTCCTCTAGCCACTTTGATCTATCCTATTTCTTTCAAATAAGTCATATCTCTCTACAACCATATCATAGTCATAGGTTCCGTGCCACTGAGTCAAGCCTATGAAGCTTATGAGGTCAAATTCATCTCCTTGAATTGGGACTTCTAATTCTTGTTTGGCATATAGACATTTGAGCATATAGCGACTTCTTTCTTGGAGTTTGTCTTCTGGGAAGCTGTAGTTATCTCAACTACTTGTTGTTGTATAGTCATTTTTCAGTTGTATATCATTCTTTGTGATCCTTTTGGGGTTTTCTTGGCAAAGGTATTGGAGTAGTTTGCCATTTTCTTCTACAACTCATTTTCCAGATGAAGAAACTGAGGATGCCTACCAAACTGAAGGTCTACAGAACCATTGTGCTGACCTCATTGTTGTATGCCTGTGAAACCTGGACAACATACCAGTGCCATGCCAGGAAACTAAATCTCTTCCTTTGAATTGTGTTAGGAAGATTCTGAAGATCACCTGGCAAGATAAACTACCAGACCCTGACTTCTTTTCTTGAACTGAACTGCCAAGCATTCAAACTCTACTGCAGAGAGCACAACTCTGATGAACTGACCATGTTGTCTGAATGTGAAACGTGCATCGCCTAAAAGACAATTTTACAAAGAACTCACATAAGTAAGTGCTCATACAGAGGTTAGAAGAAGCAATACAAGAACACTCTCAAGGTCTTTCTGAAGAACTTTGGAATCTATTGTGAGACATGGGAGACACTGGCACAAGACTGCCCAGCATGGCTTGCCCACATCAAAGAAGTCACTGTGCTGTATTAGCAAAGCAGAATTGCAGTAGCTCAAAAGAAACTTGAGCTGTGTAAATTTAGAGATACCTTCACTCCAGAAGTTCATATGGACTATTTGCGTCCAATCTGTGATGGAGCTTTCTGAGATCATATTGGTCTGATCAGCCATAGCTGGACACATTGTATCTTGAATGAAGATCACCTGAGGGACACAGAAACAGAAGCATATTATCACTGAAACATACTACAGACCACCTAGATAGAAAGAGGAAATGGATGGATTTAGGAACTTGACTACAAGCTTGACACAGAGACACAATAGGCTGGTGATGAGTTTATCCTTCACAAAATGGAGGAACCCACAAGGGGAGCTTTTCTTTCTGAATCTGATTCTCATTAACAGGGAGCAACTGGTTACTGGAGTGGAAATGATGGGGTTGTAGGAGGAAAGTGACTACTGCCTCCTAGAGTTTGTGAAAGAAAAAGAGATGGACTCTGGGCTTAGTCTGATAAGCACTCTAAATTTGGGGAAGGCACATTTCTAAGGGTTCGGAAGAAGGATAAATACAGTTCTATAGATTCAAATTCTGTAGGGAAGTGAATTATGGAGGGATGGGAAACTCAAAAATGAAATTCTGAAGATAAAAATGGAAATTATCTCAATGAGGAGGAAAAAGAAAGCTATCTGAAGATACTGATGTGGATGCATAAGGAGCTCACCCTACAGATTTGGATATTTAAAAGATATGCATACAAAAAGGAAGCAAGGACAAGTCAAAGGACAGGACGAATTCATTGACCTTCATAATAGTGTCAGGAGTAGGAGCATTCAAAATGAGCTAAGTCTGACAAGGGAATGAAAGACAACAAAAAGGAGGAGTTTTCTTTAAGTTATATTTGTGGAAAGAAGATCAAAGAAGGAATGGCACTGCTGCTTGGGGTAGATGGAAAGATGATAATTGACTACAGAAGGTAGAGCTGCTTAAAATTTCTCTTGTTTCATTTTCTCTGCCACAAATAATGATGTAAGGACTGGCAAAGACTGAACAAAAATGGCTAAAAAGAAGGATATATGAAAGGTAAATTAAAAGTTAAAATTTAACTTCCTTTGGTGAATTTGTGAGTTCAGATCACCTGACCCAGATGAACTACACCCTTGAGGATTGAAAAAAAACACATCAATGTGATTGCCAAATGCCTCATCTGTCTTCATTCCAATCCACCCTTTACTGAACTGCCAACACAATTCTCCCATAGCATGGTATTGATCATGTGAACTACTCGCTAAGCTCCAGTAGGTCACTATTATCTCCAGGATCAATTATAAACTCTATTGACATTTAAATCTCTTCATAACTTGGCTTCTTCCTACTATTCCCATTTTCCTATCCTTTACTCTCCGCCACCTACTTTTCAATCCAATAACACTGGCCTAAGCAGTTTCTTAAATACTCCATCTCCCTTCTCCAGGCCTTTTTCATTGGCTGTCCGCCATGCCTGGAATGTTCTGCTCTCCTCTTGGTTTCTAGGCTTCCTTCAGGTGGCCTTTCATGATCCCCTGCCCCCAGCTGCTAGTATTTTCTCCCCTCAGTTTACCCCCCCATCTACTCTGTATATACCTTCTATCTATCTGTTTATGCACATGTAGTCTCCTCCTTTAGAATGTGAATTTCCTGAAAGCATTTCTTTGACTCCCCAGTGTTAAGTACAGTGTAGGATTATGTAATATTATATGTATGTAATATATATGCAGTAGTATACATGTATGTAGGATATGGTATTAAGCACACACTTTATTTGACAGTAAAGTCAAAGGACTGACTGACAGTGATATTTTAAAGATCATAGTGAATAGGAGGGGACTGCAGGAATGGGAAAGGGCAAATGTCTCCATTTTTTCAAAAATAATATTTTATTTTTCCCAATTACATGTTAAAACAATTTTTAACATCATTTTTTTAAATTTTGAGTTCCAAATTCTCTTCCTCCCTCACACCTCTTTCCCCTCCTTGAGAAGGCAATCAATTTGATATAGGTTATATATGTACAGTCATGCAAAACACATTTCCATATTGGTCACAAACAAAAAAGTCTAACAAGAAGAATAAAGTCTAAAAAGGTATTCTTCAATCTGCATGTAGAACTCCATTAGTTCTTCCCCTGGAGATAGACAGCATTTTTCATCATAAAGCCTTCAGAGCTGCGCTGGATCATTGAATTGCTAAGAACAGCTTAGTCACTCAGTTAATCATTTGTACAATATTGCTGTTGCTATATGTACAATGTTCTCTCCTGCTCACTTCACTCTGCATTAGTCCATATAAATCTTTCCAGGTTTTTCTGTGAGCATCCTGCTCACCTTTTCTTTTCTTTTCTTTTTTTCCTCATTGACTTGTTTATTTACTTTTAGTTTACAAGATTCAGTTCCACAGTCCCTTGAGTTTCAGATTTTCTCCCCTCCCTTGCCCTCCCCCATGGCAGCATGCAATCATGTATAGGATCTGCAAATACTTTTACATTGTACAATAGTCTGGTTGTATAGAAGGGTTGTAACCAATGGAGTGAACATTGGGAAAAAAGAAACAAAACCAAACATGAAAAAGAATGATAGCATGTATTGCTTCAGTCTCCATTTAAACTCTGGTCTTTCTAGATCTTTCTCTGAATGTAGACATTTCCTTCCATCCTGAGACTTGTAGAGTTGTCTTATAGCTGTGCATTGCTGAGAAGAGTCCAGTTTATCAAGGTTGGTGGTCACACATAGGATGTGTCTGTGATTGTGTACAAGCTTTTCCTGGTTCTGCTCTTCTCACTTAGCATCAATTTGTATAAGCCTCTCCAGGTATTATGAAGTCCATCTCCTCCCCATTTCTTATAGCACAATAGTATTCCATTACATTCATATATCACAACTTGTTCAGCCATTCCCCAATGGATGAGCATCCCCTTGATTTCCAATTCTTTACCACCACAAAAAGATTTGCTATTAATATGTTTGTATATATAAGTTCTTTTCCTTTTTGTTTTTTATCTCTTTGGGATACAGACCCAATAGTGGTGTTGCTGTATCAAATGGTTTTATAGTCCTTTGGGGATAGCTCCAAATTGCTCTCTAGAGTGGTTGAATCAGTTCACAACTCCAACGACAGTGCTTTGGTGTCTCCATTTTCCCACATCCCCTCCTCTTGTCATTTTCCTTTTCTGTCATATTAGCCAATCTGATGAGTGTGAAGTGATACCTCCACTGTTTTCATTTGCATTTCCCTAATCAATAACAATATAGGACTTTTTTTTTCAAATGACTATACATAGCTTTGACTACTTCATCTGAAAACATAGTAGGTAGCTATGTTATAATCAAAGGCTAGATAAGAATTGAAGCAAAAGATGGCCTAGGTTGCCTTTGTAAAAGAATCAGTCTGGGAGGGGAGACCTTCAGAATTTCTGGCCAGAACAAAAACAATTGTCAAGTAGTTCCAACTCACAATGGGTTTTAACAAAGCCTCATTTTCCAGAGCTTTATTTCAAGAAATCATAAATGAAAACTATACAAGACAAAAGAGTTAATTGGATTGAATATAATATAAAATGTAAATGGGAAAGAAAAAAATCTAGCCCCCAAACCCCAAGATACCTTGCAAATAACAATCTATAAGTAGTAGTAGCTGCCCCCTTGGGGACCCAACCAATCCGTTCTAGTTGGGCTCCTCCTCCTCTCCCTCTGGTCACATCGTACCCTTACATGTAGGTGCTTTGTCCAAAGGAATATAAATTTAGATTGCTTATACTTCACAAAGTATCTTGGGGTTTGGAGGTCAGAATTTTGTTCTTTCCTACTTATTTATTCAATCACTGTTTTTTCAGGGAAGGCAACTGGGATTCAAATGACAAGGCCTTTAAACCCAAGTCCCTCTGGCTCTCACTGACTAGCCAATAATAGGTCCCAGTCTAAGTTTCTCTTGCTCATTGTTTGGGTTTTGATGACTCAGAGTCAATGTAAACAGCAATTGTTTCTGTTCTGGGTGAAAATTCTGAGGGTCCTCCCCTCCCAGACTGAATCTTTCATGAAGGCAAACTAGACCATCTTTTACCTCAATTCTTATCTAGCCTTTAATTACTGAATGGGCTTTGCCTCAGACAAACTGAAACCTGGGGGGAAGAACTTAACTTAAAAAGGGCAAGGTCTCCCACTGCATCCTGGGCCATCACCAGTTCTGATCTGTGTCTTACCACTGGATTCCAATGACTCCTGAGGAGAAAGTGAAGCTGGTGACTTTGCACAGCTCTGCCTCACTTATATTCAGTTCACTCACAAGGCAAGACATTACCCTCCTGATGTCATTGGTCTTCTCTGAGAAGAAAGGACGAACAATCACAGCATTCCTCTCCAACATGGTTTTCTATATCAGGGCTAGCTTTCTCTGTAAAGCTCAACAGTATGTACTATGTTTATAGGGTTTTTCCCCAGTAAAAATTCTCACCTGTGCAGGAAGGGTTGAGCTCATGCTTGCAAGCTCTACCACTTTGTTTGTTTGTTTTTTTGTTGCTTTTTGAAGGGTGGAAGGCTGGGCAGTTGGGGTTAGGTGACTTGCCCAAGGTCACACAGCTAGTAAGTGTATCAAGTGTCTGAGGTCACATTTGAATTCAGGTCCTCCTGACTCCAAGGCCAGTGCTCTATTCACTGCCCACCTAGCCACTCTAAGCTCTACCACTTTCACTACATTTATAAAGTGTTTCCCCAGTGTGTATTTGCATATGTTGTATAAAGGCTGAACTCTTGCTTAAGGCCCTCCCACATTCACTGCAATTGTAAGGTTCCCCTCCAGTGTGAGCTCTCTGATGCTGAGCTAAGTCTCCCACTGTGACCAAAGGCTTTTTCACATTCCTTACATTTCTAGGGTTTCTCTCTACTGTGGGTTCTTTAATATTGTGTGAGGCTATAGATGTGATAAAATGTTCCCCATATTCACTGCAGTTGTAGGGTTTTTCTCTGTTATGAATTCTTTTATGGTAAATAAAGGCAGAGGTCTGCCTCAAAGTTTTAACATATCTATCGCACTTGTAGGGTCTTTTTCTAGTGTGAATTCTCTTAATTTCCCTTAAGAGTGAAAGTTCTTCTGCATTCACTACATTTATAGGGTTTCTCTCCAGGGTGGATTCTGCGATAATTGATCAGGAACATATTCTTTTTTAAAAGGTTTTTCCACATTTGCTACAGTTACAGGATTTCTTTCCAGCATGAATTTTGGATGTCGAAAAAGGTGTCTCCTTATAAAAAGGCTTTTCCAAATTCATAGGGTTCCTCTTCAGTAGACATTATGTGAGATCAAATAAGGTCTTGAGGGGTAATTGAGAACTTTAATTACAATTATTATATTTGCAATTTTCTTCCCTGAGGTGATTCTATTATTTTAAATTAGCCACAAATACTGTTTGAAGCCATTTCCACATGTATCACACGTAGGATGACTTCGGTTTTTTGGTGGTAACACTCCGTTGTGTAACAATGATGTCAGACTCATGCTTTCCCCAAATTTACTATATTTTTGACCTCTCACTCTCCTGGGAATGTAACCATTACTTGTCTCCATCTCTCTCATTGCTCTGCTTCTTCTCCAGCCTGATGTCTTATTATCAGATTTGTTGCAGGGACCAGTCTTTTCTGCAATGAATCACCCATAAGAAATTCCCTGAACTGATACTGTTTCTTTAGCCTGTGACCTAGAATCCCAATCTCAAAGAGATTTATAAAATGTATTATCTTCTGTGTTCAGAAAAAAGATACTGCTAGACAGTAAGTCCTCATTGTTCAGCATGGATACTTTTCCAAGGGTAATAAGAACACGGAGATCCTAAACAACAGGGATTTCCTAATATAATAAAAATGGAAAAGCTAGAGAATATACATCTTACATTCAGTAAATGTTTACTGGACAGGAACCCTATATAGGATAAATGTAAGGAAGTCTGTAGCGAGTACAAAAGCTTCATTCAATATTTGAGAATGTATTCCGGAGAGAAGCTCTATAATTTTAAAGTTACAGAGAACCTCTCTTCAGGCAAATGTTAGTCGTTGGGAAGGAACCTTGGTTTGCTTCCCTACTAGCCTACTCTCTGATTCCTAGTGGGAGAGGGCCTTGCCAATTCAATACGGCTATTGTGAGTATAGGGGACACTAATGGGCAAGGGGCCCCGTTTGCTAGCAACAGCAAAAGCAGGCTTTGACCCTGCATTAGGAATACAGAGGGGAAAATCAATACTTCTCTTCAAGGGGGATGTATGTTATATAATTGAATGTGGAGCATGAAAAGGTATAACACAGGGAGCAAACACATTTGAAGGGACACAGATTAAGGATTAATTCATTTTCAAATGATAAAGCAATGACTTGATAGAGATTATGAACAGCCCAGACAATAGGAGGGTAAATGCAGGCAGTCACTGGGTGAAGGGAGTAAGCAGAGGGAATGGAAAAGGAAATGTTAGAGAAGGCACGGGGACCAGTAGAAACAGTCTGTCACTGGAATGAAGGCCCTCTTCATTTCAGACCCTGATTCATGTATTGAATCAGGTACCCATCAGCCCTGTTTCTCTTTCCTGCACATAATAACCTGATTGCTGTCCCTATAAAATCTATTTCACCCTGTTGTTTTTGGTGATAATCATGTAATTCCCTTCTCTCCTCACTGCCCTCTCAACCTGGCTTTAAAAGATATAGTCAAAAGTTCTCACCAAAGAATTTCAAAGTTCTCATGTTTTAATTGAATCCCACCCATTGAATCCCTACTAATCTTGTAGTCATGGTGTAGTCAGAGGAGGAGAAAAAGCAGGAGGAGGAAAAGGAAATAACATACGATACTTTAAAGTTTACAAAGCATGTTACACACATTATCTCGTTCTATCCTCACAGCAACCTTGGGGAATAAAAGGTATTATCCATTTTATAGGTGAAGAAATTGAGGCTAGATGAGGCGTTAAATCATTTGTTGGGAGTAACTGTCGGAGGTAGGACTGGAACACAAGTGTTCCTAATTCTAAGGCCAGCATCATTACTACTGTACTATGGTGCTCCCCAACAGACAGTAAGGAAACTCCCCAACAAACAAGGAAACAGAGAGTTATACCATGTCTAAGGGTGATTTCACGAGAGCCCTACTCAGGGAAGAAGAGGACTTCTAGCGTCCAGGAGCCTCTGCCTTATGGGCTCTCTAAGTTGGAGCCCACTTTCCCCCTCACCTCTGTAGGTGCTTGAGATATAGGGTGTCACGGGTTGGGAACAAAGCTCTACAGCTTTATAGCAGCTGATCTTTTAACACTCTGCTTTAGTAAATATCCATTATCCAATGAGATAATTGATATAAATCCATGATCTTGGGGTGGGGGGAACACACCAGTGAGAGCTCATAAGCTATAGTATTATCAAACTGTCTCTAACCCCTGAGGGTTCCTAGTTCCCTGGGAATGAGAGTTGGTAGCACATGCTACATGTAAAATGATGGTGCTAGACTAGATAACCTCTCAGATGCCTTTTATTTCCTGTGATCTCATTGTGAATAGTGACTTCCTAACAATCAGAGTATTCAGCATAAGTTGGGCTGCCTTGGAAAGTTTATAGAAACTAATACAAGGATATTGTTTAATTTCCACAGTTGAAGAAACTGAGGCCCAAGGATTTGTCCCCTCCCCAAAGTCACATAAGTAGTAAGCAGCAATTCCAAGATTCAGACTTGTTTCCAACTTCAAAGTCACCACTGATTCTGCTCCAAGATCCTGCATCCCTCCCACTGGAATTATCCAAGAAGACAGTGAACGATCACTCATCAGGCATGCTGTAGCAATGATTTGCAGTTCTGATGTGGTTTAGACAGGATAACTTCTGAGAGTCCATCCAACACTGTGAATCTTTAATTCATGTAGCTTCAGAAATCCTTAACAAAAAGGGATAAAGATGTGAGAAGAGATGAATAATATGAAGGGGTACAGATGGATAAAGCAAAGCACAAGGTTAAAGACAGAACCCTGAGGGGACACCCAAAGTTGGTCAGGGAAGAACAAGGAAGATAAGATGAAAAGAATGATGAAACGGTGAAAGAGGTATGGGGAGCAGCATCTCACCAGTTAAAAGCAGAGACAATGAGCTGGCTCAATAACTTCAAATAAAGATCAAAGAATATAAAGGCTGAGGAAAGGTCCTGGGATTTAGGTAGAGGGGAGAAATGACTGTGAAGACTCTTTTCTGTGTAGAAGGGGGTATAGGCCAGATTAAAGCCATTTCAAGAGAGAATCGGAGTTAAGAAAATGGTTAAGAAATATTTGAAGGTTATATTCAAAGGAAGACAACGGATGCTTGCTAAGACAGGCAGAGGAGCGAGGAAAAGCTTGTTGCTACCTGACCAGTCTTCAGCCTCCGTTGCTGGATCAGCCACCACGATTTACCTTCCCAAGATTCCATCTTGGATTCATTCCCCTCTCTACCCTCTCTTATTAGTTTCATGGTCATCTCTATGCTCATAATTTGCAGGTCTAAGTATCCATCCCTAGTCTCACTTGTAAACTTCAGTCTTCCACACCAACTACCTAGTGACCATTTTAATTCATAGTGGGCATCTCAAACTCAGCATGTGCAAATTAGAGCTCATTATCTTCCCCTCCCCCCCAAACATACCTCTCTTCCAAAGTTTCCTATTCCTGTCAAGGGCTCTCTTAGGTTTACAACCTCAGAATCATCTTTGACTTGCCCATTCCCACTCACCTCACATACCCAATCATTTTGAAATCTAGCTGATTCTGCCTTTACACCCTCTCTTGAATCTGTCCCCTCTCTCTATGCCCAGTCACCACCTTTATTCAGGCCTTCTATCACCTCTCATCTCCCTTCTTAAGTCTCTCCTCTCTCCAATCCATAGTCCGCATAGCGGCCAAAGTGCTCTTCCTAAAGCACAGGTCTGACCAGGTTATTCTGTTGCTCAAAAATCTCCTGTTGCCTCTCCTATAAAATACAACCCCCCTCTCTGGTATTTAAAGCCCTTCACAATCTGACTCTGCCCTCTCTTTGTAGACTTATACATGACTTCATTCATGCAGTCTGCGGTCAGACATCACATTGGCTGACTTGTTCCTCACACATGACGTTCTATGTTCTGTCTCAATGCCTTTGAACTGGATATTCCCTTGGGCTTGGGATGTACTCCCTCCTTCCCTCTGCCTTTTAACTTCCATGTCTCTCTTCAAAGCTCAGCTCTTGCACCACACCTAACAGAGGAGCTCCTCCTGGGTGATGCAGGGGATTGAATGATGGAACTGGAGTCAGGAAGATCCAAGGGCAACACCGTCCTCAGACATTTAATAGCTGTGTGACCCTGGGCAAGTCACTTAACCTTATTTGCCTCAGTTCCTTATCTGTAAAAATGAAAAGGAGGAAATGGCAAATCACTCCTGTATCTTTGCCAAGAAAACCCTAAATGGGGTCATGAAGAGTTTATACAACTCAAATGACTAAATAACAACATCTCAGTTTCCTCATCTGTAAGATGGGGATAATAATAGCACCTGTCTCACGGAGTTGTTCTGAAGAATAAATGAGATAATATTCGTAAAGTTACTTAAAAACCTATGTAAATATTGATAATGATGAAGAAGAAGAGAAAGAAGAAGAAGAGGAAGAAGAAGGAGAGGAAGGAGAGGAAGAAGAGGAAGGAGGAGGAGGAAGAGGAGGAGGAGGAGGAGGAGGAGAAGGAGGAGGAGGAGGAGGAGGAGGAAGAGGAGGAGGAGAAGGAGAAGGAGAAGGAGAAGGAGAAGGAGAAGGAGAAGGAGAAGAAGAAGAAGAAGAAGAAGAAGAAGAAGAAGAAGAAGAAGAAGAAGAAGAAGAAGAAGAAGAAGAAGAATGGGCCGGAGATAGAGCCTCAAGTCAACATATTGAGGCATCTGATTTTCACTCACAACTTTATTTCTTTTTGCTTCACAAAAGCAAATACCTTTCACCTCAGAACAGGTTAAAGAATCACTTTGTCTATTGGCCTCAAAAGGATCAGGAATTTTCAGTTCATGCATACTAGACCAAAACTCAACTAAACATGTCAGATACCCAATAACCTTTAGGAATAAAGGACACAAAAAATATCTCTAAGGGCAAATTCTTTGTCCCTGGAAGAATACATCCTTACCTACAAAGATCAGGTTCCTATAGTACCCCAGCAGCATATCCCCATACAAGTTCTTCTGATCGAGGTCCCGGTGAAAATGCCCGCCACATCCTTGAATGTCACTGATTCCTAGAACATCAAACACTTTTCTCATCATCTATGAATAAACTTTGCATGGGACCCTGGGAGATGTGAAATTGTCACAATATATAAGAACTGGTTCTTATAGGGTGAATGTTACAAAACAAGCACTCCTTTGTTGTTCAGTCATTTCAGTTGGGTCTGACTCTCCATGTCCCCATTTGGGGTTTTCTTGACAAAGATACTGAAGCAGTTTCCCATTTCCTTCATCTCATTTTACAGATGAGAAAACCGAGGCAAACAGGGTTAAGTGACTTACCCAGGGTCACACAGCTAGTAAGTGTTTGAGGCTATATTTAACCTCAGATTTTCCTGACTCCAGACATGGCTCTCTATCCACTGTGCCATCTAGCTGCCTCAAACATTCATTGGTTACCTCAGTTTGTATCTCACTTTGCACTATACCAGAATTTCTGTGTCTGTGTCTGTGTGTGTGTGTGTGTGTGTGTGTGTGTGTGTGTGTGTGTGTGTGACAGCCCCATTTGGCAGTCTGATGAAACCTATTTCAGTTGAAGGTTAGTAAAAATAAAGACATGCATTTTCTTCCATTCAAGT
>CM053582.1:71890413-71907339 GCA_028627135.1 Pseudochirops cupreus
GAGCTGACTTTAGTGGGAAGTATCTTTGTGTGCGTTTTGGAGTTCCAGGATTGGTTTAGAGTCCTATTTTATGGGTATTTTGGGGTGGCTATGAGAGAGCTGCGATATGTTGCTGCTTCTACGCCGCCATCTTGGCTCTGCCCCCTTCCCCCTTCTTTTTCATTTGTATAAACTTCTATTTGCACTCCCTCAATTATGTGAGATAAACCTACCTCCTATTCTTCCTCTTTTCTTCCCCTAGATATTCTTCACCACCACCACCCTTTTCCTTTCTCCTTTAAGATAATCAAAAACATAACAAAAATCGCTCCCACATCTCTCATCTTGTTTGCCTCCCTCTATGACCTCTGATGATATTACACTTCTTAGGACTTCCATACATCATTCCCCCTGCCCCACTAGGGCAGAAACATTCCTTCCTTACAATGTGTTTTCCAATTTCTTGATTGTATTTGCCTTTTCATATTCTTTTACTCTCATGTTTATACTTCAAAATTCCTATTAAGGTCTGGTCTTTTCACCTGAAAGTTCTCAATTTCATTAAAGATGCATCCTTTTTTGCCTGTGGGATTATACTCAGTTTTGCTAGGTAAAGTCATTCTTGGTTATAAGCCTATATATTTTGTCTTTTGAAGTATCATATTTTATGCTCTCCATTCCTTTATAGCAGTAACTGCTAAATCTTGTGTGATTCTGACTGTGGTTTCCCAATACTTAATCTATTTCTAATGCCTTGCAGTAATTTTTCTTTGCCCTGAAATTCTGGATTTTGGAAAGGACATTTCTAAGAGTTTTCATTTTGAGATTTCTTTTAGGAGATGATCAATGGATTCTTTCTATTTTTACTTTGCCCTTTGGTTCTAAGAAATCTGGACAATTTTCTTTCATGATTTCTTGAATATCATTCCTGGGATCTTTTTTTAGGGGGCATGGCTCTCAAGTGGTCCAATGATTCTCAAATGATTTCTTCATAGTCTGTTTTATAGGTCAAGTCTTTTTTTTTTATATTTTTGAGAGGCAGATAGTGGCTAGAGCACCAAGCTTGGAGTCAAGAAGACCCGAGTTCAAATCCAGCCTCAGACACATCCTAGCTGTGTGACCCTAGACAAGTCACTTAACTTCAGTCTGCTTGCCTGTAAAATAGGCATGACATTAGCACTATAAATAGTAAGCGCCATATAAATGTTAGCAATTATTAAATATATTATATCTTACATTTTATTCCATTTTTCAGACTTTTGACTTTGTTTTAATATTTCTTGCCTCATGGAATCATTAAGTTCTATTTGATCCAATCTAATTTTCAAGGACTCTGTTACTTGGGCCAAGTTTTGTAGTAATTGTGATGTGAGGGTTGGGAAATACGTGCAGGCTGCAAGCGCTTGTGTTGAGGCACGGGAAGTGTTGAGACCCTGAAACAAGCTGGGTGACATGGACAGCATTGCTCAAGGTTCTCCCACATGTAGGTTACCAGGTGTTCCAGATTAGTGTCTCCACCCCCTGGGGCCTTCACACCCTTGTGACTGCACCTCCCCTCTCAATAATTCTGTTCAGCTGGGTTCTGTTCCTTTTTCACATAGGGTACGTGCACTGGGTTGATATATAAGGCTCAAGCTTTGGTGGTAGTTTGAAGTCGGATGAAGATCTTGCTATAAGGCTTCCCCATGGAGAGACTTCAATAAACCGTTTCTGCTTGCACCTCCGAGGTTCTTCTGTTCTTAAAATGTGCTGGCGCCTACTTGAGTGAGGTAAGTAACCAGCTCCCCTGCAGGCAAGTTAGAGTACTCTGACAGAGAACCCTGACATTGTGACAAGCTGTTCATTTTCTCTCCAGGTTTCTCATTCATAGCTCTCATTTCTTTTATAATCATTTCCTGTATTACATTCATTTATAATGCCAATTTAAACTCATTTTAAAACTCTTGTATCATTTCTTTTAGGAATTCTAATTGATCTTGTGGGTAAGCTAAGCTTTACTTTGAGACTTTGCTCTTAGGTATTTTATAGTTATTCTCTTTTGGATTTGTGTCTTAGGCATCCTAGCCTCATGATAATTTCCCATCATTGTCTGTTTAGTCATTCTTCTAGTAATCTGCTCTGGGTACAGAAAACCAACTCAGAGCTCTGGGCATTGAGTCTGAGCTTCTCGACTCTCTGGGAGACACCTCAATTTTGGCTTGCGCCTGGGGAGCAGGAGGAATATTTGCCAGTAGTGAGTAGGACAGACTGAAGATGGGGAAAAAAAACTAGAAGCAGACCAACCAATTAAGAGGCTATTAAAACCAGTCAGTCGGTCAATAAACATTAAGTGTCTACTATACACCAGGCAAGGAGACCAACCAACAGGTTATTGCAACAATCCAGTTATGGGACAATAAAAATGTCTACACCCAGGTGGTGGCAAGGCCATTGGAGAGATTTTTATGAAGGTAAAATCAGCCGACCTTGGTCACAGATGGGATATGGGGGGATAAAAGTGTGAGGAGTCAAGGACAATGCCTATGTTGAGGGCCTGGCTGATAAGGAAGTTAAAAAAGAGGTGGGTTTGAGGGAACAGATGGTTCAGTTTTGGACATGCTGAGTTTAAGATGTTTACAGGACATGCACTTGGAGACAACTGGAGAGGTGAGGCTGGGAGTCAGGAGAGAGATTAAATGGATTGGAGAATCAGCAGCATAATGATGATTGAGCTGATGATATTACCAAGTGAAGAGGCCATAGAGGGAGAAAAGAACACCCAAGATGGAACCCTGTCAGACACTCGTGGTTAGCAGGGATGATCTGGATGAAGATTCAGAAAAGGAGATGGAGGAACAGTCTGACAGGTAGAAAGAAGAACCAGGAGAGAGCAGTATCATCAAGACCTAGAGACAAGAGGATATTGAGGAGAAAAGGGTGATTGACAATGAGAATCAGCAACGAGGTCAAGAAAGCTGAAGTTTAAGAAAAAGGTCACTAGATTTGGCAATTAAGAAAAGAGAATGGAACAATGAGGTTAGAAGATGGGTTGTAGAAAACTAAAAGAAGATTTACAGGGAAAGAAGTAGAGCTACCTATTATAGACAGCCTTCTTGAGGAATTTAGCCGCAGAAAGGAGGAGACATATGGCATGATAGCCAGCAGGGGACAGACAGATCAAGGGAGGGAGACATGACCATGTTTGTACTTATTAGGAAAGCAGCCAGTGGACAAAGAGAGACTGAAAATAAGTGAGAGTCAGGACAGTAGAGGGGAGAATCTGCTAGAGATGACTGAATAGACTGAGATCCAATATGCATAGAGGGAGGTCTGCCTTGGCAAGGATGAAGGTGACCTCTCAATGTGAGGCTAGGGCAAAGGAAGAGAGAGTGGCAGAAAGCATCTGGGTGATGGAAGATGAGAAGCAGGGAGGGGAGAAGAGGAAACTGTTGGTGAAGGGTCTCAAGATTTCAGTGAAATATGAGGTAAGGTTCTCAGCTGAGATGGTGAGGGAAGAAGGAGCCATGGAAGGGAGGTCTCCATGGAAGGCTGAGAAGATGTGGAAAAGCCACTGTGGTGAGTAGGGGGTGGAGACAATCTTTGTGGGGCTAGTAGCCACCCCTCTTCGTCATTAAAGAATGCTTGACCCATCTGGGACCCATCTGCATCCTAAGGACATTGTTAGTGGACCAGCAATAACAGATAACCTGGCTCCTAGGAGGGTTTGTTAGGGAGCTAAGATCCCTCTTAGCTGAATAAATTCAGGCAAGGATGGACAATATAATTTGTGGAAATATACCAAATCAGCATGTAGGTCTCTAAATATAACAAACAAATGTCCTGGAGTTTTCCCAGAAGCTGAAAGTATGGTAAATAACAGTTTCCCCATTAATTATCACTTTATAACAATAATTAATAACTCAGAAGAAAAGCTAAATTCCTGAGCTCAACTCAAGAACATAGAAAGTAGGCTTTAGGCAGATGCAGACTCAATTATAAAAATCGATACAGCATAAAATCAATTACATTGTAGAATCAATACAGTAGAAACTTGAGGTAATATTAATTTGATCTTCTTACCCCATAAGTAACTATGAACACAATTACAAAACACTTTTCACAAAAATAAAGATAGATTTAAACAACTGGAGAAATATTAAATGCTCATGGGGAGGCTGAGCCAATATAATAAAAATGACAATTCTACCTAAATTAATTTACTTATTCAGTGTCATACCAATCAAACCACCATAAATTATTTTATAGAGTTAGAAAAAATAAAATTCATCTGGTAGAACAAAAGGTCAAGAATCTCAAGGAAATTAATGAAAAAATGTGAAGTGGTTTCACAGTACCAGATTTAAAACTATATTACAAAGCAGTAAACATCAAAACAATCTAGTACCAGTTAAGAAACAGAGTGGTGGATCAGTGGAATAGATCAGATGAAATAGATTAGGTACACAAAACACCTAAGTAAGTATGGTAAGTGACCACAGTAACTTAGTGCCTGATAAACTCAAAGATCCAAGCTTTGGGGGGCCAGAACTCACTATTTGACTGAAATTGCTGGGAAAACTGGAAAGCAGTGTGGCAGAAATTAGGCAGAAATCAACATCTCACACCATATAGCAAGATAAGGTCAAAATAGTTACATGATTTAGATATAAAGGGTAAAATGAAGCAAATTGGGGGAGCATGGAAAATTTTACCTGTCGTATCTATGAATAATGGAAGAACTTATGTCCAAACAAGAGAGAGAGGGTCAAAGGAGATGAAATTGATAACTTTAATTACAAAAAAAAATTAAAAGCTTTTGTAAAAGTAAAACCAATGCAACCAAAATTAAAAGGAAAACAAGAAACAGGGGGGTGGAGAGAGAGGGATTTTATGGCAAATTTCTTTGATAAAGTCCTCGTTTCTCAAATTTATAGGGAACCAATTCAAATTTATTTAAAAAGAGAGCCATTCCCCAGCTGATAAATGATCAAAGGCTATGAATAGGAAGTTTTCAGAAGAAATCAAATCTTTCTATAGTCATATTTTTTAAAAGTTCTAAATCACTATTGTTTAGAGAAATGCAAATCAAAATAACTCTGGTACCACTTCACACCTGTCAGATTGGCTAACAGGACAGAAAAGGAAAATGACAAATGCTGGAGGGCATGTGGAAAAATAGGTACATTAATGCAGTGTTGGTGGAGTTGTGAACTGGTCTAACCATTCTGGAGAACAATTTGGAACTATGCCTAAAGGGCTATCAAACTGTGTGTACCCTTTGAACCAGAAATGCCACTACTAGGTCTGTATCCCAAAGAAACCAAAGTAAAGAGGAAAAGGACCTATATGTATAAAACTATTCCTAGCAGTCTTTGTGTGTGTGTGTGTGTGTGTGTGTGTGTGTGTGTGTGTGTGTGGTGGCAAAGAATTGGAAATGGAGGGGATGCCCATTAATTGGGAGATGATTTAACAAGTTGTGGTATATGATTATAATGGAATACTATTTTGCCATAAGAAATGATAAGCAGGATGATTTCAGAAAAACCTGGGATGACTTATATGAATTGATGCAAAGTGAACTAAGTAGAACCATTAAAACATTGTATACAGCAACAGCAATATTGTAATGATGATCAAATGTGACTTAATGACTCTGATCAATACAATGTTCCAAGATAATTCCAAAGGACTTGTGATAAAAAATGCCATGCACCTACAGAGAGAGAACTGATTAACATTGAGTGCGAATTGAAATACAATTTTTCACTTTTTTTGCAAATGTTCTACATGATTTCCCATGTATAATTGATATATTGCTTGCCTTCTCAATGGATGGGAGAGGGGCTAATGGGAATTTGGAACTAAAAACAATTTTTAATGTTAAAAATAAAAATATTTTTTAAATGCTTGTGGACTAGTTGACTGACAATGAAGAAAGGAAGTAGAAGCATCACTTTCTTAAGGAATGTAACCATAAAAGAGAGGAGAGATATGGGATGATAGCCAGCAAGAATGGATGGATCAAGTGAGGGTTTTTTTTTTTAATAACAGAGACATGAGAGTATTTGAAGGCAGCAAGGAGGCAGCCAATAGAGACTAAAGATAAAGTAGGAATGAGAAAGTAGGGATGATAAGAGCCATCTGACAGAAAAGACAAAATGGAAAGAGACTGCTTGTGCATGTAGAGGGGTTTACCTTGCCAAGGAGCAGGACCACCTCTTTATGTAAGAGGGATTAAGGAGGAAAAGTGAGAGAAGGCAAGTGGGTGATATGAGATGAGGAGGGGAGACAAGGAAACCCTCAATGAATGGTCTCAAGTTTTTCAATAAATTACGAGGTATGGTCCTCAGCTGACAAAGTAGAGACAAATCCATGAAGGTTTGAGAAAGGGAAAAAAGGAATGGAAGAGTGAGCCAATTAGGGAGATGTGGAAGGATAGTCTTACCACAATGAGGGCCTATTTGAGATTATATGACATCAATCTGCAGCAGATTCATTTTCTTCTCAAGCTTTATTCAGCATGTTAAGTAGGAATGAAGGCAGTGGATTGGGTAACATAAGCCTGATTCTTAGCAGGGCATGATCTTTCATAGAATAAAGAAATAAAATACCTGAGAGAATAAGGCAGTGTAGACTTGAAATAGTTCACCAAAAGGTCAGAGGGAAGAAAGAGAATATAGCCAGAGCAAGGGTGGTGATGGCCTAGAAAACACAATGAATTCAGTTCTGGACATATCTACAGGACATCCAGTTAGAAAAGTATCATAGTTTATTGGAAACATGAGACTGTGGGTTAGGAAAGAAGTGGCTGGTGTTCAGTAGTGTTCAGTCACACTCAACTCTTATGACCCCATTTGGCGTTTTCTTGACAGATACTAGAGTAGTTTGCAATTTCGTTCTCCAGTTCATTTTACAGATAAAGAAACTGAAGTAAACAAGGTTAAGTAACTCGCATGGGGTCACAAGCTAGTGTGACCAGATTTGAACTCAGGAAGATGAGTTTTCTGAGCTCTCCCAACAAGAATAAGAAGGACATCCAGCTAGAAAAATCTAACAGGCAATTGGAGATGTGAAACCAAAGGTTAGGAAAAAGGTTAGGACTGGACAAATGATACGAAAATCAACTGTGTGACAAGTAAATACCTGGGAACTAAGGAGACCAGTAAGTGAAATAGTATAGCAGAGGGCTCTGGGAGACCCCTACAGTTAGCTGGCAGGGTTAGCAAAGAAAGCTGAGAGCAGAGTCATGAAAGCCAAGTAACACTACTTAGCTTTTACATAGTCCTTTGTTGTTTGCAAAGCATTTTACAGATACCCCATTCAATCCTGACAACCCTACAAGGTAGATGTTATTATCATCCCAACTTTATCAGCAGTGTCTGAGGCTCAATTTAAACTCGTCTTCCAGTCTCCAGGCCTAGTGCTCTATCCACTGAGCCTCCTATGTCCTTCAATGATACCTGAAGTAGCAACGGGGAGCAAAGTTGTCTGAGCACTGACTTGGGAGAATGGGTGAACGCACAACCAGCACATGGAAAGGGCGGCCAGCTACCTGTGTCTCAAGGAAGAGACAGGTCTCAAGGAGTACAAGAAAATGGAGGGAGAAAGGAAAAGACTTAAGATGAAAGGGAATGTTATCCAGGGAACAGGAATTCCAGAGCACAATGGAAGGGCTGGGTAGCTTTAGAATAGGATGTTGGCCGGGTTTGGTTGGGGGGAATGCGAATATGGGAGCCATCAACGGGGGACCAAGAATGGGATGTGAACAGTGATAGCTGGGGGTTAATCACTGGAATAGGGAAGGAATGATAGGGTTTTTTGGCAAAGATACTGGACTGGTTTGCCATTTCCTTCTCCAACTCATTTTACAGATGAGGTAACTGAGGCAAACAGGGTTAAGTGACTTGTCCAGGGTCACACAGCTAGGGTCTGAGGTCAGATTTGAACTCAGGAACTTGTTTTCCTGACTCCAGGCCCAGCATCCTACTTACTGTGCCACCTAGCTGCCCCAATGACAGGGTGGGGGTATTTTTATAATTAAGGATAAGATCAGGTAGGTTATCATTGTCCATAGCGATTCAGCCTGGGAGTGGAGTTGTCCCAGTTAGTCAGGAAACAGCACTAATTGAAAAGGGGGTGGGAGTAGGGGAGCAGTGTGTAAAGTTATGGCTGGCCTGAGGGAGTATCTACAGCATTATGGACTTAGAATGGCAACTGCTGTGTAGTAGGAGGTGCCTCCAAGTACCTGGGGCTGGATGGAATGGCTGCTCTAGGAGGCTAGGAAGCTCCCGGGGGGGGAAATGGAGATAGAGGTGGGGGAAGCATGGCAACATCGTTAAGACAAAGAACTCTGAAGGATTCTGCAATGACGATTCCAGATGACACTTGATGAAAACCACTATCCCCCACTGGACAAAGTGATGATTTAGACTTGGATCAAGACATTTTGGGACTTGGGCAATGTGGGGTTTCGTTTCGCTTTGTTACACATTATTTGATACCAGGCTTATTTTTTCTTCTTCAATAGGGCAGTGGGGAGGGGGGAGGGAGAGAGAATAATTTTTGTTAATAGAAAAAACTGTAGGATTTTTTTTCTTTTAAGTTCACGGATACCTCCTATTTGGGAACCAACGGGATTCCATGACTCCTGATAAATTATAGGATTGTTGATTTAGAAATGGAAAGAAATCAATGAGTTGAACTCCCTTTTACAGTCATCTTCATAACTGACCCCTCCATGAATAATAGTATTCCCTAAGGATGCTGCAGGCTTGCACATACTATTCATACAAACTATCCACCTTCTGAAGTCTCTAGCAATACTCAGCAAAAATTCATCCCTTTCTCTGCTATCCTAGGCAATCTCCAGTATCTTGGGCAAGTATATACACAGAACAGCCATCTGATTTTGCGTTTTTAGATGAGCAGACTAAAGTCTTGATTATAGTAATTTCCCTATCAGTAGTGCTTGAAAGTTCACAAATGCTGCTGCAGAGAAAAAAAATGTTGGACCTTGGGGTCAGGAAGATGAATTCAAATTCTGCCTGAGACACTCACTTGGCTATGTGATACTGGACGAAATCACTTGACTTTTCTAAGCCTCCTTCTCACATAAAACAAGGATAAGACTAGCACCCACCTAGCTCACAGGGTCAGAGAGGACCACATGAGGAAACACGTGCAAGGCACTTTATAAACCTTAAAGTACCACAGCAATGCTAGCTACAAAGTACTTTACACCTCAAAGCCAGGGAGAGGAAAGATTTTGACTTTGGGAAATGAACGGGCTCAGTGACTGGCCTTTGGTCACAGAGTAATGGTCAGAGGTGGGATATAAACCCAGATTGACTGGTTCCAAGTAGTCATCTGGACTCTGGCTTGATTTCCAGTGAAATTTTTCATCTTCCACCATTGTGTACCACATCAAACTGCTGACTCAAATTAGGGGGCTATTAAAGGTCTGGATTTTTACCAGCAAACTCCTGCCTGGTCACACTGCCCTTTTAACTTGTGGAGGTGATTTTTCAAGTTAAAGTTTGGTTCAATTATCCCTATTACAAAACTCTTTGGCCCCAAGCACCAGCTTGTCTAGATCTTTTTAGGATCCTGGCACTATCCTTCAAAGCTGTGCTGTCTGAAAATGTGACGTGTGGCATCTGTGCATGATACAGTAGCAGTGAATGTGGGCATCTTAAAAACATCAAAGAGCACATGACCATAATCAAGGACACCCCTCCTGTAAGATGCAAGAATTCCCCTTTCTCAAATGTTAAACAATAGTCTAGGATGCCCTGTCTCATTATTATTTCATTATTGAAAAAGAGACAAAATAGAGAGCTGTCCAAGAACCCAGCAAGCCCAAGATTCCAGTCCCTTTACCTCTCAGTGCCCCTAAGCAACTCTCTAAGAGTATAAGTTAAAGGGCTAAGCACTTTGGTAGAGGGAGTAACCAGTACCAATTAAAATCACAGGCCCTGTTCCTATCTCTGTCACTGAAATTTTTCTGTCCGTGCCCAGCCCAAGTTTTGTGGCATGAACTCCTGTCAAAATAACAGCAACCTTCCTAAACTTGGGCATCCGTTCCTCCACAAGCCTTCTGTGATGACCTTCTTTGGCATTCCCTTGGTCTCCAGCAGTATGCTTCCCCCCACTGGCTGATGTCTAGGGGCTCTGGTTGGAGTCTTCAAATCAAGAACTCATCTCAATTCTTTTTTATTAAGTCCAATAATCAACAAAAACAGTCAAATAAACATACAAAACATTGGTAGAAACAAATGAACATACAAAAAACAAGCAAAGAAAATAATTTCATTTTGCATCTTCTTCCAGTCCGGCCAGAAGTTTCTTTTTGGCACCTGTCTTAAGCTAAACAGCTTTTAAACACCGAGACCAGACAATCCCAAAGACAAACCAGAGCTATAATTCTTCCCCTCTCTAAAGGCCCATCTTTAGACCCGGGCTAGGGTGAGCATAGCCAAGAACCCACTGAGCCACACTCCACTTCTAACCTGTTTTCTGGCTCTTGGCATCTTCTACTTGCTAAGTTTCCTTTAACCCCTTTGTTACCATAAGTTACCCGGCTCACCTACATGTTCCACTTATTTCCTCACACTAAAATGCTATCTAACTGAATGTTCTGGAAAGTAACGTTTTAGTTTTGATGAATGGGCTCCCTTTTCTCCTTGAAGAAATACTCTCATTTTGAAGACATTATTTTAGCTAAATACCTGTATTCTTCCTGATGGGCCTCATATGAACCTACACTCTTTTGATGGCCATAGTGTATTACCAGAGAAAAGCAAATGGAGAAATTTTCTATTTCTCCATCTCATGTAGCAAAATGATAGCTGGACCATTTGTAAACAGATTTGACTTACATTTACATTGCTAAATAACCCTTTTGTGGAATATGAGCTGAAGAAAAAACCACAAATGAAGGCCTTCTCATATTCATTGTGAGAAACATTTACAGGATTTCTCTCCAGTACAGGAGAGTGTAATAAGGCTTCCACTGGGACTAACATCTTTTTCTGTATGATATACATGTACAGGGTTTCTCTCCAGGATGGATTCTCAAGGTGTTGAGTGACCTGGTTCATGTGATGAAAGGCCATTCCACAAACACTACATTTCAAGTTATATTTATGGGTTTCTTCCCCTGATAAAAACTTCTGAGCTGACTAAAAGTTTTCCCACATTCACAGTAATACCACCATTTCCCCCTTCAGCATGAAATTCTGTTGGTGAGATAGGAGTCAGACTGAGGATAACTACCAACCTAAATGCCTACATTTTCAGCTCTTCAAAATCTTTACAAGAATAATCTAGACACACATCAAGAACATTCTTGATCAAAGTAGGAGAAAGGAATAAGCAGGTTTTAGAAATTTCTATTCTATAGCAGACTACATCTTTACAATCACACAACTGACTGAAAGGTGCAGAGAATATTAAGATCTCCCTGTGCTGTTTGCTATCAAGGGGTCTCCCATGTATATACTGAAATCATATGAGGATCCTTGGGAGACACAACAAAAAGGAATTCATTCAACAGTTGCCAAACGAGGTGCTGCTGGTAGTGTTTGCCACCTCAGTCTCTTAGAATCCCTGGTTTTCTTTAAATCTCAGTTCAGATGCCACCTTTTACAGGAGGGATTTCTTGATCCCCTCCCCCCTGTCCCCAGCTTCTACTGTTTCCACCCCAAAAACTGCCTGCTATATCTGTATATTGTATGCACAATACATGTGTCCATGTGCACTTGTCTCTCCCAATAGAATGTAAGCTCCTTGAGGGCAGGGGCTGTTTCATTTTTGTCTCTGTATCCTGAGCACCTAGCACAGTGCCTGGCACATAGTAGGCACTTAACAAATGCTTGCTGACCATGATGTTCACCTCAGAGTCCAAGTGCAAGAAGGATTCCCAATAGATGGTGAGGTCCTACAGATGGATGCTCCTGTTTGTAGGATGTGTTAACGACAAGCCCTGACACAGTGCAGGGCCTCCTAAATGAGATTCAATGATCTACATGGTGAATTTTGGTATATTGGCTACATTTACCCTCCAGCACGACTTCTTCAATGTTGCTGACCAAGGCTTCCCTGCTGACTGAAGACTTGCTCGCGTCAATTGCAATTACAGGGTTTTCCCTCTATTATGGATCCTCTTATGATGCTTTAAGGCTGAGACCTGCTTGAAGGCTTTACCACATTCATTACATTTATATGGTTTCTCTCTGGTATGAATTCTCTGATGCTTTGTAAGGTAAATATTTTGGTTGAAGGCTTTTCCACATTCACTACATATAAAAGGTTTCTCTCCTGTATGAATTTTCTGATGATTGGTAAGGGTGCCCTTCTGACTGAAAGCTTTCCCACATTCCATACACATATAGGGTTTCTCTCCAGTATGAGTTCTCTCATGGTGACTAAGGGCTGAGTATTGCCTGAAGTTCTTACCACATTTATTACATGTATAGGGTTTTTCGCCAGTATGAATTCTCTGATGCTGAGTTAGGTAAATGTTCTGGTTGAAGGCTTTTCCACATTCACCACATTTATAAGGTTTCTCTCCAGTATGGATTCTCAGATGTGTTGTAAGGCTTCCACTATGACTAAAGGATTTTCCACATTCCATACATGTATAGGGTTTCTCTCCAGTATGAATTCTGAGATGCTGAGTAACCTGGTTCATGTGGCGGAAAGCTTTCCCACAAACAGGACATTTACAAGATTTCTCTCCAGTGTGAATTTTCTGATGTGCAGTAAGGCTTCCCCTATGACTAAACGATTTTCCACAATCACCACATTTATAGGGTTTCTCTCCAGTATGAATCCTCTGATGCTGAGTAAGATAAATATTCTGGTTGAAGGATTTCCCACATTCACTACATTTATAAGGTCTCTCCCCTGTATGACTTCTTTGATGCTTAGTAAGACTTGCCTGATAAGTGAAAGCTTGACCACAATCACTGCATTCATAGGGTTTCTCTCCAGTATGAATTCTCTGATGCTGAGTAAGGGTTCCACTGTGACTAAAAGCTTTTCCACATTCTGTACATATATATGGTTTCTCTCCAGTGTGAGTTCGCTCATGGTGAGCAAGGGCTGAATATTGCCTAAAAGCCTTACCGCATTCACTGCATGGATAAGGTTTTTCTCCAGTATGAATTCTCTGATGCTGAGTAAGGCTTCCACTGTGACTGAAGGCTTGCCCACATTCTTTGCATTCATAGGGTTTCTCTCCAGTATGAATTCTTTGATGTAAAGTAAGGGCTGAGCTGTCATTGAAAGATTTTCCACAATCCCCACAAATAAAGGGTTTCTCCCCTGTGTGAGTTCTCTGATGTCGAATAAGATACATACTCTGTCTAAAGGCTTTTCCACAGTCAGCACATTTATAAGGTTTCTCTGCAGTGTGAATTCTCTGATGAAGAAGAAGTGGTGAGCTGTCACTGAAGCACTTACCACACTGATTACACTTAAAGGGTTTCTCCCCAATATGAAGTGTCTTATGTCGAGTAAGGTGAATTTTTTGTCTGAAAGCTTTCCCACATTCGCTACAATTATAGGGTTTCTCTCCAGTATGAATTCTCTGATGTAGAGCAAGGGACCAGCTGTCACTAAAGCATTTAATACAGTGATTACACTGATAAGGTTTTTCCCCACTATGAAGTGTCTTATGTCGAATTAGGTGCATTTTTTGTCTGAAGGCTTGTCCACAATCACTACATTTATAAGGTCTCTCTCCAGTGTGGATTCTCTGATGTTGAATAAGGTGCATACTTTGTCTGAATGCTATTCCACATTCACTACATTTAAAGGGCTTCTCTCCAGAAGGAATTCTAGCATGCTGAATAAGGTGCCTCCTCTGTGGGAAGCTTTGCCCTAACTCATCAAAATCGTAAGATTTCTTTCCACCAGGTAGTCTATAATATCGAATAAGGTCTGAGTGATAATTGAAAGCTTTGCTACATTCATTATACTTATAGGATTTCTTCCCAAAGGCAATTCTACTTCGCCTTACTAGTTCTGAATACTGTTTAAAGTTATTTCCACGTGTGTCATATCTATGGAGAGTTTTTCTAAGAGCAACGTTCTCTTGTGCATCAGTGATTAACATCATACTGAAACTTCTTCCAAACTTACTACATTCTTGATCATTCACTTCACTGGAAGTGTTATTGTCGGTGACTGTTACTTGCCTTAAATCTCTCTCATGGTTGCTGAGTTGTTTCTCAAATATAGCATCATATTCCCAGACCTGTTCCAACTTAAAGTCCAAGGGAACATTCATCTGGAGGTTTTCTTGCAATGATTCTTCCATAGGAATGCCATCCTTTGAATCTATCTCCATGGACCCAAGACCCATATCATCATCTGAAAAAAATTAAGATATTTAGACAGATGGATAGACAAAATAAGACATACAGATAAGTGTCCCTTGCCTATTACACTGAGAGAAAGGAAATTGAAGAGTAAACCTTCTTTCACGGAGGACATTTTTCCTAGGGCACTTACTCATTAAAAATATATTAAGCGCCCACAGACTGTGCTAGGAACTAAGGATATAAAGACAAAAAGAGAAACAGTTCGTGTCCTGTAATGGGAATGGAAATTTGTCTTCCCTGCCCCTTAATAGCTCTAGGGGAGTTTGGAGACCTCTCCTGCTTTGAAAGTAAACTCTGCCCCCTAATAGGCTGAATGTAATCATTTGGAGCCTGTGATGGAGGGAATTTGCTGAAGGGTAGAGCAGAACCTACAGGAAGCTTCCCTGCTGTGAAGATAAACTCTGTCCCCTAATAGGCTGAATGTAGACACAAGGAGCCTGTGGTGGGAGGAGTTTGATTAACAGAAGCAGAGCCCATAGGAAGCTGGTAGCCAGAGCCAGAGAGACAGTGGGAGAGAGAGCAGGTTCAGGAAGGAGACAGAGAGGCTCATGAATAATATTGATCTAATATTGGTTTGTGGGAAGGCTAAAGGATGCTGTGGCTCTCAGTGTTATTATGGCTTCTTAGTGTCTTTGGTACTATGATGGAATCAGCTTACTGGTTTGAGGATTCAGTTTTCTGGTGTCTAAATAAATGTTCAAATTCTGTCCTCTACCTGGAGAATTTGTTATATCTTGTGATCGAATATCATGTGATATTTACAACCATGGTCTTTATCGTGATCATGGGCATTTGTAAATATTGCATTGGCACTACATGTCCTCAAAAGCATATGTACTAGAAGATATGTACTATGGTGGGAGAGGAAAAAAAAAAGATAAATACAAGGTCATTTGAGGAGATAAGCAACACTAACTCCTAGAGAGATCAAGCAAGGTTCATGGAAGAGGTTCTTTTTGGGCTGATCCCTGAAGGAAAAGAAGGAATGTGAGCCAGGAGGAGAGTGAAGGAGTATATTTCAAGCATGGGGCGTGGCCTGGGCAAAGGCATAGAGGTGGGGGATAGAAGAGCAGATAGAACAATATAGATTTTATAAAAATGAGTAACATAAAATAAGGCTGGAGCCAACCTTTAGAAAACTTTAAAAGCAAGGCTAAGCAATTTGTGTTTTATCTAAACCAGTGGTTCTCAACCTTCCTAATGCCGTGATCCTTCAATAGTCATATGCGGGCGTGTCTGCATGTGGGCAGACCCGCCTGGAGACAGATAGAGGAGGTTGCTAAGACCATGGGAAATATGTTTTCTGATGGTCTTAGGCGACCCCTGTGACCCCTGTGAAAGGGTGGCTCAACTCCAAAGGGGTCGCGACCCACAGGTTGAGAACCGCTGGTCTAAACCCTTAAGGCAACAGGAAGCCACTGCAGTTTTCTGAGTAGGGCAATGACATGGTCAAACCCACATCACACTTAAGACATTCCTGGCAGCTCTGCCATAGGTGGAGTAGAGAGTGGAATGACTGAAAGAGTAAGGAAGACTTACTACAGTGAATGTAGAAAACCTTACTCAGTATGAGCAGAGGCACACTGAAGAGAAACCCATGGCATATGATTAGGCAGGAAAGACTTAAGCAAAGGCACTTGTCCTCCTCAACTCCACAATGCTGGCAAACCTTCAGGCACCCAGGAAGTATGACTTAGAATAGAAGGAGGTATGATAATGGAAAAGTCTATGAATTTGGATTCAGACAGCCTAGGCTAAAAGCCTAACCATCACTTACTACCTGTGTAACCCTGAATAAGTCAATTAACCTCTCTGGGCCTCAGTTTCTTTATCTGTAAAATGAAGGGAGAGATCAGATGTATTTGAAGATCCTTCCGGTTCTATGTCTATGGTTCTATAGCCCAGAGTTTATTGCTGAAGGGGAATCTCAAATATCCAGATATCTGCCAATGCCAAAAGTAGAGCAAAGGCTTTCTTGATCTGACCCAAAGATGATTTCATCCTCTGAAAGGTAGAGGAACTAACAAGGCAAACTTCTACTCAAGATCTGATTCTCACCAAGAGGGAAGAACTGGTTACTACAGTGGAAATGACAAGAATTTTGGGGAAAAGGGACAACTTCCTCTTAGGTTTTGTGAGAAAGGCAGAAAGAAAATCAAGTCCCAAAGAGATCCCAGAAGTGGGAACAGGACCCATACGTACAAAAATATTTATTGCAGCTCTCTTTGTGGTTGCAAAAAACTGGAAATATAGGGGATGCCCATCAACTGGGGAATGGCTGAACAAGCTATGGTATATGAATGTAATGGAATACTATTGTGCTATAAGAAATGGGAAAGAGATGGACTTCATAATTACCTGGAGAGGCTTATACAATTTGATGCTAAGTGAGAAGAGCAGAACCAGGAAAAGCTTGTACACAATCACAGACACATCGTACATATGACGACCAACCTTGATAAACTGGACTATCCTCAACAACGCACAGGTATGAGACAACTCTACAAGCCTCAGGATGGAAGGAGATGTCTACATTCAGAGAAAGATCTAGAAAGACTATAGTTTAAATGGAGACTGAAGC
>CM053582.1:71907839-71992326 GCA_028627135.1 Pseudochirops cupreus
AGAATTAACTGTTTCTCCCCTTCCCCCAGCTGTACTGTGTCTTTCCTGCCCCCAGCCTAGAGGTATTTCCTCTCAAACCATTAACTCTCCATTCAAGGCACTACCTCCTTTTGTTCTAGTAAACAAAACTCATCCATTTGCAAATCTGGATGGGTACATCTCATTTAATTTGACCTCAAATCTGACCATTGGTTGACTTTATGACATTTCAGGGCTAAAACCACACCTCCAAGCCCTGGCATCCTGCCATTTCTCCCAGTGTATTATGGGTAAAACACACGCGCAGTTGATGTGAAGGGTGCATATCCCTTTAAGTATTAGTTACACCCTGGCTCCTCCCAGGTCCCTCCCTAACTCCACCTCTGTACCCCTAATTAGCCTAATGAGCTTATGCTTGACAGTGTTAGGTCTTTAAAGACTGTATTTCTCCCTCCTGCTCTTTGCAGGTAGGTTTTTTCTAGCAGATCCCTGTCCACTAAAGAGCGTCACACTTTCAGGCTTTCTCTGACTCCTCCCCACCCCTTGCATCTTGCAAGCTTTTTCTAGCCAGGTTTCCTTATCCCATCCCTTTTGCCCTGTGAATCAATAAACTTTTATAAATCTGCCAAAGGACAGCTGAGCCTGTAATTCTTTTCAGATGCCAAACCTAGAAAGGATTTCTCATTAGAAATCCCCCAAAACCTATACCTCATCACTTCTAGGCATCAGAAAAGCCAAACATGCTGGTGTCTCCTTCATCTGGGAATTTGCAGGACCCTGCCAGGAGGGCTCCACAGTCAGAGAATGTCATTAACCCTGGAAGAGCTCATAGAGATCATTTCATCCAACCCCCTGATTTTATAAAAAAGTAAGCATCCACTGGAGTGAATGACTAACTAGCTCACCATCACACAGAGGCAGAGATCGGACTTAAAGACCAAAACATCTGCGTAGGATTGGCGCCTTGTCAGCATTTTCCACCATGCGGCCCCCAGATGTTAGAGCATATGTTCCCATATGCTTCACCTTTAATTTCCAAACACATCTCTCCTCCCTTCTCAAGAGCTATCTCGGTGGGTGCCTTTCCTTTCCCACCTCCCCTTTTGGAGCACCTTTTTGTGAGAAATAATCATTTTACCACAAATAACACCTGGCCATTAGTGAATTTAGAAAAAAAAAGATTTTTATTTCACATCATTTCAGACAGGTGACCTGGCCTTCACCCCCTTGTGAAAAAGGGTAATTTAGCACAATTACAAAGCCCTTTTATGATTTCTATCCTGATTCACATTTTCCCCTTTGTCAGGCATTTCAGGGTTCACAGCCTATCTGAAAACACCCAAACCCCACCCCCACCCTCAGGGGTCTACACCCCTGTTTACATCTCTCATTTCCACATTTCAATTCCCCCTTCTCCCTTTCAACCTCATTTTCTTTATACTTTATTTAATAAAGGAAATGCCAAGCCATAAAATGCTTTTAGCCTCATCCTAATTTGTCTGCCTCATCCACAGCAAGAGAAAGGAATTTTCTCAATTGCTATGAGAATTAGCCCAGGATAGCCATAAGAAGAGTCCTATTATCTAAGACAGTGCCTACATCTGACCAGGCAGTTTTTTGATATACAGATAAAAGACCTTCTCAGAACAAAAGGAGTCTGCTTTTAGATATGCTGATTAATAGGCAGCCCACATCCCTTACTGTTTTCTTCTACAATCAGTTTCTCTTTTACATTAACAACAAGTATGACTCCTTAGGTTTCACAAATTTTGTTTGTATGATTCCTGTGGAAACAAAATTCAATCATCCCTTACAATTCCTCATGACCAAGTGGAATTTAGGGAGGCCAGCTTCTAGATATGAATGACTCATTATGGGGTTGAATCTCCTAACTGGCTGCCAAGATGGTGTAGTGGTAATAGGAATTTGAAGATCTTCCCTGCCCCTTAACAGGCCAAATGTAATCTCATGGAGCCTATGGTGGGAGGAGTTTGCTGAACCCGTGGAGCAGGAAAGGTAGAGCAGAACTGGGAGGAAGCTGGGAGTCAGAGCAGTTAGAGCTGGGGGAGAGAGAGGATGCAGGCAAGGAGACAGCTGGCTTGTGTTTGTCTGTGGGAAGGCTTTGGGATGCTGTTACTTCCTCTGGTGATAAAGTGTAAAACTTCTTTGTTGTTTTGATGGATTTGGTTTTCTGGTGTTGGGATTTGGCTTTCTGGTGTCTGAATAAATGTTTTGCTCCTGTCTTCTGTATGGAGGGTCTGTTACATTTTGCAATTCAGAACTATGCTGACATAGTCATAGTCACCATTGGTGCTATGAATATTCCCTTGGCAATACAGATGGAGTTCCAAGGTCCAATCACTAATTCCTCCCCAGGAGAGATGATTCTGAACCATCCTAAGAACCATCTTGCTCCAAGCTATCAGCACTTGTCCTACCTAAGCAAACTTATGCCTGAGGTGGAACTTTAGTTATCCCTGCCACATCAAGGGGGTTAGGAGTAGGGTGCCCCCAGAGATCTGGCAAATTCATATAAAGTTTTTTGACACTTCATACCAAAGAAGAAGTCTGTGACTATTAGAAAGGTTCGAGGGACATAATTTATAGGTAATTTAATCATTTTATTAATAAGGCCAGCAGGTTATTAATAAAAGGATAGTCATTTGGCTGTCTCTCTTAGACCAAAGACCCCAATGGTGGTGGGGTCACAGTTCATATGCCCTTTGAAGAGTACGTTTTCCAGAGGGATGGGAATCAACTTGAATTGGTTAACACAATGGGAGGTGTGGGCTATAGTAAAATGAATGTCTTGGGGTACATGACTTAGGTCACTCAAATCTTGGTCAAAAGAGACACCAATTTCCATATCACTTGTCTTGATAATAAGGAGAATCAATCTTTCCCCAGACCTCTCTGAGTGAACACAATGAGAAAGACTATACCCATCAGCCCTAACTTAGAATTTCTTTTACTGTCTGATTATATTTTGGCCTGGGTAAATCTCTAAGAGAGATTTCCCAAGCTGGTTGGTTTCTAGATGAAGAAGTAGAAAAAGGGATCAACATTGGTCCTAATACAACAATTATTAAATATGAGAGAAATATTCATTTCTCACAAGTCTGAATTTATTCTTATTCTTTTATGGGGTACTTACAGCACCTTACTGCAAAATTTGGGTTAAGTATTTGGTCATAGGCTCTGTATTGTCTTCTGGCCTTCATGGTTCATCTGCAGTTTCTGCAAAATTCCCCCCAAAATTTCCATTTAATTTCTTATGCCAACCCATGAAAAAAAGTCATGATGTAGAAGGAATAATTGTCCCTTCCTTTCGTGTCTTAATTCCTTGATCCAGGGCCCTTAGAGAAAAGTCACAGCCGTGGCATTTCCCACTGCAGTAGTGATGATGCTGATGAGGGGGAAATGTCTGTACCAGGCAGTTCAGTTACCACCAGGAGAGAGTGCCCATGTAGCAACAGTAGTAGAGTGGAGCCAGTGGAAAAGGAAACATAATGGAAAAAGAAACCACCAGAGAGATCACTTTTAGCATTTGATTGTACTATGCTGGTTAGATAGGAAATGTGAAATAGATAATTAGTAGCTTTGCGAAAACTTTCATGTCCCAGTGAGTCTTGAATACAAGTCTCCTAACTGATTTTGCTAGTAGGAGTGAGAGGGGAAACAAGCACCTATGTGCCAAGCATCATGCTGAGTGCTTTACAAACATCTCATTTGATTCTCCCAATCCCGTGAGGCAGGTGCTATTATTATCCCCATTTCACAGTTGAGGAAACTGAGGCGGACAGTTGTTAAGTGTCTTACCCTGGGTCACACAGCTAATTTAAGTGTCTGAGGCCAAAGTTGAACTCGGGTCTTCCTTATTCCAAGCCCAGAGCTCTATCCAATATACTACCTAGCTGCTGATGTTACTGAATCATTCCCTTTTGTTCACTACAATTATTCTATACTTTAGAATCCCCCTTTTGGGGGTGGGAATAAAGGATATTTCATATCTGGTTTAGGTTTGTACATTGGGTACCTTTTGTATTTTTTTTTACTTCTTCCCTTTGTAAGGGGAAACCCTAGGCTAGAGCCAAAATATAATTGTCCCTGGAATGACCACTGTGGGGTTGACCAGCCAATGGATATGAGAATTGGGGAGCTTACTTACTCTAACACAGTGGTTCTCAACCTTCCTAATGCCCTGACCCTTTAATACTCCTTTATGGGTGTATCTGCATGTGGGCGGACCCGCCTGGAGATGGATAGAGGAGTGATGTCTCAGTTCCTAAGACCATCGGAAATATGTGTTTTCCAATGGTCTTAGGCAATCCCTGTGACCCCTGTGAAAGGGTCGTTCAACCCCCAAAGGGGTCGTGACCCACAGGTTGAGAACCATTGCTCTAACAAGAAGTCAGACTTCCCAGCATTGAACTTAGTACTCAAACATATAGCTAGTATAAAGCAGTCAGGGCTGTGATTCCCAACAGCAGGTTTCTCTAGCCTCTGTTCTGGATAATAAAAAAAATTATTTTTAAAATTAGTTCCACAAAACTAACACATCAAGGAGTCTGACACTACCTTCAGTATTTCATCCAATTCCCACCTCAGCAAAGAAGGAGGAGGAGTGCGTTTTTTCACATCTCCTTCAGAGACAAACTTTTGTCATCATAATTACAATAATAATATTGTGTTCAGCCATATCTGACTCTCCATGACCCCATTGGGGGTTTTCTTGGCAAAGATACTGGAGTGGTTTGTTAATTCTTTCTCCAGTTCATTTTACAGAGGAGGAAACTGAGGCAAACAGGGTTAAGTGGCTTGCATAGGGTCACAAGGGTAGTATCTGAGGCCACATTTGAACTCAGGAAGATGAGTCTTCCTGACTCTAGGTCCAGGACTCTACCCTCTGAGCCACCCAGCTTCCAATAATAACATTAGTACTTTAATATCTGTTATATTATACCAACATACATATATATGCTAATATATATATTAGTGTGTTAATAACATAGTACTTTAAGGTGAGATACACACACACCACACACACACACTCTCATTTGATCCTCACAACCTTGGGAAGCAGATAACTATTATTATCCCCACTTTACAGATAAGGAAACAGACAGAGGTTAAATGACTTGCCAGAGTCACACAATTAGTGTGTTTAAGCAAACTTGAGCTCAGGTCTTCCCTGACTCCCGGTCTAATACTCTAGCCACCGTGCCACCTAGTGGCTTCACAGTTTTACACAGTTACATGGCTGTAGTCTTGTACAATTTTCCTTGTTTTAGTTATATCACTCTGCATCAATTAATGTAAAATCTTCCCATGTTTCTCTGAATTCATCTTTTCTTATGGCACAGTAATACTCCATTACATTCATGTGCCATAATTTGTTTAGCTTCTAGGTGTCTACTTTGTTTCCAGGTCTTTAATACTATAAAATGTACTACTGTGAATATTTTGGTATATATGCGGTTTTCTTTGACCTCTTCTGGGTATATGCCTAGCAGCAGAATCTCTGTGTTAAAAGGATAAACATTTTGGGGTGGCTAAGTGGCACAGTTGGGGCAACTAGGTGGTGCAGTGAATAGAGCACCAGCCCTGGAGTCAGGAGGACCTGAGTTCAAATGTGGGCCTCAGACACTTAACACTTACAAGCCATGTGACCTTGGGCAAGTCACTTAACCCCAAATTGCCCTGCCTTCCCCCCTCCAAAAAGCAAAAAAAAAAAAAAGGATAAACATTTTAATAGTTTTATTACCATAATTCCAAATGGCTTTCCACAGTGGTTGGGCCAATACATAGTTCCACCATCAATGTATTAATACACCTGTTTCTCTATAGCCCTTCCCACACTTGACTATTTCCATCTATCTTTAATTTCTCAGATCATTTCACACTGAAGTGGTGTGGTTCTGAGTTATTCATTTGGCATTATTTAGGAAGTTTCCCATAATTCTACATATCTCTTACAAATGCTACTCTTTATAGTGAGATAATCCTTCTGGTATTGATATCCTAGTCTCTTCAGCTATTCCTTAGTCCTTAGTTCCTGAATTATGAAATTACTCACCATTTTTACTATAGAACATGTTGAAGCTAGAAATATCTTTTAATACTTCAATTTTTATATGCAACAATACAAGAAGCTATGTAGCATGAATCAAGGAGTCCTGGGAAATAATAGGTATGATTAATAACGTACTATTAATAATGTAAAGCCTCAGTGGAGAAGTCTGATGGGAACTGGGTTTTGTGCATCATGGACAAAGTTGATTTTGGCACTCAATTTCAGCATCAGGGACAAAGTTGATGTTGGCACTCAATTTCAGCAGCTTAATGCCCCCAATTATCCAGTCTTCTTCCTGATCAAGGGCTTTCCTACATGGCTCATCTTGGCCTAAAGGGCTTCTCTATCTTTAACCTAGGGGGGATAATTACAGCACACTGTTAATTGACAAAATCCAAAAGGGTTCTTTTCTTATCCCTTCTTCCAGTCTCAGCTTGGGCTAGAAGGAAACAGAATTTCCTCTCTCTTAAAGGACCAGGGAAACAAAGCTCTTGTTCCCAATGCCTATCCTCTACTATCATTAGTCACGAAAGAAGGATGCTCAGCTGCACTTTGATTATTAAAAAAAAAAAAGAAGATAAGACAGCAGAGAAATTGAAAGGGTTACAGACAAGGTAACAAATGTAAGCACCACCCACTTTTCATGTGGCAGTTCTGAAGGACAGATCACCTGTGTCTCCTTTTCTCCCCTAGCAGGACAGAAGGGATGGGTGGCATAAGCAAGAGTTCCCATCTTAAGTGCAACAGTGTCAGCCAGAATGACCTATCAACTCTTAGCCAGTAGAACTCCTGAGAACTGCTGCTGTGAGTAACTTTAAGGATCTAATCACATAGTATAGTGAACTCTCTATTTATTCAGCAAGAAACTAAAGCACAACATTCCCAACTATGTAACATAACTTATTACTAAGGTGGCCACATAGTCTTAAATAAAACATATCATTTAGGAAGTCACAATCTCCTCAATCAATACATGGTATCCAAGTAAAGTCCTCTTTCATCTTGACTCCAGGCTGGTTTCCAATCATCCTTAAGCCAATCATCCTTAAGGGTTAGCAGAAAGCACAAACTGTGACCTCTAGGTCACAGTAAGTCATAATCTCATCAGCCAACACAGAGTACCCAAGTAAAGTCTTCTTTCATCTTGACTCCAGTCTGGCTTCCAAACCACTCAGCTGGGGCCAACTGCTCCCAGCTCTTGCCTAGATTCATACATAGGCAGCTCTATGCTCCTGTTCTATATCTCAGCTCATGGGGACTGCTCCGCTCCAAACTGCACAGTTTCTGGTTCTAGAAAGACAAAGCTTAACAGAGCTACAACAATATTTACACACATTAAGCTTAACAGAGCAACAATAATATTTATATACTTTACCAACACTATCATCTCAGTTCACTTTCTGTATGACAAAGTAACACAAATCAACAGACAAGGCTTCTGTCAGAGAAATCAAACACAAATCAACAGTAAAGTCCTCTTTCAGGACTTCTGTAACACCAGTAAAGTCCTCTTTCATCAGACAAAATGCTTCTGTCTGACAAAGTAACAACAACACAGACAGAACAACAGACAGAGTGCCAACATCACAATCCTTCTCTCTCAGCTCTGCTTGATCCCAGCCCTGCTCTAGCTTTTCTCTGCTCTGCTCCTTCCTGTTCCACCTTTCCTGTTATGCTTTCAGCAAGCTCCTCCCACTGTGGGCTCCATGTGATTACATTAGGCCTATAAAGGGCAGGAAAGGTCTTCAAACTCCCTTAGGCCTATTAAGTACAACACAATGAATACTGTTTCCAACTGAGACTCTTGATACAATCAAAGGTGAGGCTTAAAGGCTCTTGAATAGCTGAAAGAAGACACAAAGTACTGCTTTGCTTGCCATTACAGACTCTCAGACACAGGGCCTGGAGAACAACATGCCTGGGGCCAGAGTGTATAGCCTATGCCCATCATGGAGTGTACAAGTCAGGATTCATTTCCTCCTTTTCCAAAGTCTCCCTCATAATAGCAAGTTCCATGTCACCAATTTGGTAAACTCTGGGACAGGGTCTGCTGGGCTCTTCTTGGAATCTAACATCTCTCTGGCCATGCTCTAAGCACAGTTGCTACATATAAAAGCATCTCTCATGGTGGCATGGATACAACCCTGGTTTCTCAAGACTTTGACAACAGAGCCCAAGTCCTCGTTGGTCCTAGGTCTAACTATGATTGAAGGAACTCATCATCAGAGAGTGGGTCACCAGATGACTGACTGGGGGGAGGGAGCATGTGACTCACAAATAACATTGAGCACAGGGCCTATCTACATCAGTGGAAGGAGTAACTGAAGGAAGCATCTACTCCTATAGATGAAATCACAGATCTCTGAAACAGTTGCTTCTTTGGGAGATATTTCTCTATATAGAAATTACTAGGAAAAGGCCCCCATATGGGGACTGGTTTCATGAGGATTTAATGGAGATACTGGCCAATGAAGGCCCAGTTGTTGCAGCATGTACAATTTACTCTACCTGCTGCATTATCTATATGGAGGTTTGCTGAGCCTCCTTCTGGAAATACATAATGGGGGGATCTTTCCCTTCCTCCTTCAGAGCCTGGGGAGGTATTTTCTATTTCTTGTTGGCTTACTCTATGGCAGTGGTTCTCAACCTTCCTAATGACGTGACCCTTTAATATTCATATGTGGGCATATCTGCATGTGGGCAGACCCACCTGGAGACGGATAGGGGAGCAGTGTCTCAGGTCCTAAGACCATCGGAAATATGTTTTCCAGTGGTCTTAGGCGACCCCTGTGACCCCTGTGAAAGGGTCATTCGACCCCCAAAGGGGTCGTGACCCACAGGTTGAGAACTGCTGCTCTATGGTGACAAAAAGCCTCTTAACTGATGGCTGAACTAAGCCGGAGTTCTCTAACAAAAGACTGTAACAGAAGAAATCTCTCTTCCCTGGTGGCAAGCCCAAGAACTGGTCTATGTAAGCCTCTGGGTGGTAACAGGTGCTGGGGGCAGAGTGAGTGACAGCAGCAGTGAAAGAGGCAGCATCCCTATGTTCCCACTCACCTGCCATGTGGTCACAAATACACAGCTCCTTTGTTCTGTTTTCCATGTGCTTTCCTCATCTTAGGTGAATCAATGTCAGAGATAAAATGGACCAAATTATGACAATATGAACTTTTAAAGGTTTGAAAAAAGCCCAGAGATTCAGCCACTGGAGTCTCTGTCAGTCTTCAGGTAGCCATAGCAGCCTTAAGTGGTCTGTCTGCTTGACCCAGGCCAGCAGTGAATCCCTGCAAGCAAGGGAGTGAGTCATTTGTCCATCAGCTATGCCACACTCAGAAGTGAACTAGCTAGGGGGAATAATTTTTAACCACTACTTTACACACTAATAAATTTTAACCACTACTATGAGCCCATTGTCCCTAGGGATCAAGAGGATGTGTAAAGGGGAAGAAGGTTCAATGTACTTTGGTTCTTGCTCTACCTTCTGAGTAAATATCCCCATGTAAGTTAATTAATATTAACTAGTTAATCGATATAGAGAAAACATGCTGGATGAGTATAGAAAACTTCCAGGAGTCTCCCCAGGCTCCACTAATGGAATGTTCCCCTCTCCTATAAATTAATAAAATGGAGATGTAGAGAACTTTCAGGGGTCCCCCAGCCCCACTAATGGAATGTTCCTCTCTCTCATACAAACTTCTATAAGGTCACAGGGCAGATAATCAGGAGGACATATAGTTTTGTTTGTTGATGTCTCCATACACAGTCTTATGATATAGACCTAATAAATAACTAAGATTCAGGGTAGATAATCAGCAAGACTGGTAATCTTGTTTGTTTGTGCCTCTGGACGTGGTCCTAGGATAAAGTCTTAATAAATAACTAGCCTTAAGCTAGGGTAAAGAGTGATCAAGATCAAAGGAGGGTCCTTGTACATTGTCTGCATTTTTTCTGCTCAGGTAGATCTTCTGCTAGGGGCATATAAACTTTGTGGGCTCCTTGTATCTTTGGCTCTGTATGAAATGGCTCTGTAATAAACAGACTATTGAATAAACCCCCGTCTCTTTACTCACTGGTTGCTAGCCCACCTAATTGTGTTGGTCACGGTAGATGAGGGCTCATGAGCAACAGCAGCCTTGAGGCCACACGTAGCCTTCTGGGTCCTTAGGGGCAGCATTTTGACTGAGTCCAAGTTTTACAGAACAAATCCTTTTATGAAGGGGATTTGTTCTGTTAAGTTGGGATTCAATCAAAGTGCTGCACCACAGGACCTAGAGGACCACAAGCAGAGTTGAGAAAGTAGTCCCAGAGTCTGTACACTACAGATATTGTGATCCCTTCAGTCTTTGTATCTTGCCACTTGTATTTTCTAAGCCCAGATCACTAGCGTACTTCACTGGAAGCTGGTCTCAACCAAGGGCCTAATTATGTTACTGTCTAATGCATCTCTCTCCACCCTCTTCACAAGAATGTGACATATTTTATTAACACCTTTGCTAAAATCTGAGCAAACTATATCCACAGCATTTCTCTCATACTAGCGTGGAACAAAGGAAATTAGGTTATTTAGGCACAACTTGTTCTTGACAAGAAGCCAACCTTGCTCCGTCATTACCATTTCCCTTTCTAGATATTCACCAAGCAGCTCCTTAATGATCTGTTCAAGGAGTTCCCCTGAAATTCACATCAAATTCAGAAGCCTCTGCTTTCCAGATTCCATTCTTTTCCTGTTTTTGAAAATTGGGACATTTGCCCTTCTTCAATCTCGGGGCACCTCTCATCTTCCTATGTTCTTTAATCTATCACTGACAGAGGCTCAGCAATCATACCTGCCAGTTCGTTCAAGATTGAGAATGCCTTTCACCCAAGAATGCTAAATGTTCACTTACTATCTCCTTACTTATCCTGAGAATCAACTGACTGTTGGTCATTCCTATTTTGGCATTTGCAATGTAAAGGTTATCCTTCTCTGCAAAGAAAACAGATGCCAAGCAAGATGCTGCTAGCTCTTCCTTCTCTGTTATTTTTGTCCTAGCCCCACAAAGCAAACGTCTTATCCCTTCTTTGATCCTTTTTTTCTTCCCAATATAATTTTAAAAGCCCCTTTTTGTAGTCCTGAGTATCTTCTGCCAGGCTTAGTCCATTCTTAGCTTTGGCATTCCTGATATTACTTTTATAGAACTGTGTCATGCTCCTACTACATTCACCTTCTGTAACTTGGCTTCCTTCCAATCTTTGTACTTTTTTTTAAACTGTTGGTTGGCGTGTTCTCTGTGCATTCACATTAGTCACGCCCCTGTAGCCCATTCATTCCTGGAAATTCCCTCAGTTCCTGGGACCTTGTCCCCCTGGAATGTCCAATCATCTCTGCGGCTTTGTCAACTTAGAATATTTCTTTGTGAGATCAAAGGAAAAGGAAAAGGACCTCCATGTACATTATTTATAGCAGCTCTTTTTGTGGTGGCAAACCGAGGGGATATCAATTGCAGAATTGCTGAACAAGTTGTGGTAAATGATTGTAAAGGAATACTACTGTACTATGAGAAATGATGAGCAGGATGCTTTCAAAAATCCTGGGAAGATTTACATGAACTGACGCAAAGTGATATAAGCAGAACCAGCACATTGCACACAATAACAGCAATACTGTACAATGACCAACTGTGAATGACTTACCTATTCTCAGCAATGCAATGATCCAAGACAAATCTGAAGGACTTATGACAAGAAATGCTATCCACCTCCAGAAAAAGAATTGATGGAATCTGAATGCAGACTAAAGTATACTTTCTTTTTATTATTCTTGGGGTTTTTTTGGTCTGCGTTTTCTTTTGTAACATGGCTAATATGGAAATGTTTTGCACGACTACACATGTGTAATCTATATCAAAATGCTTGCTTCTAAAGAAGGGGAGAGGGGAGAGAATTCAGAACTCTTTTTTTTTTATTAACGGATGTTATTTTGTTTACATGTAACTGAGAAAAAAATAAATTTTTTAAAAAAGGAATCACTTCCCTCCACCCCCAAAGGAATGTCTCTTTGTCCCATTCTCCCACTGGTGAATTTCCAAGTTGTGTCTGAAGCCTCCATTTTGTGGAAGACTCCAGGCCAGGCTTCTTTCTCCTCCCAGGCCTTTCCATCTGCCAGGAACTGAACAAGACCATGAACCCATCTTCATGTATTTTCTCTCCCAACTTTGTGATTTCCTTCAAAGGAGGGACTGTCTTGATTGTCCATTTGTATTACTCAGAGCTTAGTACAGTGCTTAGCAACACAGTAAGCACTTAATAAATGCTTTTCCATTCCATTTCTGGGGTAGAAATGTTGTAAATGTTAGGGGGAAGTGACCAGCAGGCTGTCTTGCTACATTAAATATAAGAAACCCAAATGTAAACTAATAATTCAACACACAGTGATACTACCCTCTAGAGCAGTGGTTCTCAACCTTCCTAATGCCACGACCTTTTAATACAGTTCCTCATGTTGTGGTGACCCCCAACCATAAAATTAGTTTCATTGCTACTTCATAACTGTAATTTTGCTACTGTTATGAATCATAATGTGGACATCTGATATGCAGGATGTATTTAAATTGAACATAATCCACAGGTTGAGAACCGCTGCTCTAGAGTTTGGCAAATTCATAACCTCAATTATGGCAGTGAAGCTATAGAATAATTAGGCTCTGAAGAATGGATTATTGCCATCATTATGAGACTGGTTTATTATTCAGAATGCCAACTTCATATTATATGTGGTTCGGTTTAGAACTGAACTCTTCCCTAATAGATTCTGTTAATAGAAATACAGGATTGAGAACTGGAATGATCCACTAGTCCCACCCTCTCATTTCATAGAAAAGGAAACCCAAGTTAAGTTCTTTGACCAAGGGGTAGTACAGAAAAGATTCAGGATTTGAACTCAGCACTTCTGATCCCAAATCAAATACTTTTTCCACTCTACTAATTCTTAGAGGTCTTGCATGGTCAAGGGTACTACATGAGAACCTATGTTCTAAATAATGCCTCCTAGAAGGTGAGATAATATTAGAATGGAATTAGAAGAAGAAAAAAACATATATAGTTCATTTTCCCTGGAGTTGGGGCTTTCCAGACTCTACAATGACAACAAATAAATTACTCAACAACAAACAAAAACTTTACATTTTTAAAGTGCTTTATTCGTGGTTTATAAAGCAATTTCCTCACAACAATCTTGTGAAGGAGATAGTGCAAATATTTGTGTCCTCATTTCACACAAGAGGAAGCTAGGGTATCTTATCTGTGGCAAAGTGATTTGTTTGCTCACTGTCCCACAGCTAGCGCCAGAACCAAGACTGAAAGCCAGGTTTACTGACTCCAAGTCCAGGGTTCTTCACATTAAAACTGCATTGTCTCCCAAAACAGATGTGTCACACTTGCACTCGCCAATTTAAAATGTAATTGGGAAATGTTAAACAAAACGAAAAAAAAATACAATATAGATGATGTTCATTTATGGTTTTCTAAGTCAATAAGCGGCCAACAGGGACCTGTTTCTACTTGAGTTTGATACACTGTCCTAAACCATAAATTTTAACTAAAGTTACCCCAAACCTTACAGAGCTTTTATCATTAAGAAGTAGGAAGGGGAAAGATATCCTAAGGGACTAAAGTATGCCCTAAAATTACACCACAACGTTGCATATGGTCTGCACAGTAAAAAGGTGAGGTCAGAGGGAATAAGCAAAAGGTAGACTGTGCTAGTAATATATAATATAATCTAGACTAATGGCCGCCTCCGGAAGGAAGGGCTCAGTGCTTTATTAGAGTATGAATCAAGAAAGAGTCCATGCCATTGGCCAAAGTACATGCCTTTGAACATGAAGAACGGTCCAGCGTAATACCCTTTCTCAACTATAGTTTTGCTGATCTGGTTAATTTCAGCGACGTTATCCACAAAAAGAGTTATGTCTGGCCTCTTCATTATTAAGTGCTTTAAAAAAATTGTTCCTATGCATTATTCCTATAGGTAATACTTCTAAAATTGTGTCAAATAGAAACAGTGAAATAGCATTGTTTTGTACCTATTTTTAAGTGGGAATGATTCTGTTACTCTATTGCATATATAATTTCATTGTTTCAAGTAGAGATTTTAAAATAAAGTTTAAAGATTTCCATTCCACTATTAATTTTTTTTTAAGTCTTGAATGAATACTAACAGTTTGTCAAACAACTGTGATTCTCTGCCCCCTTGCCTGACACTGAGCCACCATCGTACAGAAAGTGGAAGGAAGTTAGACAGAACTGAGGGTCATTTTTTCTTTTTGTTTCTTTATTCCATGCCCCCACCACCACCACCAAAAAAAAAAAACTATCCCCAAATGTCTATTCTAGTGGTGATATGTCACCTATAATTAATCAAATGGGGACTTGTAAGCCAGATTTGGTCTGTTGCAGGGCCATATTCAAAGCCCTTGAAGTATGGCAAAACCAGACATTCTACTGGTACTCACCACTGTCATAATGGGCAAGAAAAGCAGGACTTTGTCAGTTCCTTAGCCAGTGACCAACAAGTGATCATAATGCTGGAAGAGTTAAATCATTCAGTCTTGAAATTTTTGCTATAAACGAAATCAGAAAAATGAAACTAGAGCTAAATGGAAGGAAGGCTCACAGGTATTCCCTGGAGAGAGGAATAAAAATGATGGCAGACTGGGTTTTGTTGTATGTACAGAAGGATAAAAAACTATTTCAATGAAGACTTGGTCATCTTGTATTAATAACACAGGTATCGTCACTATGAAGTAACTATATCTCACACATACCGAAGTCCACTGCTAGGGACAAAGTGCTAGAGAAATTCTACAAAGAACTTCATAAGACCCTCCAAACCCTATCAGTGATACTCGGACATTTGGGGACTTCGATGTAAAGGTGAGCAAAGGTGAAGGTCGGGATAAATCTTTGGAAAAGCAAGATTCAGGAGAAAGAATGAGAGGGGTCGAAGCCTTGTAGATTACGTGGAAGCCTTACATCTCGACATCATGCAGGCTTTCTTAGAGAATATAAAAAGGCATGGCAAATGCCATAAAGAATGAAAACGACGACATCTTAAAAGACAGGAAAATATTTGTTACTGACATGGGAATTATCCTTGAGTCGGGTGCGCATAGTAAGAAAGTTGATTTTTCAGGGTTAAGATCAGAATTTGTAAAAAATGAAATGAAAAATAATAAAAATAGTAGTAGTTAAGAATAATAATATAGTGCCTACTATGTGCTAAGCACTTTACAATTAATAAGTCAGCTGATCTTCACAACAACCCTGGAACTTACTATTACTATTCTCATTTTACAGATGAGGAAACTGAGGCAAAGAGAGGTTAAGTGACTTGCCCAGGGTCACACAGTTAGTACGTATGGAAGGTCAAATTTGAACTCAGTTGTTCCTGAGTCACAGCCCACTGCTTTCTTTACTAAGCCACCTAACTGCCTTGATGAGATAGAACACACAATTAAATCCTGAATTAAACAAATTATTGAAAATTTTAAAATGAGAAACAAGACAACAGAAATGACATCAATAACAATTACAATTTCATCCAGAAGTTTAACCGATATAAATTAACTGCAATGGGAAAACCAAAAGAACCCAGAAAGTGCTTTAGTCAGCAAACAACTAAATTGCTTGCCAAATGGAGAGGTGGCTGCCAAAGAGACCGAGTTAGAAACAGCGAGTTAGAGCATAAATTAGCGTGTAAAATCTTACCAAAAATGACAATTATGAGCAGTATTATGCTTATAAAGCAGAGGGAGGAAGATGGAAGGTAAAACCAGTTTAAAGAAAGGTTGGCAAGACAGCCAACTAAACAAAGACATCCCAAGGACAAATAAGAAAAATGGAAAAGATCTGCAAAAATCATTTCAATAAATCATTTTTACCCTCAAGGATAGTGGAATCACCCAGACTCTAGCATCACAGTCCCTAAGGTGCTTATGCAGGAGGTAGAAATTGCAGTAAAGAGAACAAAGATGGAAAAGCAGTCAGATTTGAGCAAGTTTATTTAAAGAGGATGTGTGCTGGAGGCAATACAATTGTGAAGGCATTGAGGGACGAATCTATCAGGCAGCTGAAATCGAGAAAATAGTCCAAAGGCATGGAAAAAATCTCAAATTTTACCAAAAAAAAGTGACTAAGAGATCATTAACTCACCATCTCTATGCCCGCTCTCCCATCTATACAAAATCTTTGAGAGTCATTCTTGACGAAGGCAGGAATTTGAAAGCAATTTCCCACAATGGATTGTAGCCTTACTATTTCACTGTTAATGGAACATCGCTGTCTTCAAAGGGCTAAATATACCTTTCACACAGAGGTCAACAGAGAGTGCAGAATTAACAGTGGCAGGCTACGGTACCTAACCAATGAAAAACTCCAGAGAAGAGGATGTCCTCAAGGAATGGCATCACAGGAAGAAAAGGAAGGCTGCTTATAGGGAAAGATTGAGAGAAGACAAGAGAAAAGCAACAATACTTTAGGAATAGCCTCATAATGTCTAGGCTGCTGGCACACTGGATGGACCCTCTGGTGCAAACTTTTGGGAGAACATGGCCAAGAACCACAGAGAATGAGTAGCCACAGATAGGTTAGGATGTCATCACTCAAAGGAATTTCTGAATTGATGATATTTGATTCATTTATTTGCAAGAATGAATACTAAATTTAAACAAGGACTAAGTATAGGTATCTTCGTAAAAAAAATTTTTTAATGACTTCTCTTGTATATATGATTATATTGAGAAATTCCCTAACACTGAATTATCTTTGCATTCCTACTATAAATTATGGTTGTAATAAGCATGATTAAGATATATTACTCTATCACATTCACTAATATTTTCATGCCCAAATTCAATAATGAGTTTGGCACATAATTTTTTAAATTCAGGTTTGTTATTGATATGTTCAGAAATTAAAACCTTATTTTCCTAACAGAAAGCATTGGTAGTATTCTATCTGCATATTTAGAAATAGTTCGTAAGAGACTGCTGATTGAAGAGATTATTTTTTGGAAGTTCGGAAAAACTGACTTAGTGCATCACAGCTTTTTGCAGGCCAGTCCCCCTGTAGACTGCAAGCTCCAGGAGAGGGGGCCTTTTGTCATTCCATTTAAATAGGTGGTCTCCTATATTTTACACATTGTGGTGGTTTCATATTTATTGAACTGCACTGAAATTCTGAGTCATGTGGATCACAGGGAAAAGATAAAGGGAAGAAGCAGAGTACTAGAGAAGACCAGAGATTAATTTTTCCAGAAAGAGGTCTAACTATGGCCTCAGTTTCCAAAGAGAAGAAATTCTCCCTCCTAGTCAGAAACTTGGGAGGAAGAAGAGATTGATCTGTCAGACAAAGAACTATAAAGATACGATCTATTTCCTGGCCAAAAAAAAAAAAAAAACAGGGATAGAAGTCCAGGAAACAACTTTGCTTCACACATCTAATGGAATTCACATACAGGAACTGAGTAAAGCCCATGGGAGGGGCCTCCAGTGAATATACATTCCTGTAAACACCCACTTCCTTCCCCATTAATCTGTCCTGTTTCTAGGAAGAATCTTCAAGACTACTTTGCATACTGCTAGTCCAGGACCTGGGTAGAGTTGGTCACTTGTGAGAGTTTCCTGAATGAAGCACTGGCCTGATAGGAAAAGGGATTCCCATAGCCCTCTTGTGGAATGCTGGCAGTCATGAAGACAATCCTGGGCCAAACACTTGGGGTCAGAGCTGTTCCCAAACCACCATGAGCCTAGGTAGGGGGACATGCTCAGATCTTTATTCCAGATGTAACCAGCAGCGCAAACAGAAGGCCCAACATAATGAGTCATTTCCTACGACTCAAGGCAAGTTCAAGTCTGTCCAATCCACTGAAAATACTACTTCAGGAAGGCACCACAACTGATGCTCAACACTCCCTCACCCACTGAGGCTGAGTAGGATGAGCTCACTTAAGTCTCTTTCAACTGAATACTCTAGAACTCTGAAAATGCTTTTCTCTTTAGAATCTTCCTTCACTCCCTAAAACTTTGATATAGTTATGTAACCTGAGCCAGAAGGAGTTTGAGGTGGGAAAAACACCAACTATCACTGTCTCTGTACTTCCTACATGGAAAGGAGCCTCCAAGGAGTCCTGGGGCTCAAGGACATGGGGTTATTCTTGAATCTAGTCTCATCTGGAACTTACTTTCCAAGCAAGTCCAACATATGCCTTTCATTTGAATGTAAGCTTGAAAGGGCATTGAAAATCATCTATTCAATAATCTGATTTTTCAGATGAGGAAACTAGAGAAGGCCCCAGAGAAGATATAACTTGCTCGAGGTCACAGAGTCAGGGTCAGGATTAAAAGCAAGATTATAAGGATAGTGCAGAATTTTCCTCACTATAGGACACTACCTCTCAGACTTTAGAAACATCTGGTTTTACAATCTTTTAAGAAAATGTTGCCTTCTCCTTACAGTCAATGAAGACAATGCAAAAAACAAAGTACAAAGGTCTTTTCTTCCCTTAAGGCAGAACGGCCTCAAGTAGAGGGTTTACCCTCAGCTTTCCAGGCTCCCTTTCCTGATGCTAAGCTTGGCTTTCCTTTTTGGAGAAAAGACCTGGATACTTAGAAGGTACTCCCTGGCAAGGGAAAGGCACTATTTATTAAATATCAGCCATCAATTCCCCTATTTATTGGACAATGGCAATCAATTTCCCTGTAACAAGTGGTTTAATTTTAAAAGGAAAAAAGGTCAGAGAGATCTGCAACTTAGCAAGAATTGATAACCCATCTGAAGGAGTAGTAAACTGGCAAATTTACCCAGGCAGGATGATAAGGGGGAAACTAAGTGGCACAGTGGATAGAGTGACAGGCCTGGAGTCAGGAAAACTCATCTTCTTGAGTTCAAATCTGGCTCAGACCCTTAGTAGCTGTGTGACCTTGGGCAAGTCATTTTACCCTGTTTGCCTCAGTTTCCTCCTCTGCAAAATGAGCTGGAGAAGGAATTAACAAATTACTTAAATAGCTTTGCCAAGAAAACCCCAAATGGGGTCATGAAGAGACAGATATGACTGAAACAACTGACGGGTTGGTAAGGAATCAATCGTGTACTAGGTTCTGTTTCATGGGATGAATTTTCTTCTTTTGACAAAGTTGTTGAAGGAGTCAATTCAATTTGGTCAGACTTTACAAAGCTTCTCCCCACCAAAAAAGCACTGTTAGGGAGTAGGAGAGACACAAAGCTGCCCCTACTGCATTTACAGTCTAGCAGAGATCACAATACTAACATGTGTATTATGCATTCTAAGCAGATCTTCAAGAGATGAGAAACACAGTGGAAAACACAGAGTTTAAAGGTCTGAGGAAGGTCAGATTGTTCCTGATACAAGGTTCAACAACGGAGGCTTCAAGGAGACAGTGGTAAAATCAAAAACATCTTTTCAGGGCTAGGCTCTGCTGATACTCAAAGGAAAACAAAAAACCACTGAGCACAAGTTTACATTTTAAGGAAGGGAAGAAGCAGACAACTTGTGTATACTTACATAAATACAATGTGAGCCTAAGCGATTTGATGCCAGTGAGAGCACTTAAATACAGGAGGAATCAGGAAAGGGCTTGGAAAGGAGGCAGCCCCCAAGTGGTGCTTTGGAGGGCTTCCAAGGCAGAAGTGAGGTGGCAGTCCATTCCTGTGCAAAGAGAGATGTGGGGAACAGACTGACGTGAAAGCAGACGTGGCAATCTGAATGCAAAGAAGAGTGTGTGAAAAGAAGCAACACAAATAAAAATGGAAAGGTAAATGAGCCATAACATGGAATGACTTACATGCCAAACTGAGGATTTTTCATTTTATCCTAGCAATGATCAGAAGCCCCCACCCCCAAATTTATGAGCAGAGGAATGACACGGTCGGGCCCACGTTTTAGGCTGTCACTTTGGCAGATCTATCAGGCTGGATAGGAGAGAAGGTTTTGAAGGCGATTGCCATAGTCTAGGCGAGAGGTCACAAGGATCTACCAGGGGTGAAGAACCTGCAGCCTCGAGGCCACTTGTGGCCCTCTAGGTCCTCAAGGGAGGGAGGCCCTTTTGACTGAATCCAAACTTCACAGAACAAATCCCCTCCATAAAAGGATGTCTAGATTATCACTCTAGGTTCTAGACTAAGTTAGAAACTATGTGAATGGAGAAAAGGTTGAATGTAATTAGTTTTGTGGCAGCAGAATCAACAACACCTGGCCAGTGGTAGAATGAGGGGAAGGGGTAAACAGAGAGGACTCCCTCTGAGGATGAGAACTTAGGGAACTCGAAAGAGTATGGTGTACTCAACAACAACAGAAAAGATGTCTGGAGGAGAGATGAATTTAGGGGGAAATAAGAGTTGTGGCCAAACTGAGTTTGAGATACCTACGGAACATATTGGTGGAGATGTGGGACTAGAGGTCAGGAGATGGAACAGGATTTGGGAGTCATCTACACAGAGATCACTGAACCCAGGAGAAGCGATGGCCTCACCCAAGGAGGCAGTTTAAAGAAGAGAAAGAGCCCCCGCAGGTAGAAAAAGGATGACGATCTAGCAAAGAGAATAAAAAGGGATGTGCAGACTGGCAGGAGGACAATGGAGCAAGGATAATTGTAGGAGAGTCCAGGAGGAGGGAGTGGCTGTCCAATCTGCAGAGGTCAGGCAGAAGGAGGCCTAAAAAAGGCACTGCATTTAGCAATTAGAAGCTCCTTGGTAAACTTAGAGAGAGCAGCTTCAGTTGAATAGGTCAGATGTCAGGTTACAAGAATTAAGAAGTGACCAATGAAGGCAACTGGTCTAAATGATCATTTCTAGGAATTTGGATATAAAAGAGAGGAACAATACAGAATGAGAGCTTGAGGGGATGGTGGGGATAAGTGAAGACTTTAAAGGACCTTTGAAGGATGGAGAAAACCTTGAGTGTGTGAAGGTAGTCAGGAAGGAACCCACAGATAAGGAGAGATTAAGAGATTAAAGGCAAATTTTCAAAGAAGATGGGAGTGATAGGGCCTAGAAAACACAAAGAGGTTTTGGCCTTGGCAAGAAGGACCATTTCTTTCTCAGATATTGAAGCAAAGGTGAAGAAAATCAGGGAAGATGTAAAGGAATTTGGATGTGTAGTGTGGAGGGGAAAGAGGAAGTTCAAAATGGACAGCCATTGCTTTTTAGTTAAGTATAAGGTAAGTTTATCTGACAAAAAATGGGGGAGAAAGAAGTAGGAGTACAGATGAAGGTTGCAACACTGCAGGAAATGTGATAGCCAATCAGGGAAGAGTAAAGGGTATGTATCAGCACTGGTCCAGTTGAGATGAGACAAGAAATTTGTAGCAAACCACACTGGCGTGGTTAGAAAGAGCAGAGGAAGCAGATCAGTAAAGTAATTCAGGGCTGCGATTTGGCAAGGCAAAGTTAGGATAGGACAAGAGGACAAGTGACTCAGGGGTGGCTTATTATAGCATAGGGCTGAATTGGCCATCCATGGGTGAAGACTGTGAAGGCAAGGAGTGAACATAGCCACAGCAGGTGTTAGGGGTAAGCCAATAAAAACTCAAGACAAGAGCGGGGTGGAAGGTTGAAGGTCCTGATGAGAATGAAGAACATGTTTAGGAGGAGTGAGGCAAAGTAAAAGCCTAAGGATAGGAATTTTGGGTTAGAGATGAATTTGAGAGTGCTAGATCATGGGAGTCACAGTTATGGAGGACAGTCAGATGCAGAGTACAGACATCCTTGTTTTACCTGGCTAAGACAGAGTGAAGACAGAAGTCACAAGAGTTTAAAGATAGCGATGAACTGGGAAGCCAGGGCAATCAAGTGGACATGAATATATACATACATTGCTAAAGTCTTCAGATATGAGTTCAAGTGTTGGGGGTAAAGAGGAAGACTACGAAACAGGCAGAAGTTTTGGCTCGATGGTAACTAACTGATTGTGGCAAAGGGAGAGTCTACAGATAGCCCTTCCACCTGTACATATTACTTTGCATTATCATCAACATGTTAGACTATAAATTCCAAGGAAACAAGGAACATCACAGATAATTTTTTATCTCACACAGAACTTACATAAGATATCTCGACACCTCAAGTGACAAGTTTAACTCATCAAATATTGAATGACAAATCTGTCCCATGTATATCATAACACAGACTGTTCTCGGTTTACATAAATTCACATTTTGCAGATTTGACTTTATGTAAAGAATTCCAAAAGAAATCTGCCTTCAAATATACAAGGGAAAAAAAGAGAGCCACTGTCTAAAAAAGCTAAGAACAGGAATTTTTGGCTAGAGAGGAATTTGAGGGCTCTAAATCATGGAAGTCATAGTTATAGATGCTAGTCAGATGCAGAGTATAGACATCTTTGTCCTATCCAATAGCTTTACTGAATTGGGTTTTCCATCCCCTTTAACAGGTATATATGAGGAGGGGTGCTTCACAGGTAAACACAACAGCCCTCTCACATGACAAGCAGAGCATAACAGTCACACGTGCCTTGTACATAATAACTCCTTTCTGCCACATTTTTCCTAAGCCTGCCTGATTTGAGTCCTAACAAAGATTACCTTTCAATGTTTCATAAAAAGATTTGTCCAGCAAATCACCAGTGATAAAGGCTAAGTGCAAAGGGTGGAGAAGGGACAACATACTGTATACCTATGTTAACTTTACAGTACAGCACTGTGCATACTTTATCATGAACTTTACCTTTCATTTCATAATTCTGCTTATTTTAATGGTATGGCATTACTGTGTCTGCATTTTTGTACATTTCCTGATTTGAATAAAGATATTATTTTGTGTATGCTGTTGTTATATAGGTAAGTGAAGTAGGCAGGTAATTCACATTAAGTAAAAAAAATCACTTTCCATAGGGGCTTCTGGAACAGTCCACTTATATAAAGCAAGAACTGTCTGCATAAACAGAAAAGTCCTGATTTGAAGTTTATTATGAGGACTGAAACACACCTGGATTTACATTAACTTCATTTATGCTTTTCAGGATCATGAATGCTGATCTGGAGTAAAGGTTGCCTGTATTACCTTTTCCACATTCATTACATATGTAGTTTCTCTTTAGCACATATTTTCTGAAACTGAATGAGGCTTCTCGATTGACTAAAGTGTTTTTTGACATTCATTAAATTTAGAAATAAAATTTCATTTTCCGAGATGAATTATTTGATGTTCAATAAGGTATAAAGGTCTCTAGACTGACTAAAATTTTGTCACATTCATTAAATTAGAAAACAAAATTTCATTTACCAGAATAGACTATTTGATGTGCAGTAAGATATGAATTCTGGCTGAAGGCATTCCTATATTCGAGACATTTATAATTTTGATTTGTGGATATTTTACAAAGTTTATACTTAGGGTGAAGACTTTTCTACTACATTTATAAGAGCATTAGACAGTATGAAATCTACGATGCTTGGTAAGATGCTCCCTCTGATTGAAAGCTCTCCCACATTCATTACACTTAAAGGGCTTCTCTCCTGTATGAATTCTCCAATGTCTGGTAAGGTTTCTACCCTGACTAAAGGCTCTACCACACTTAGTACATTTATAGGGTTTCTCTCCAGTATGAATTCTCTGATGTTGAGTTAGGCTCCTACCCTGACCAAAAGCTCTTCCACACACATTACAACAATAGGGTTTCTCACCAGTGTGAATTCTTTGATGTTCAGTAAGGGATGAGCTCTGGCTGAAGGCTTGTCCACATTCATTACATTTATAGGGCTTCTCTCCAGTGTGAATTCTCCTATGTTTAATAAGATTTCCCCTTTGGGTAAAGGCCCTCTCACAGATATTACATATATAAGGTTTCTCTCCAGTATGAATTCTCTGATGTTGAATAAGGCACCTACCTTGGCTAAATGTTTTCCCACATTCATTACAATGATAAGGCTTCTCTCCTCTAACACATTTCTGATGCTTAATAAGGCTCTGTCTAAAAGCATTTCCACTTGTATTACATTTAGGACTAGTTCCAACATGAGAGACCTGATGCTGGATAAAGGATGAACTAGTGCTAAAGGTTTTTCCACATACATTACATTTGTATAGGCTTTTTCCAGTATTAATTGTCTGTTTACTAAGATGTCCTTTCTGGCTGAAGGATTTCCCATGCTCATTATAATTGTAATCTCTTCCTCTTGTATTTCTTTCATGTTCAGAGAAGGATGAATTTTGACCAAAGTCCTGCCCACATTCATTATGCTTATAGGGTTTGTCTCCTATATGAATTCTCTGATGGCGAATAAGATTTGTGCTCTGGCGGAATGTTTTTCCACATAAATTACATATATAGGGTTTTTTCCTAGTATGAGTTTTCTTATGCTGAGTAAGAGATGACTTGTTACTGAAAGCTTTCACACACTCGTCACATTTATAGGATTTCTCTCCTTTAGGAATCCTCTGAGGTTTAGTGAGAGATGAGCCATCGGATAAGGTTTTCCCACAGCCACTGTATTTATAGGATTTCTCTCCGGTATCAACTGTCTCCTGGTTAGTAAGGTATGCCATCTGGCTGAAGATGTTCCTATATTCATCATAATTATGGGTCTTCTCTCCAATATGACTCTTATGTTGAGTCAGGTATTCTTTTTGACTATAGTCTTCTTCATATTCATTACATGTATAGGATTTTTCTTCAGCAGGTACTTCAGGATACTGAATATCTGATTGGTAACTAAAGGTTTTAGTGCATTTGTTGTATTTACAAGCTTCCTTCCCTGAAGCAATTTTATTACGTTTAATTAGGTCGGACAGTTTTTTGAGGGTCTTTTCACGTGCACCATATTGATGGAGACTCTTTCCTGTAGGCACAGTTTGTTGTGTCACAAGGATTGACCCTGGACTGTAATTTTTGTGCAATGTAATTTTTTTTACTGTATTAGAAGTTTTCTTTTGAGTGATTAGTACTTCCTTTGAATCTCTCCCCAAGTTCCCCTGCTGTTTTGTCTCAAACCTGACACCACACTCCCAATCCTTGACCAACTCCTCAGGATCATCCCTTGTTAGTCTTTCCTGGGATGATCTTTCACCAGATATATCTTGCTTTGAATTTGATTCCTTGGTCTCATGTCTAGTTTCCCAATCTGAAAGATAAAGAAAATAGGATGCCCTAGATACTACCAAAAAAAGAGGAACATCTTTGCACTGCATTGAGAAACAGGTGAAGAACAGTCCTCCTATGCACACCTCACCCCATGCATCATCTTTCCTGAGAGGGCACTGCCTGTTTTTACAACTCTAGGCTACCTTCTCCCCTGCAAACTCCCCAGCTTGAGTGTATGCCTGTTTTAAGTACCTAGTATATGACACATAAAAGCACAACTGCAGACAGCTAACTCACGCTGAAAAGACGAATTATAACTTTTCAAACTTCACTTTTATCTAAATAATGAAGCTAACTAAATGACCATAAGAACCTGCAACAGTGTTCCATTCCCAAATAATACATTTCCTACACCTCTATTTTACTCATGTTCTATTTTGTATTAGGATTTTTGTGCATTTTTAATCCTCCCTATTAGATCATCTACTTTTGAGAGCAGAGCTGTTGCATTATCTTTATATCTTCCTCATCAGGTCAGCCAATAAGAGCACCTACTATGTGCCAGGAACTGAGCTAAATGCGGGGGATACAAAAAGAGGCAAAAAACCATTCCCTGCCCTCAAGGATCTCACACTTTAATTGGGGGAGGCAAGAAGTAAATAAGAGTGTATAAACAAACTACATACAAGATAAATAGGGAATAATTAAAAGAGGTTGGAAAAGGCTTCTGATTTTGGAAGGAAAGCATTTCAGGCACAGGGGACAGCCAGAGAAAATACCCAGAACCAAAAGATGGAGTATCTTGTTTATAGAACAGCAAGGAGGCCAACTTCACTGATCAAAGAGTATGTGGTGGGAAATAAGATATAAGAAGACTGGAAAGGCTGTTGGGGTGGTGGGGTGGAGGGTGGGGAGGGGTGCCAGTATTAAGGGCTGTGAATGGCAGGATAATCTGTCCCTGATCCTGGAGTTGATATAGAGCCAGTGAATTTCACTCTGTGTGTATGTGTATGTGTGTTTCTGACTGAACCTTTGTTATAGGAAAATCAACTTAGTGGCTGAATGGAGGATGAACTGGAGTGGAGAAGGGAGAGACCTAAGGCAGGCAGATCCATCAGGAGGTCATTGTAATAATCAAGGCATGAGGGCGATGAGGGCCTGCACTAGAGTGGTGGCATTGTAAGAGGAGAAGGAAGCATATTCAAGAGATGTTGCAAAGACGGAATTGACAGGCTTTGGCAGCAGCCTGGATGTGGGACTGAGGCATCCAGGACGACCCCTAGGTTGTGAGCGAGAGGGACTAGGAAAACGGTGATCACTCTATAGTAACAGAGAAGGTAAGAGGCAAAGGGAGGGCTTATGAAGAAAAACAATGAGCTAAAGATATCTGCTGGACATCTAGCTCTAGATGTGTGAAATGCAGTCGGAGATGCGAGACTGGAAGTCAGCACAGAGAATGAGACAGAAAAGGTAGCACAGAGAGAGTAATTATACCCATGGGATCTGATGAGATCGACAAGTAAAGTCATATAGAAGGAGAAGAGAAGAGGGCCCAGGACAGAGCCCTGTGAGATACCTATGATACCTATATTACAAAGATAAAATAAAATAAAAATGTGTGTGTGTATACATACACACACAGATACACACACAGATATACATAAATACATATACACACGTATGTGTGTTAGAGTGATCTGGAGGAGGAGCCAGCAAAAGAGAACGAGTAGTCAGAGAGGTGTGAGGAAAACCAGGAGAGCTGTGAACCAAAAACTTAGGAGAGCATCTCAAAGAGAAGAGAGTGACTAACAGTGCTGAAGGCTGCAGAAAGGTCAAGGAGAATGAAGATTAAAAGAACCCCACTGGATCTGGCAGCTAAGAGATCATTGGTAACTTTGGAGAGAGAGGTATCAGTGGAATGATTAGGTCAGAAGTCAGATTGTAAGGGGTTAAAAAGACAGTGGAGGCACCTATTGTAGACAGTCTTTTTAAGAGTTTAACCACCAAGAGAGAGATATAGGACAATAGTTAGTGGGGATGGAAGGGAACAATGAAAGTTCTTTCTCAGAATGGGGGAGACATGGGAATGTGTGTAGTCATTAAGGGAATGAGCCAGTAGATAGAAAGGAACGGAACATAAGTGAAAGAACAGGGATAGCAGTAGAGGTAATCTGTTACAGGAGATGGGAATGGGATAGCTTGAACAAGTAGAGGGAGTTAATCTTGGTAAGGAGAAAGGCCACTTCATCATGTGAGACAGGGGTAAAGGAGATGGTGACTGAAATCACCATGATAGTGATAGTGATAAGAGAGAAGGAAGAAAGAGCTCACAGCAAATAGCCTCCAATTTTTTTTGTAAAATATCAGGCAGGGTTCTTAGCTGAAAGAACTGGGGGAGGAGGAGCCATGGGAGCATTGAGGAGGAAATGAAAAGGTTTGGAAGAGCAACCATGGAGAGGGGGATATGGAATTGATAAAGGGGGTAAAGTAGGATTGCTTAGCTGTAGAAAGGACCCAGCTGAAGTTACATAATAAATGTGTAGTGAACCCAGTCAGAAGGACCATATGATTTTCTCTACCTTCATTCAGCAGCATGTGCATAAAAGTGAATGGTGGGAGTGTGATCCAAAGCTGCTGCCAAGATGGGCAATATGATAAGACAAGAGAGGAAGACAGGATAGCACTGAATTGGCTCAGCAAGGAGTCAAGATGGGGAGAAGAGGAGTGAGTGGCTAGTGCAGGGGAGATGACCTGGGAGAAAACGGAGTGGTCAAGAGATCACAGTGTGGATATACAGTAGGGTTACGTAAAGGAAGGCAGAGGGCAACGTGAAAACCAACAGATTGGATAAGGGGATGGTTGGATAAGGGGATCTTAAAATTCTTGAACCTAAAAGTGATATATTTGTGGGTGATACGATATAATCATCTCTGTAGGTGGCTGAGGTAGGGTGGAAGAGTAACTCATGTAAGTAAGTAGGCTGAGGAACTGAGTGGTTAAGGTATTTGAGGGAGAATCATTATGTTTGCTGACATTCCCTAATATGAGAGCAGGAGTTAAGGAAAGAAAAGAAAAAAATTGAAAGTGAGGTATAGAACTCATTGAGGAGGGAAGGGGAGTGAACTGGGAGTTCCACAGACAATAGCTACCAGGATTTTGATTGGGTGGTAGATGTGAATAGGTCTAACCTCAAAGAAAGAGAGGTTACTGAATGATTGAGGAAGGAGAACCTGGAAGTAGCAATGGGAAATAAGAAGCCTTCCAACTCCACCTCCTTGACCAGTGAGCTGAGGAAAGTGAGTGAAGGTGCAGCCAGTACTTGGAAGGGTAACCAAGGTGGCTTTGTCATCAGGGGAAATCCAGGTTGCAGTAAGAGCTAGTCAATGAAAGGGGTAGGAGAGGAACAGATTTAAGATGAAGGGAAGTTTGTTGCCAGAGGGCACAGTGGAAGGGCTGGGTAGAGTTAGGATAAAACTTTGAGTCCAGATAGTAAGGGGTAAAGAATGGGGTCTGGACGATGATCTACAGGAGTTCCAAGTCACTGAGATGTGAAGGGTATGACCAGGTATGAGACTCTTCACCACTGAGTAGAAGGCACCACTACTCTACTCTCAAAAGAGAGACTCAGCTGGAGATGGGAGGCAGCAAGTTAAAGGGAAGGCTGCTGCTCTTTGAAATAGAGGTTCTACACAGCCCAGTGGGAGGCGAGGTTGGCAGCCAGTGGCTGAAGATGCCTTGTGCTGGTATGGATGGAAATGATTACTTTAGGGGGGATGGAAGATGTCCAACCTGAGCCCTAGTAGCCTTTCCTCAAGGGACAAGCTGTGTCCAGCAGAAGACTTCAGCTTCAGAGCAGCCCTGCACCTGCAGATTGAGATCTTTCCACTTCAGAAGATCATGAGGCAGTAACCGAAGGTGATAAAGCCCCTGAGCAGACAGAAGATGCCCAACCTGGCCTCTAGCAGCCTTTCCTTGGGGACATGCTTTTTCTTTTCCTCTTGCACAATTCTGATCCAATAGCTGACAATTCCAATGAACCTCTATCCACTGCCCTTGAACCTCTCTCACTGGAGGCTCAGCAAAAAGCTGGATGCCCAATTGGTGGATGTGCTGGAACAGGAATCCCTTTTAAGGTACAGGTTTGCCTAGATCATTGCCGAGATCCTTTCTAATTCTAAATTTCGATGATTCTGTGACCTAGAAGCTACTTCCTGACCATCTATCTCCTGTCCCTGTGCTGTGCCACAAACTCTGCCCTTGCCTGAAATGCACCTGCCCCCCAACTTACCTGCTAAAACCCCACTTTCCTCAAAGTGTCTTACTAAGACATAGCTGCCTATGTCTACATGTTATACCACCTTTCTCACTTGAAGAGCAGGGACCATTTGATTTTTATGTGCCCAGCATTTAGCACAGTGCCTCACATATTATAGGTACTTCAAAGCTGTTCAATTAAACTGTTGAAATAATACTCTAATTCCTCTCCCATTACATCTACAAGATGATGGAAAAATTCCTTGGCCAGTCATTTAAAAATCTTCAAAATATGACTGAGGCCTGGGTAGTCACCTTTCGATCTCACCACTCGGAAGCAGGCATCAGCCAATGTAGTCAGGCTACTTCTTCATCCTACCCTTCCTTCTGTTGCCTCCCTTCTCTCCCCCTATACAATGGCTTGCTATTTAATTTTCATACATGCCTTTTCTTTCCAACCACATTTAAACATCCCCAAGCACAGTAAACCAATCTCATGCTTTAAAACAATTCGTCTCTGGGCCTGAAGCAGCATGTACACGTGTATTTGCCAATCCTTATGCACCCACTGAAGGCTCAGAAAAGAGTAAGGGCTTTGGCTAAATCCCCAGGCTGCTGTGAGGAAGGCTCCTTCTCCACCATTTCTAAAGGGCTTCGCCCGTGACAGATCTGTCAAGCTGCTGCTTACACAGCCCTCCACCTGCCTGGTTCTCACACACTCACCTAGACAGGGACCTCTGGCAACTTCTCTCTTCAGAGCCCATGGTGCTTCCCCTTGCTCCAACTGGGAGATTATGTCTGGCTTGGAAACTGGGAACCCTGTTCATGCAGAGAGAAAGGGGAATATGATGGGACAGAAATACAGAGCCATCTCAGGCCTACTCTAGCCTGTTCCTATGCAGGCAAACACATGAATTGTGAAGGTCTAAGGCAAGGACTCTTCATCTGATGTACAGGAATATTTATGTATTTTAAAACATTATTCTGAGAAGGGATCCATAGGCTTCACCAAACTACTAAAGGGATTTATGGCATGAAAAAAACCCATCAAATTCCCTTGTTGAAGCACCAATACAAAGTTCCTCAGAGAGCCACTTGGAACTGTGTGTACATCATCACTTTGGATTCACGGTCAGAAATGATGATAACAATATTAATAATAATAAATACCACCTTACATTTATATAGTACTTTATAGTTTACAAAGGACTTTCAATATCTCCAATTTGTGCAAAACAAAAGTCCCTAAGAGGTAGTGAAAATATTACACACGCTTTGCAGATGAAGAACTCAGGCTCAGAAGCCAAATGACCTGCTCATGTCAACACAGTTATTTAGTTGGAGAGGTAAGATTTGAACCCAGACATCAGAATCAAAGTGCCATGCTCTTTCCAAAGTCCCATGCTGCCTCTCTCTCTGAGAATTTTTTTTACCTTAAGGCACTGGAATTTTGAGGAAGAATACTTGGACCATGGGGAGGGATCCACATTAAGGCTTGCACAATGACAGTCTTAATGTCTAGTTTTACACAGACTTTCCTCATGGCAACAGAGAACATAGATATCCTGTCTCTTGGTACCAGAGGTATAAAGAATCTTCTTTCCCTCCACCTCAAGACAAAATTCAGCTGAGCACTTTGGATACCCCACGGCCTCCAGCAAATCAAGGTGCAAAGCCAATCCAATCAGCAGATTCCAAGCTATGGGGGAAGTTCCCCTTACCCAGAGAGATCAGGTTCTGATAGTTCTCCAACATCACATCCCTGTACAGATCCTGCTGAGCAGGGTCCAGCTGCCCCCATTCTTCCCAGGTAAAGTCCACAGCTACATCCTGGAATGTCAGTGCATCCTGAAACACCAAGAGGTTCCTGATTACCTACCAGATATCATCTCTCACTTGGTCACTTTGAGGAAAATGAGGATTACAGCCCACACACCAAGCAGTGCTCCATTCTGAGGGGTCTTTCAGAGGGTTCCCAGTCATATGGGCATTGCATGACAAATTCTATGCCTCACTTTGGATGAGATTTTAGGAGACATACAAAGTTCTGATGTGTTAATAAAACTTTACTTCAAACATTGTGTACCTGAATGAGACTGAGACCTCTAAACCACAGCAAACATACACATTTCTTTCATAAAATTTCATTACAACCTATCTCAGCATCTCAGCTACCAGACTTACCTAATCCTGGACAATTTCCACGTGAGTCTTCTCATCCATTCATTCTTTTTTTTTTTTTGCTTTTTGGGAGGGGGGAAGGCAGGGCAATTGGGGTTAAGTGACTTGCCCAAGGTCACATAGCTAGTAAGTGTTAAGTGTCTGAGGCTGGAGTTGAACTCAGGTCCTCCTGACTCCAGGGCTGGTGCTCTATTCACTGGGCCACCTAGCTATCCCATCTGGAAAGATTTTGATGACAATCTTAGCATCAAGCAATACCTGCTCTTCAAGGGAGAAACCCTGGTACACACAGCACCTTATGATGGATTCTTTGGCCAAGGAAACCCATGATCGCTTTCCCCCTCCCAAATACCAAATGACCTTCAGTCTATGTGTCTATTGACTACTTTTACAGGACAGAAACAGGGACTAAGAATCCTAAGATTCACAGCTGTTAAGATTAAATTAATAGCTGGCACTCTAAATGTGAGGTCCTTGTCTTGTGACCAATGATGGGACATTCTGTTGGAGAAAATGAATGTCATTTTTGATACAAAGGAAATAAAGGCAAAAAAACTTTGCAGCTGATTGGAAAGAGAGTTCATGGAATATCCTTTGAAAAGAAGATAAAGAGTTGCTGAAGCTGATTTATCAATCACACATTCCAAGGCAAAAAGAAATGTCCTTTCATAGGCCTTTGGATGGTTTCCCAGAATCCCACTGTTTATGATGGGAATGAGCCAACAAACCATTGTGAAGACACCCTGCAGTGTCTGTGTGCTCCAATGAAGGTTTACACCCTGTAAGTGCAGAGTAATCTGTGTATTTGTCTCCCTCGTTAGAATGAGAGCCCCTTGAGGACAAGGATCACACTTTCTTGCCTTTTTTCTATCACCAGAGTTTAGCAAAGTACAGGAAACATATTTAAGAACTTCTTATAAACTGAATCAGAAACACCTTCCCACCAAGGTGGGAGAACATAGGTGCTGAACACTGCACAAAACATCAGAATTTTTTTTGACTGCTTACTTTTGTGAAACATTTTTTTTCTTAATTTAAAAAAAAATACTATTTGAAGGGAAGGATCTCTGGAAGAAACTGGGGGAGGCAGATGATGGCAAAAGGAGGGAATATAAAAACAAAAGGGTATGTACAAACTAAATACTGACCTATGTGCCTTCTGCAAAGTAAACTTTTATAATAATAATCACCAGATGTATGTAATGGTAATAGGAATTTGAAGATCTTCCCTGCCCCTTAATAGGCTTAGGTGAATCTGAGGACTTTTCCTGATTTGAAAATAAACTCTGCCTCCTAAGAGGCTGCATGTGGTCACATTGAGCCTGTGGTGGGAGGCTTGTTCTTCAGGAAGGTACAACTTTTGTTACTTTGTAGTCAAGTGGGTCACAAGGGTTGTGATGTCCTCTGACCCAGGAGAAGGCTATATATACCCTGATGTGAGGTTCTGCTTTGGGGCTCACTTTGGAAAGAGTTGTGTGATTTGGCCAGAGGAGACTCTGGGCAGCCATTGAGCCCCCTGGCTTTGAAAATCCAGATGTTGGTGCTTCTCTCTCTGGTAACTGAATAGGTATGGATATAATGGTCAGACAGCTAGAACCCCTGTCTGTTGGTCTGCTGAACTGTATTGTTTTCTCTGTCTGTATTTTTGTCTGTTTGTAACTTCTGTCTGTATTTTCTCTGAAGTTCAGGGTGCTGACTTTTTCCCCTGAACTAGGAAAATGATATGTTTGATTAAAGTAAGATTGTTAACACCTTTTGAGTTGCTTTCCTTTAGGGTGTTTGCTGATACAATGTATCAAGGCCATTTTTCAAAATATGAGATGGCAACAAGTAGGCTTCCATAAACTACAGATTACACTACTCTATAACACATCACATCTTCATAATCTCAAAGAGTCTGAAAAGTACAAAGAATACAAGATGCCACTTTGCTTCTTGCTGGTGGACTATAATAATGCATTTCATTCAGCAGAACAAAACGTCACTTTAAAGGAACCCCTCCAACAAGCTTTGATCATGACTGCAATAAAATTCCTGTGAAAGATAGGGGATAACTTTATCCCTCTGCCCTCTGGTTACTAATATCACCCAATTAATAAGAAGACACATCTGCTAAAGACGTGTGCCACTGACATAGAGGACGCCCAGCGATCATTCTAAACGCAAAAAAGATTTCCTGCTGGGCAGGCGGGCACTTCGGATGATTCTCTTTATGGATAATGTCATGCTGGTTGCATCAAATCCCCGAACAGCAGGGAGCCTCCTAAACGAGATCCGTCATCTCACAGACTTTGGCCTAACTGCCCATGCAGGAAAATCCCAGCAGGAGAAGAACTCCTGTTGTCTCTATCCAACTTTAAGGGTAGTCCATAGAACTGCTCCATCAGCACGTACGTCTTGGACGGACACTGCAGGTGGGTAAAGAACAGGGCCTAAAACAGAATGAGGAAGAGGTGAGGGCGGCCTGCACTGGGGAAACTGCGTAGTGATTCTCATGAACCAATGTTCTCCCAGCAATGAAGTCACAGTGATGCTGTACGACTGTGAGTCAGAAAATCAGAGTCTCCAAAAAATTAGTTCTGTGTCACCCATCAAACAATGGAGACGGCCCAGTCAGAGAGCGACACGCTACCAAGGTCAGAGGATGATAAAAGATCTACAACTGGAAACGGAGGTGCGTCTTTCATGTATCAAGAGCAAGGGCTAGTCAATGGACAGTCTATACATTCCACTGGCATCCACAATATGTCAAGAGATCTAGAGGAAGAGGTTGTGTGCTTTGGGAGGACCCTCTGTGGAAGATTTCTATAAGGAAGGACCTGGACAAGAGCAGTAAGGAATGAGGTATGGATGGCTGTGATCTGTAACAATGGAGGGAACGCTCACATCAATGAGACTGAAGATCCATAAAAGTATGCAAATGTAGGAATTAAAAGAAGGCAGAGGGCAGCCTGAGCTAGAACAATAATGGACAATTTTATGAAAAAGATTAGACTTTTGATCTCAGAAGACACCTAAAAGCCCATTCAATGTGGCCATGCCTGAATAAGCACCGCTGAAGTATATGTGACAAATGGTCCTCCAGCCTTTGACCAAAGACCTCCAAAAATGGGATGCTCATTATCTCCCAAAGCAGCCTATTCTAGTTTCAGATAGCTGTTGACAAGTTTTGTGTTTTTTTTCCATAGAAGAGGGCCTCACCTCTTGGCAATGTCTCCTATTGCTGAGGAAATAAAGATAAAAATCAAACAATCCAAACTCCTTATGACAGATGGCACTGAAGGTTCCTTACACTCTTATTCTAACCAAAAGTAACCAGGGTCCTTAACATGAGCCATCTGATATACTCAGGCTACTGTTTGTACCGGTTTTTGCCAATATTCCTCTTGTCAGGATATTAGGAGATACTCTGTTTTCCAAAGCTAAGGCCCAGTAAGCAAGCTGTGCCCTGCGCTTGGTATAACAACAATCCTTTGCACTTACCCTCTGGATGAATTCACCCTCTGACAAAAATCATGTAATTTTTGTAATGCGTTGATATGTAACGACTATACCAACTACTTAGATTTGTTAGAGTTTCGCTATTTCCCAGGGACCTGAGCTGATGTGCTGGAGCAGAAAGCCATCAATCAAAATATCTCCTACCACTCTGAACAACTGCTGGGCTTGTAACTGCTAAGTGAACTGAACCAGGGGCTGCGTTCCTGTTCTTGTCCCACTAACTCTGGTTCTATACCCCGCTGAACAGTCATAAGGCTCAACAACCCTTACACTTGAGACAATCACAACTGATCAAAGATTCTAATGACTTAAGGACTGTTCCCACAGGAACCAAAAATACCTATATTGTCACAAGAAATGGCAACTGTGGGAACTATTTACTCAAGATTGTGTTGGGTCTTGCCCTTTTGTGGTTTTCCCCATCCCTGCCACAAGTCACAAGCCCTCCTTCCCAGGACTTCAATTTGCAAACCTGTTTTCCTCACTTTGAAATTATTTTTGAGGTATGATTCCTGTTTGATTCCTGACTTTCTTGTCTTTAGCATGCTTTGTTCAGCTCCAGCTACCAACAGGTTAAAGACTGGTCTAGCTGACCCTGTAACCTCTGAGCCTTCTCTCCCACCTCACTGATATCCTCCAGCTAATTCTCTTTCAAGTTTCATGAACCCTTCCTATCCATTCTATCCTCAGTGGATCTGTCTCTACTAAACAGACAAGAGCACGCACTGACTCTAGCTCAGCTTGGCTCTTACTTGTGTATTTCCTTGTGTCCTTTCAAAAAGGTTTCATATGCGTTGCTCTGCACTGGTTCAGTCTCTACTTCAGATGTCTCACCAATGATGTGGAGCTCAATGAAAACAAAGACTCTTCTGATGCTACTTTTACAAATATCTCAGTGTCCTACACATTAGGATGATCACTGATTGGGCCTGAAGGAGCTGCTAGATGAAGGACTGTTGGGTACAGGGGTGGGAAATGATAAAGAAAGGACATTCATCAAGTGGAGACCATTCCACACAGGGCACATCTTCCAGGAGGGTGGGGTTAGTCACCTGAGTGACAGGCAACCAGAGCTCAGGTTTCTAAGAGGTTACACTTGGGGCAAGAAGTTCCACAAGTTCTAAGGACTGATCTAGCCCTTAAAGGATATAAAAATTCCAACTCACCTGGGCTCTGCTTGTCAAGAATGTAGAGCCATGTCCCTCCTCAGTGTTCCCCTCTTGAGCAAATGCAGAGTTCTCAGAAGGCAGAGCTGAGAAGGAAAATGTAGATCACTATTATCTTACAACTACCAGATACCTCCTTTACCTTCTACATATTTTATTCCTTGGGGGAAGGGGTACAATAACCTTCCTTCAGACCCAAATACCTATCACCTTAGAAGATTCTATCCTGAGACTAAACCTTTAAAGACAATGAAAATTCAACTAAACTCATTACTTAGTGATGAACTCTACCCCCACCTTCATCACCATGATTCAAACCTCACTCCCTCTCCCCAGCTGCCTGATCCCTTATTCCCATTCCCCTCACACCAACCCAAAAATGTCCCACTCAAAGCTACCAAGCCCTACCACTGGCTCTCTGAAATACCTGCTCCAGACTTAACAATCAACAAGTGTTTTCATCTTAAATCCTTTCCTTCTCCACTCCTTTCATCTGCTGGCAATCACTGCCTCCCTGGCTTCCCTTTCAAAGCACTGGCTGCACTGTCATTCATTCCCCCAACTCACTGACTGAGGTAGGGAGTTGGAATATTCCTTGCTCCCCATTGGCACTTCCAGGTTCTCCCTCTACCACCATCAGTCAGTAACTTCTCCTCTGAGGGTCACTCCATCTATATCTACCATCCAGTCAAAATCCTGGTAGCTCTTGTCTACCAATCATCAGGCCACTCCTTTCTTTCCTCAATGACTTCCATGCCTTGCTCAGAGGCTTCTCCCCTCCCCAACTCCTGTTCTCAGGGGCTTTCCACATACATACTCCCCCTCAAACATGCTTCCCTCCCAGTTCCTCCTTTCATTTGAGTAAGCACTCATTTAATCACTTCGGCCACAGATGGTCATGACTTTGACCTTGCTATCACATACAAATGACCCACACATCGTGTCACAGACTCTGAAATTCTCCTATCTGATCACAATCTATTGTCACAGCACCCCTCCTCACGCTTGCAACCCCAAACCTTAATCTTCAATCAAATCTTTGACTTCCTATTCCTCAACCCTTCAGTTAGGAGGCACAAGATAAGAGCTCTGGGGCTGGAGTAAGAAAGACCAGAGCTCAAATCAGGTCAAGATCCTGACTAGCTGCGTGACCCCGGGCAAGTCACGTAACTTCTGTGGGCCTGTTTCCTCAATTGCAAAATTTTTTTTAGGCTCAAATGAGCTATTTGCACAGCACTTCACAGATAGTAAATGCTATATAAATGCTTATTCCCTTTTCTCCCCCAATGCCGGCCCTTAGTCCTCTCCCAGGTTCACTATACTCTTTCATTCCTAAGCTTGATCCCTTGGTGAACCAGTTCAGCTCTATACTATCTCCTTCTTTTAAGTCCCTTGTTCTCTTATTATATTGTCTACTCTGTCCTGGAAAGCCTCAACCTGGGTTACTCCCATCATTAACTGCTTTTACTCCTACACACACGCTGCTGAAAAAAGCTAGAGAAAAATCACAAAACCACGTTTACTGGGTCCACTACCAACTTATAATACATTAACTCCATTGAGGCTTCACTGCTGCAAGATTATCCTTTCACATCTCCTAATTAGCGCACTATCACCATGTAGTACTGTGGCTTTTTCAAAGCTCTTCATCCTCCTCAATGTACCCTCTACCCTCACACTCTCAGCAGAGAACTCTGTCTCTCATTTTACTAAAAAAACTGAGGCCATTTCCTGAGAACTTCCTTGTTTCTCTGGTCCCTCATCTCCCATCAGCCAGATGTCGTCTGCCACTCTCATCCTTTGGCCCTGTCTCCCTGCCACAAGTGATCCCTCCCTATCCTGGCTCCTCCAGGAGATTGACCCCCTCTCACCCCCACCTTCTCACTTATCTTTGATCTCTCCTTGCCAACTGCCTCTTTTTCTCTACTGCCCACAAATACTCCCATGTCTCTCTCCCATCCTCAAAAAACCCTCACTTGATCCACCCATTCCTGCTAGATAACTCCCTATATGTAACTCCCTTTACATGGCTAAACTTCTTGGGAAGACCTCTCATAACAGATGGTTCCACTTCCTTTCCTCTCACTCTCTTAACTCTTTCAGTAGGCCTTCTGATCTCATCCCTCAACCAAAACTGCTCTCTCCAAAGTTGCTACTAATCATCCCTCAACTGACAAATCTAACGTCCTTTTCTCAAGCCTCATTCTTCTAGGTCTCTCTGAAGCCTTCTTTGTTTCTTCCTCTATACTATTCCACTTGGGATCTCAATAGCTCCCATGGATTCAACCACTTTTATGCTTATATCTATTTAAGCAGTCCAAAACTCTCTGCTGACCTCCAGTCTTGTATCTCTACCTGCAGCTCGGTCTCTCAAGCTGAATGTGGCACGGACATCTTACCCAACACGCTGAAAACTGAGCTCATTACCTTTTGCCCCAAATCTCCCCTTTTCCTAATTTCCCTGTGAGCGCTGAGGGCATCACCATTCTCCCAATCACCAAAATGTAACCTGCCCTCATCCACCCAAGCTGCTCTCTCCAAAGTTACTACCACCCTTCCTTTTACTCCTCACTCTCAACCCTCACGTCAAATGCTTCCAAGACCTGCCTCCTTCACCTCCACAACACTTCTCGCACATTCACTCTTCTCTTTTCTGACACTGACACCACACCTGGACGTCTTCCCCCCGTGCAGTCCATTCTCGACTCAGCTATCTTTTAGAAGCATGGGACCGACCGACCGACCACACACACAAATACATTCAATACTTCCTTCAGTGGCTCCCCACCACAACCAGGATCAAATATAAAACCCTGCTTCATGTTCAAGATCTTCACAATCTGCCTCCCCCCTTGCTTTCCAGCTTTCCAGTGATCCAGACACTGGCCTCCTTGACGGTCCTCAAGACACTCAGCTCCTGATCAGGCATTTCACTGGCTGTTTCCTCACCTATGCCATCTGCTTCCCCAGCTGCCAAAGCCCAGTTAAAATTCTACCTTCTACAGGAAGCCCCTCCTGATCACCTTTAATTCTAGCACCTTCTTTCTCTGGACTATTTTTAATTGATCCTGTGCATATCTTTTTGTGTAACTGCTTGCATATTATCTCTCTTCAAGAGCAGTCTTCTGCCTTTCTCTTTATTCCCTAGAGCTTAGGAGTGCCCTAGCACACAGGTGACCCTTAATAAATGTTTACTGACTGACCAACACACAACACAGATGAGTATGGTTCCCATCCTAACCATAGAGGAAGAAAGAGATTAGAATGAGACCAGGTATAGCCCTACCAGCTCCCAGGATCTAATCACAAAGTCCAACAAGGCTGAATTAACTGCCCACCTCAATCTTTCTAACCAGTGGATATGTTAGGGCACAGAACTAAAGTTTAAGAATCAGGACACATGAATTGGATACAAAGCTCTTTCCTAAAGTTGCTAAGTAATCTGGAATATGTAAAAACCAACTTCTTTGCCAATGTCATTTTCATTTAACAAAGTTACATCTTTTTGAGGACATTCCCCACTTGAATAAAAAGTGGATTTTTGAAAAGTTTAAATGAATGACATCAATTTGGTGATCAGAAATGTAGTATAAAATAATATAAACAGAATGGGAGTTAGGAAAGACTTTAGGTCAGGCTTATCATCTCTCTGTGACCCTGGACAAAGGCCATGAACACTCTATCCCTCAGTTCTCTCGTTGCAAAACGGTTATAACCATATTTTCCGTATTCAGTAAGGCTCTTGGAAGGAAGATAATTAAATACAGCATACACATATTCATGCAAAATTTGGTAATCCATGAAACTCCAGCTCAGCTTAAATGACCAAACCAGAAGAGTATTCATAGGAAGAAATAAATTGGTGGGAGAGCTTCTCAAATGTTTTTATGGGATAATTGGAGTCTATCCTCCTGTAGGAACCACCATGAAACCTTAAATATTGTTATTCATTAAATATTAGGAACCATCTTAAAAACTGTCATTCACACTGGGCAGCATCCTCCTAACCTTTTCTCCCTGGAAAGTCCATTGTAATGTGATTATTTTTTCCCCTACTCAGTCCATCGTGTTATAATTCTCACCTCCTTCCTCTAGCATTTGGGCCAAATCCTCTACCAAGGCTACCACCTCCTCACTTGTCTTTGGATTTTGTGATTTCACCCAAGTCCTGATTTCCCCAGGCAGGATGGTCAGGAATTGTTCCAGCAACAGCAGCTCCAGGATTTGCTCCTTTGTATGAATTTCGGGTCTCAGCCATTGAAGACAAAGTGCTTGAAGTTGGCTCAGAGCCTCAAGGGGCCCAGCCCCTTCTGGGTATCGAAAAAACCTGAAGCGCTGACGAGAGGCCTCAAGGTCCGACTTCTGTTCTCCTTGAATGGTTTCCTGAACCCAAGGGTCATCCCTTCTCAGGATGCTATCTTGATCATGCGTAGTGGGAATTTGGGGGTCTGGATACACAACCATGACTTCCTTCAGAGGTATCATCTCTCCAGCTGAGACCTTCACTGAGATACTCAAAACCATCCCCACAAGGGAGCTAACCTTTTCAGAACCAAAATGGACACTTGTATATTACTAAGGGGAATTGTGGGCAAATAAAAAAAGATCACAACTAGAAGGATGGAACCAGCAGCCTCAATCCCATAGCTGAACCATGGACTTCAGAAAAACTGCGCTGAGTTCTTGGACATACAAATGGCCCACAAACCAAACATTATGGAGAATTCTTGAGTAAGTTGTAAATAATACAGACATTCACAAACAAATGGAAGCAGAGAGAAACCTAAAGTCTTTAGTTCCCATCTTCTCACTGTAGAGCAAAAAGACTACAACTGGGCTCAATGACAAGCACATGCAGAAAGCTGGGGATGGGGAACAGGGACCTGAATCAAGGAACCAGAAGTTACTGCACAAATGCACTGAATAGTGGGCTGAAGCTTCCATTAAAAACCAATATGCATGTTATATTTACTGCAGCATCTAACATTAGCATTAAAGACCAAATAAATGTCATATTTTCAAAAGAAGCAAAATATCTATCTGCTCTGCATGTTAAAGGCGGTATGTCTCTGAGAAGCTGGCCAGGTTGGTGAGACAGCAGCCTGGGCAAACATAAGAATAAGTGTATTTTTAAAAGCCCCAGGCTTCATGATGTTTAAATCCTCCCATCCCTAAGCAAAAACACCAGTAAAAGCCCAATCACCTCTGCCAGTCACTTGCAGCCCCTGAGCCAACAAACCCTGTCACCCCAGGCCATCACTCTACAAAGTCAAACAGAAGGAAAACTCTTCAATCCTTTTCATTGTCTCTCTTCTCAGAAGGAGGCAGGGTTGCACTTCTAGCAGGAGAGCACTGGCTTTGAATACTGATGTCGACACTCAGCAGCTGCTGACCTTGGGCAAGACGATTTACTTCCTTTGGGCTGCAGGTTCCTCATCTGTAACACGGGGATAACAACAGAATCACCTATTTCACGAGATTGTGACTAGATTTGTAAACCTTAAACTTTCCTGGAAATGCCAGTGTCAATGAATACCCCTTCTTCCTTCCCACCCTATTTCTGTCTTTATGAGATAATCTGCAACTAAATGAAAAAGATTTTTTTTAAGTCTTTGCAAACGGTAAAGTACAATATAAACGTAGATGAGGAGGAGAAGGAGGAGGATGAAGAACCGGGAGATAAAGACTGATCCGGTCTCCCCCACCTTCTCCTTTGTAATTCGGAATCTGTCTCTCCCCCTGAGGATGAAGGGTGCCCCACCCACCCAGCCCAGTCCCTCCTGCTTCTGCCCTGGTTACCCACTTTCTGTGACACGCTCTCCCCCTCCTGCTGGTCACCCCGCCCCTGCCCCACTCCTCCAGTCACGCCCGCCCCGCCCTGCCCCTCCCAGTCTACCCTTCCAGGTGATAACAGCAGGGGTCCCGGCCCTCTGGCCTCCCAGACCTGATCACGCGGGACTGTGGGCGGAACAGCAGACGCCGGTAGCGACTCGCTCGCTCTTTCGGGGACCTCTTCCGGTTTCGAACACGTAGGCTCCGCACACAAGCGCACCCAAGGAGGACGGTAAAGTACGCATGCGCCCCTGCCCGCCCGCCGGAATGTTTCCCAGAATTTTAATGAGAAAGTGCGCGTGCGCATATACAGAGCCAGAACGACGTTTCCCAGGGTATTCATGGCGTCTCCTTAACCTTGCCCCATATTCCGCCCCCATTTCCAACAGGTTCCGGGGAATGTGGCTTCTCCTAAAGTTCCTGACTACTCACAAGCGGGACCTAGATGCCAGAGCTCGTTAGGCTCAAACTCCTTTCTAGCACTAGGCCAGAAAGGACGGAGGAGGAACATGATTCGACATCACCACGGCCAATCAGAGCGCGCACCATCCTCCAGCCAATCAGAGGACGCATTACTTTTTCACCACTCAGAGGCCACACATCCGTCTACCAATCAGAGCACAGGCTTTCTTCCACCAATCAGAGGACTCCCTTTGCTCAGCCAATCAAAATCCTTTTTTCCCCCACCTCCTCTTCTGTTTTGGGAGTGTGTCTCCATGGAAACCCCTAAGCATCTTATCTCTCCTGTGCCTAGCAGCATATGGTACCCAGAAGATTTTTGACCTTGTCGCTCTGAACCTAGTCACTGAAACGCACCATGGCTTCTCCTCACCTGAGATATGAGCCTTCACTGGCAAGCCCCTATTCCGGTTGTGAAGAAAGCCCTTAAAAGACGAGCACCTTAGGAGTATCAGTGTGAACTGTCCCATATAAAAACCAGCGAGTCATCAAGGGAAAGCCTGGAGACCATTCAAAAAGATCCATAAAAGTCCATGACAACAAGGTCCCCAAACTTAGGAAGACTCTTACCAAAGAAGAAAGGAATAAAAGCGCTGCCTGGTGTGACCTAGTGGTCACAAATCAAACAGACTGTTGTAAGGGAAAAGCCCAATCCATTGATCAGTTAGCTTTACTCCAGCAGCACTTTAAGATTTGCAAAACGCTTTACATGTATCATCTCATTAGATCCTCACAACAACCCTGAGAGGTCGGTGTTATTATTAATAATAGCCAATAGTTATATAGTGCTTACTAAGTGCCAGGCACTGCCGAGCACTTGCCAATAATCATCTCATTTGATCTCTGCAACAGTCCTAAGAGGTAAGTGGTATTATTATCTCCATTTGACAGATGAGGAAACTGAGGCAAGCAGAAATTAAGTGACTTACCCTGGGTCACACAGCTAGTGTGTTGGGCTAGATTTGAACTCAGGTCTTTCTGATTCCAGGACCAGAGTCAGATGATATAACTGAGACTTAGAGAGCCAAGGTTAAGTGACTTGCCTCTCTAAGCCCTGTAGCTGCAAAGTGTCTGAGACATTGGCATGGCAAGCATGGGAGTGGCAAATTTCCAGGGTCTCCTAAAACAACAATGACACTTTTTCAGCTTACATCAAAAAAAGGAATTACACTGAAAATTCAAAAAGTCCATGATAATGTAAATTAAAATTACTGATGGGGCTCTGGGAAACAAGGTAGCCCATAGTTCACCACCACATTTCCACATCTGGCCATACAGATATACATATACATATGTGGGATGCAGGGTGTATTGGGTGTATTCAGGGCTGGCTAGTACCTCTGGTGCGAGGACTGCCCAGTCCTTTTCAGGGCTGTTTTCCACCTTCAGTATCTACCTAATCCACCCAACTCTCACCTGTGGCTTCAAGACACTGTAGTATGTAATGGCCACACCCTAGTAAATCATTTTGACAAATAAACTAAACCAGATTAAGGGTAACCAAAGGGTCTCACACCCTTCAGTCAGTTAGGGGTGTGTCTACCCCAAGCATGTGAAGACTTCACCTGGTGTAATGGACTGAAATGATTTGTTCCAACAGCCATGAAGACAGCAGAAGCAAGCACTGTGGAGCCCTAGGAGCTTGGTTAGACATAGAAGACACCAAGGTCATCCCCTGTATCCCAAGTGTCACCAGTCATCTTGACTGTCCTGCCATTGGACTGTGATGACTTTGGAGGAGAGAGGCTGATGACTACAAGCAACTCTGCCTCACTTAAATCCAATTTATGCACAAATCAAAAGATGTCACCCATACCATTTTACCATTTTTACCTGTCTCAAAGACCTTTGGTGAAAGGCAAGTAATGAAGAAGCAGGTGTGGATACACTGGGAGCTATAGTTACAACAACCCTGAATACAGGCGGCCAGGACCATAAGGTCATCTTCTTAATGGAAACAGCAGTGGGGTTTGGCAGCCCCTTGATGTCCAAACATCCTTTAAAGGATCTCATTGCTCACCTCCTGATTGTGGAGGCATCTAGAAAAGGTGCCCTAAAAATTGTCTGCTTGATCCAACCCTGGCCTGTTTACTATGGCAGATAGGGACCCCACCTTGTGATCAGAACACAAAAAAGTGTACAAAAACTTCTTTGAACATGGTACCACTCATCATCAGTACACACTTATAGACAACACAAAATCCAGTAGAAGTGAAAAGTGGACAGCTCTTATTGTGAGAGAACTTAGCAGGTATCGCATCTAAATAGGGGCCCTGGGTGAAACAAGGCTAGCCGGATTACTGAAGTCAAGGGTGGATATACATTTTTGAATAGCTGAAGTAAAGGGGAGCACCATGAGCCTGGCATAGGATTCTCAATCAAAACTAATCATCAAGCTTGTATGCCTACCAAAAGGAGTGAAATGTGGTTGCCACTTGAAAGTGCCATACCACCATCATCAACGCCCATGCCTCCAGCATGACAAACCCTGATGAGGTCAAAGAGAAATGTTATGAATGCCTGAAGACCCTTGTCATCAATGTACTGAAAAGAGGACAAGCTTATCATTCTGGGGGACTTTAATGCTAGAGGAGGCACAGACTACCAGACATGGCAGGGAATCCTTGGGAGGAATGGAGTTGGAAACAACAACACCAATGGTCACTTATTACTGAAAACTTAAGCATCTCATGGCCTTCTCATCACTAACACTGTCTTCTGTTTATCTAGACACAATAAAAAATCCTGGATGCACCCTCCAAACAAACATTGGCATTTAATACACTATGTGATTGTAAGGAGAAGAGACAAGATGTGAGACTGCCAAAGGCAATGTGTGGCACAGCATGCTAGATTGCTCACAGACTTCTCTCCAAGCTAAATATCTGAATTCAACAAAAGCATCCCCAAGGCAAGACTACTACAGAAGACTTAATGTCCACAGATTAGAGGGCTTCTCTGAGAGGGAACAGCTTGTTGCTAACTTGGAGGGAAAGCTGTGCTAACAAAGAGTTGGCAGCAGTGGAGCAGAAAAGAAGTGGGCAGCTGCCAGAGATGTGATATACAACACAGTGTTTGTTTATCTGTGTCAGGACACTCACAAACATCAAGACTGCTTTGATGAAAATGATAGGGAAATTCAGAAGCTGCTAAATGAAAAACAAGAACTCCATAGAGTTTACCGGTAGGAGAGTTCATCCATCTCTAAGAAGGCAGCATGTATCTCCATCAAAAGTAAAGTACAAACAAAGCTTAGACACATACAAGATTCTTGGCTCAGTAAGAAGGGAAATGAAATTCAGTTTTACATTGATAGTAACAATCCAAAGCCATTTTATGATGCCCTGAAAGCTATTTATGGGTCAAAGATATATGGTACATCTCAGTTACTCAGTGGTGAGGGAGCCACGTGGATTAGTGATAAAGCCATGATCCTAGAGAGATGGGCTGAATATTTCCATAGTGTTCATAACTGACCATCATCAATCAATGCTGAAGCCATTGACCATTTACCCTCAAGTTGGAGTCAATCCCTCCCTAGCCAAACTTCCAACTGAAGAAGAAATTTTGAATGCCAGTTGGCTCCTCTCATGTGGCAAAGTGTCTGTTGCTGATTCTAATCCAGCTGAGATTTAAAAGGGAGGTTGACCACCACTCATACAAAAGCTAAAATTTTTTGAATTATACAGCAAGAGGAGGTTATGCTCCAGGAGTTCAGGAATGCCTCCATTGCCCATCTCTAAAGCTAAGGAAAATAACTTGTCCTGTAACAATCACAGAGGAGTCTCTTTCTTAGTCATTGCTGGCAAGATTCTTGACAGAGTTCTTAACAGTTCAGCTGGAAGATGGCCATCTACCTGACAACCAGTACAGCTTCAGAAGGGGCTGAGGAATGGTTGACATGGTGTTTGCTGCCTGATAACTCCAGGAAATGCCAGGAACAGAACTGAAGTTGGCACACAAACATTTGTCATTCTGACAAAGGTCTTTGATACTGTCAATCATGAGGGTTTATGGAAAACTGTGTCAAAATCTGGGTGCCTGGAGAAGTTCATTAGGATTGCTCATCAATTTCATGAGGGTATGCTTGCCCAGGGTCTGGATAATGGGTTCTCTCACAATCAAGGTTCTTGAGCCTTCCTAGTCACCAATGGAGTGATGCAATGCTATATGCTTGCTCTCATGCTTTTTAGCATATTTTCAGCCATGTTGTCAAATGCCTTCAATGAGGATGAACATGGCATCAAGGTAAGTTACTGTATAATGGTAAATTATTTAACTTGGAAAGGCTACAAGCTGAGACTAAAGTAGAGGGAGAATTGGGGCATAAATTTTTTGTTCACAGATGATTGTGCACTCAGTGCAGCCTCTGAAGCTGAGATGCAACTAAGCATGAATCGTTTCTCTGCTGCTGGTGCTAATTTTTGCCTGACAATTAGCACCAAGAAAGCACAGGTGCCAGCACCACACTATCCACACATGGAATCATCAGTTACAGCAAATGGAGAAGTTTTAAACAGGATTGATAAGTTCATTTACCTTGGCAGTGTACTTTCCAGGGATGTACACATTGATAATAAGGTTGATGCACTCTATGCCAGAACTAGCTTAATGTTTGAGAGTCTTTCAATTACAATTTCTCCATTCCATCTTGTCTTCAGAAAAACTTGCTTCAGTCCCCGGAATGCACAATAGACGAAATCTCAGTCACTATAGACTAAGGCCAAGATTTGTTAATGAACTTGGGCTAGGGTAGAATCCTTGTTCACTTCAGTTCTCCCATGAGCCCTTGTGGAATCTCATGCAAATTTATCCTAATTTTCTGAATTTAATAATCCATTCCAATAAACATTTATTAAATGCCTACTATGTGCCAGGCACTGTACTAAGTCTAGTGATTCAATAAATAAAAAGATGGCCCCTGCCCTCAAAGAACTTATAATCTAAAGGAAGAAGTAGTGCAGGAAAACAGGGGAGGGAGCAGGACACCGGCGGTATCCTTTGTGGGAGTATCTTGCTATTTGGAGTTGAAATTAGAGAAGCAGCAGCATAGTGGAGTGAGTTAAGAGTCAGCTTATACCCTATACAAAGGAAGGCATTGGGAAAAGTTTGATATTCTATCCTTCAATCAGAGAAGAGAGGTTGACTGAGGTGATGTCAATTAAGACATGAGTTAGCACCACAGTGGTGGGGTTAGAAGTGACGAGCTCATCCTAAGAGGGGCATCTTGATCAGTGGAGAGTTGGACTTGACTGAAATGACTGAACAACAAATCTAGTACAGTGTCTGGCATGTGGTTGGAACTTTAAAATACTTTTTAATTAATGTAATGGCAATGGGAATGTGAAGATTTTCCCTGCCACTTGGCCCCTTGATAGGCTTAAGTGAATCTGAGAACGTTCCCTGATTTGAAAATATACTCTGCCCCCTAACAGGCTGAATGTGATCACATGGAGCATATGGCAAGAGGCTTGTTTTTCAGGAATGCCCACACCTTGTTACTTTGTGATTGGGCAGTGGGTCAAGAGGGTTGTGACATTCTCTGACCCAGGAGAAGGCTATATATATCCTGATGTGAGGTTTTGCTTTGGGGCTCACTTTGGGAAGAGTTGCGTGATTTGGCCAGATGAGACTCTGAGCAGCCCTTGAGCCCCCCACCTTTGAAAACCCAGATGTTGGTGCTTCCCTCTCTGATAACTAACTAGGTATGGAGGTAATAGTCATACTGCTGGGAGCCTTGTCTGCCGAATTGTGTTATTTTCTGTTATAACTTCTGTTTGTATTCTCTAAAGTTCAAGGTGTTGACTTTTTCCCCTGAACTAGGTAAATGATATGTTTTGATGGATTAAAATAAGATTGTTAACCCATTTTGAGTTGCTTTCCTCTAGAAAAGCAGATCTAAGAACCTATGCTAACAGCCATCCTGGGTATGCTGGGGTGCTTACTGCTACAATTACTTGATTGAGAGGCATCTGAAGACTTCCTGGTTCAGTCATAGCTATCCTTTGTTAATAGTTACTCCTTCTGAGAAAAAGTTCTGAACGGCACCATCGCTTTTTAGATTTAACAATTAGAATTTTCAGGGAGTAGGACTGCAATGAGATAAATCTGAGTTTAATTTCTACGGGGAAAAGAGGATAATCATACAAAGTTATGCAGAAGTATTATAGCTTGTTTTGAGATGAGGCAGGTTTCCCATCACTGCAGTTTTCAATAAGATGGTAGTTCACCACTTGTTAGGTTTGTTATTATAAAGATACTTTTGGGTAGGAATTGGACCAAATGGTTGATTGCTTGATCCTGTGGCTGATTTAAAAGGAAATGGCAAATCACACCAGTATCTTTGCCAAGAAAACCTGCAAATGAGTTTACAAGGAGTCAAACACAACTGAACCATAATAATAATGACTAAAAATTCCATGATTAGTCCTCAGGACATTGCCATATTTTACACTAAGTACATGGTCATTGAAAGAGACTAATTTTCTGAATGCAGTTTGATTTATTGTGAAAATAAGAGAATTATAAGAAATTTGGGGATAGTTCCTTTTTTATTGCAGTGTTGGAGATGAGGTCTTACACTTGTGAGCTCTGACTCCTTTCATCTTTACCTGGTAGGTTATCTTCATCCTCTCTCAGGTTAAGGCTGAAAATACAGTAACAAAAGCAGAGATTCTGCTGTGAATTGAGAATGTTATCATGGAAGAGTCTTCAAGGAGGAGTCTTGGCTTCTTTGAGTGCAGCCATTATGTGGCCTTCCTTCTGCTAGTTTCTCTCTGATAAAATACCACAAGTACCCCATCTCTTTTCCCATAAAAGAGACTAGTCTCATCAGTCCTATCCAGTGTAGGGCCATTTTGTCTTCTCCCTCAGAAAACATATTGTCATTTTGACAAATTTTAATTAACCTTTAGTAAATTGTTCTATAAAATGTTTTAAGATGTTCCTTAAGACAAACTCCATCAGTAAATGACAGCCAGAGATTCTGTAGTTTAAAAAAAAGAAGTAGTATGATATCCCAAGAGACAACTGAATATCCTGTCTCAGTGATCTAAAGACAGTGATACAATCTAACCATTTTGGAGAACAATTTGGAGCTATGCCCAAAGGGTTATAAAACTGTGCCTTTTTTATAGGATGGAGTTTGTGAGCCTGGTGCATCTGGTTTTGGGAACAGACCACACAAAATTCAATCTGGTCCTCCTCACAGAAAAACTTGAGAGACTTTTGGTGAATGGGACACTGGCTCTGTCCTTCAGCACTCTGTAAAAAGTGCCATCCGAGCTCCTTGCCTATGCCAGTCACATTATCCAGGCACATATTGACTGCAGGAAAGTGTCTGAGCTTGGAGACATTCTTGCATTCAGGGCAACAAAAAAAGACATGACTTCACCTTCCCTTTTGAATGAAACAGTCTTGGCAATACTACTACTCGGTATGTATTCTAAAGAGATTTTTAGAAAGAAGGAAAAAGACCTATATTACAAAATCATTTGTAGCAACTCTTTTTGTGGTGGCAAAGAATTAGAAATTGAGTGGCTGCCTATCAATTGGGGAATGACTGAACAAGTTATGATGTATGATTATAATGGAATACTATTTTGTTGTAAGAAATAATGAGCAGGATGGTTTCAGAAAAACCTGGAAAGACTTCCATGAACTGATGCAAAGAACAGGATCAAGAGAACATTATACACAGTGACAGCAATATTGTATGGTGATCAACTGTGATTGACTTAGCTCTCCTTAGAAACATAGTGATTCAAGACAATTTCTGAAGGACTTATGTTGAAAAATGCTTTCTGCTGCAACTGACAGATTGAAGCAAACTTTTTAACTTTATTTTTCTTGGGGTTTGGTTTATTGGTTTATTTTCTTTCACAACTTGGCTAATATGGAAATATGTTTTGCGTGACTGCACATGTATAATCTGTATCAAACTGCCTTCTAGAAGGGAGAGGGCAGAGAGAATCTGAAATTCAAAATTTACAAAAAGAATGTTAAAAATTATTTTTACATGTAATTAGAAAACAAATGAAATGTAAAAATTTTCACATAAGAAAGAGAGCATTTTAAAAAGTGATATTTAGGCAATCAAAATCTTCCTTATAATCTCTTTGAATGTTAGGGTATGACTATTAGCGAGGTGATTATCAAAGGCATGGAAAATTCAGATACCAAAGTTAAGAAACTTACCATCCAGACAAAACATGTTAAAGAAGAGAAATCAAAGGGATTCTTGAGTTTATCTCCTTTGGTGATTTCCTAATAAAATCTCAGGATTTCCATAAGTCTTCCTACAGAACTTGAATGTAAAAATGGGCTTGTCTTTACCATACATTCCCACTATCATCCCTCTTGGGGATGATACATGCATACACACATACACATGTGTATAAAGACATATATACACACGTGTATAATACATATGCGTACATAGGCATACACATGGAATTTCTTTCTCTATAGTCCATCTGTACTTCATGAAGAAGTACTTGGGATCCCCTCCTGAGATGATAGTGGGAATGTATGGGAAAGACAAGCCCAGTTTTACAATCAAGTTCTGTAGGAAGACTTATGGAAAGGGGACAAAAGACTTGAGATAGGGAGGGTAGTGTTTAAAGTTGGGCATCTTTGGGATTCCTGATTCAACTGAGTTCTTTTCATTTATATCTGTTTGCATCTATCTAGCTTTCTACTTAGATGTCAAAGATACTAGTAGAGAGGCCAGATTAGGTCCTGAAAACCCGAGATTTCTGACCCTCAGACCACTGCTATTTCCTCTAGGTCAGTCTAACTCCTTTCTGGGTATGCAAGGGGATAGGCTAAAATCTCAGTGACAGGATGATTCTAGAAATAAATGTGTGAAGGAAAGTGGTCTGTGATAGTGACTAGGTCATATTGTTTGGGCCGTTCCCTGATCCAAATTACTTACCATGTTACTCTAGGTAGCCTTTTCTATAGGACGGAGTTTGTGAGCCTGGTGCATCTGGTTTTGGAAACAGACCACACAGAGTTCAACCTGGTCCTCCTCACAGAAAAACTTGAGAGACTTCTGGTGAATGGGACACTGGCTCTGTCCTTCAGCACTCTGTAAAAAGTGACGTCTGAGCTCCTTGCCTATGCCAGTCACATTATCCAGGCGCTTGTTGACTGCAGGAAAGTGTCTGAGCTTGGAGATGTTCTTGCATTCAGGGCAAAAAAAAGACATGATTTCACCTTCCCACTTTTGAATGAAACAGTCTTGGCAAAAAGTGTGTCCACACTCGATGGTGACTGGGTTGGTGTAGTAGTGCTTACAGATGCTACAAATAATTTCTTTCTGCAGTTCCTCAACTAGTTTAGCTGCCATGTTGCTGTGGGGAGAGAATGGAAAGGATCAGAGCCTTGGCTAGAGAAAGCTGTGACATGAGGTTTTTCTTATTGGGCTTAATAAACTTTTCTTCTTCATGAAGTACAGATAGACTATAGAGAAAGAAATTCCGTGTGTATGTCTGTGTATGCATATGTATTATACACATGTGTATATATGTCTTTATACACATATATGCATGTGCATATGCATGTATGAGCCAATTACTAAACATTTAACAAGATATCCCTGGATATAATCCTGCATAGTACAATGCTTCATAAGTTTTGTTTTTAATATATAATGTTAAATAAATCTTGCTAATTCAATGTTAAACACACTATGCCTTCATAAAAAAAAAGAGAGTCTGAGATTTTGCTAAAGACTATTGAGATTCCATACTTATGACTTCACTGGTAACCTTTCAATTCTCCACTGACTGGCTCATTGCCAAGGTATCCAGCATACCTACATGAGTATGAGGGATTTTTGCCAGCTATTCCTATCACTTTGACCACATCCACAATGAACCTGCCTCAGAAATGTTCAAGATTTTGGATGTATCACACTCCAGGGAAGGAATGGACAGGCGACTACCCTACGCTTTCCAATTACTTTTATTTGTGTAAAAATCTCCTTAGATGGAGAATGTCCCATTCTTTGGCTGTTTTTTCCTTGCCTTCTGCAAAATCTAGCCATTCCTCGCAGCCCTAGGTTAACTATTTTCTTCTCTTAAAAGGTAAGCAATGCTCACTTCCCTGTCTTGACATCCTTTGACTTTCCCTTCCCTGTAGGGCCCTGACATGCAATTCTTAGTTCCCTAAAAATTAAAGTAACCTGCCATTAAAAGATACTTACTTTTTCTCTAGCCTCTTTCCCTCTGTTTCTGTTAGCTTTCAGTCTCCCAAAGGAAAGGTCTGATCATGGTTTCTGGCCCCTTTATAGGGAGTAGCCCCACCCTTTTATTTACTCTTTAGAAAGGTGTGAATTTGCCTTGATTTCAATCAAGGTCCTGAGGCCAATTTACACCTCCAATTTGCAGCAACCCTAAAACCCTCCAAGGTCACACTTTTGTGTGACTCCTAAAGAGTCATGGTTTTCAAAATGCTGTTTCAACATGAGTGTTCTGCCTAGGAGGATAGGATTACTAGACCTACTTGGAATAAGAGTCTCTCCTTTTCTTCTTTCCTCAGGAAAGGTTTACAACATCTTGGATAGAAGATTAGACTTGTTTCAGGAAGCAGTGATTTCTACCTCTTATCACCTGTGTGATCCTGGGAGAATATTTTACCTCCTCTGAGTCTCAGCCTCCTTAAGTATAAAATAAAATAAATTATGAATATTGCCTTATTGCAGGGGTACTAAAGTATTCATTTTATGTAAAGCAGTTAACAGTCAGTAAATGGTAATATCTTTGTCTCAGTCAATGACTTCCATTAGTAAGCAATACAAAAGGACTGTGTGGTCAACTCCTTTTCAACTCAGACTGTTGGCAGCCCCAGGGAGCTGAGAGCTCTCTCCTTCCAAAAGGCTTCAGTTCAGATTTCATGTATATACCAAAAATTTCTGTTCTTCCTTCATACATGATTCAGCCTCTTGGAATGGGAGATGTCTTATGTTACTCTACAGAGAACTAAACTTTTTACAATCTAAACACAGACAGGCATTAATCACATTTGGATTTAGGGAACTTTAGGTTGAATTTTATTTAAGGGAGGATAAAAGGATATCTTTCAAAGGAAATGAGGAATGGCAGATGATTTTGGTAGGGAAGAGGGCAGAAAAATCACTTCATAGGAAGAAGACATCAGGTCACAATGGTGACTGTAGAGGGAAGAGTTGATTGCCTCTTACTGGAAGGGGGGAGGGGGTAGATTCAGAACTTGGAAAACCTGTGGAATTAATGAGGCAGCTGGTCCTTCATCTCCAAGGAAGATGTGGTACAGATGGGGTAGGAATAGAGAACTGTTCTGACATAGGGCTAACATCTCACCCTCTGTCTCTGCAAGTTATTGGATCTTTCTTGGCACATTGTAAAGCAGAAGGTTCCATTCAGAGAGAACAGGCTCCCAAAATTTCAGGAGGGATCCAGTAAGCAGGCATCCAGAAATGGAATTGACCACCTGTCCCTAATTGCAGATATGACACAAAATGGAGAACAAACATTTCTCTTGACTTGGATCTCAGAGAATTCTCCACGTCTCCTTCAAAAAACACCTCACAGTCACAGAAATGAAGTACAAAAGTGTTCAACACCGGGCAACTTTTGTAATAGAATCTGCTTGAGTCTCTCATCTCCATAGCTTTGCTAACTGGAGAATGGGAGAAAACACAAAAAAGGCTGCTAAAAGTGGGGGAGGTAAAGATGAAGGGAGGCCTTTTATAAGTGTGGAACAGAAAGTCAAGTGGAGAGTTAGTAGTAAAATCTGGAGAGGTGATACCATTGATCGGGTCATATCATGACCCAGTTATTTCTCAATCCCCTTCTCTGAGGAGCACCATTCACCATGAGCCTGTTATCCTGCCCAGGGCCCAGCTTTTTTCAAAAAGGTTTGATTCAGCCTAAGGAGATATATTGGAATTCATATTTCAAGAGTTGATTGGGGTTTGGGCTTTGGCAATGTTTAGAAGAGCCTAGGAAATGGATTGAAGTGTTTGAAAATTCCTTAATGTCCCAAATTGACCTTTCTCCTTTTTCTCTCCCTGAGATGCCAGGGAGCTTTGGGGAAGTTAAGTTGGGATTTGGGGTATAGCCGAGATGTAGTAAGGAATAGGATATATAGGAGGGGAGGAGTTCGTTTATGTCCATTAAAGAGTGGATAGTATAATAGAAGATCTTAGAAGCATGCCAGCGTCTAGCTTGGGAATTATATTGAACCCTTGTGTCCAAGGCTGAGTGTACAGCCTGCATGAAGCAGGCAGAATACTAATTTTGTGTGCTTTATAGGAGTGAATCAATGATATCTCAAGGGACAGAAGTTATATCTGTGCTGAGATAAAGGAAATATTCAACAAATTTAGAGGTAAGAAACAAACCTTTGAAATCTATCCTCAATTTGGAAATTCACAGGTAGCTCTCTACATATCTCTCCAGAAGAAGTGTAGGTAGTTAAGTGACATTGTCAGAGGACATCAAAAGAGCATTGGAGGAAAGAGATGGGATTCAACATTCTCATTTATAAGGGTGTAAGAGGTGAAAGAGTTTATCTTTTAACATACTGATAATGATGGTGATGAAAATTAATAACTACAGCAATAATAATAGTAGTATAGCTGGCATATATTGGCACTTAAAGTTTGCAAATCCCTAAATAAGTGTCTAATTTTATTTTCACAACAGGCTTTGCAGGTAAGGAAACTGAGGCCGGCAGAAGTTAAGTATCTTTCCAAAGGTCACAAAGCTGGTGAGACTTGATTTGTACTCAGGTCTTCCTGGCTCTACTTCTGACTCTCTACATACTGTGCCATATAGCTGATTCTTGGGTCTTCTATCAGTCTGTGAAAACACACAGGACAAATGCCTCAGCCAGAGTCCCTTGCCATAGTCCTTGGGATGTTCTCTGAAGAATGACTTACTCTTTTCTTTAGGGAACCACACAGGGAGGGAGCCTCAAGTAGTCCCTATCTAGACTAAATCGAAATCGAAATCTCTTCCTTTGTTGAAAATGGTAAGTAAATTTATCCCACAGATATGAATCTCTTGGTCCACAGTCTTCCATGACGTGCTTTCATACTGATGGTCTCTTCTGACTGTAGATCACTTCCCATGCACTCAGAATATTTGGAGATATTTGTAATGGCACAAGAATGTTCAACAGGAAGATAGTATTCTATGAGAATCTCTGTGATTCTGTTGGTTCATGTAATACTGCATAATGCAAATAAAACACCAAATTTGAGGTTGGTGGTACAGCAAATCCACCCTTATGAGTCCAACAGACTGTGACAATCAGTTAACCATAGTTCCATTTGAGTCCTCCCAAGCTGGTTAGGAATTGCTGTATCAGGACCAGGAAGATGCACTTAGGGGCAACTGACATCAGAGTCACACTTGGAAGCCTTAGATTGACTGGCGGCATTCAGCAGTGACAACCCTTGGAGAGAAAGAGATTCAGCAGAGAATATCATTCTTGCTCCCTTTATCCGATCTGTCCTGGAAATAGAAGTGCTTCCCAAATATAGCAGATAGGCCTTCAGGACTACCAAATAACCCATGATCTCTCCAAAATGAACATCAGAGTAGATCCTGAAACGGCCACTTCCTATGTTGCTATATCTGAGGATCTGAAGAGTGTGAGATGTGGAGAAGCCTGTCACTTTAAGTCTAACAGTACTAAAGACTCTGCTTGTTACTATGTCCTTGGTGACCAATCCTCAACTCAGGTAGGCACTATTGGGAGATAGATATGAGAAATACATCTCAGTGGTCCCTGGGAAATCCATACCACATAACTGAGGAGAAGTAGGGGGAGGAGCAAGCAATTATCTGACTATATGTTTTTGCTCTGCTATGTGAAAAGGGAAGACAATGACTATTTCATGACAGGTCCTACATTATTTTATTATCAAGTGAAAGGAAAGAGTCAATGCCCATAAATTCTCAATTCTATTTCAAACACTGAAACCTATAGGGGATTATTCCCAAGCACCTTCAATGGATACTATTATTCATGTATTTTCACAATAAATTAAACTAGTTTCAGTGATTTAATTCGTCTCTCATTGAATTTATACTTTGGGTAAGATGCTGTGAAACCCTAAGAATTTATCATGGAACTTTCAGCCTAATTAGAGTGCCCTGTCCTCCAGTAAACAGAATGCAGAATAGAGTGTGACTAAGACAGGAAAGATGGGAAAGTCTGTATTTTTTTAATTGTTGAGAAGTGGGTCTTTATTTCTGGCTAATCATTACAACCTGCAAGAAGGAGACATTGAATTGCATCTTGAAAGATGGCTCACATTTCAACTGAGAGAATATTTGGATGGAAAACTTCAACATTCTTCCATATTCTTTTCCAATGGCTGTACTTTTTTATATCAACTTTCTTTTTTTTAATTAACTTTTGTTTATTTTTAGTTTACATCATTCATTTCCACAAGATTTTGTTACAAATTTTCTCCCCGTCTTTCCCCTACCCACCACCCCAAAACAGTGATCCCACTGTATTTTCATATCAACTTTCTAAATGTATTTATGCAAGTTATTTCATTAATTCACAGATCATTAATTCTTCTTGAAAGCCCTAGTATCAAAGACTCACCAAAACTGAAAATGGAATGGAACTTTTTAGCAATTTGGTACAACTCATACTCTAAAGTATCTTTCCAATCACATCACCAAGTAGTGAATTGGCCTCTACTTGAGGACCTTCATTGGGAACAACTTCATCTCAAGGCAAGGAATAACATTTAACAGCTCTTCTTGTTAGCATATTTTCCCCCACACATCAAGCTAAAGTTTGATGTATTATAAGTCTGACCAGTTCTCTAAGTTTGATTTGTTAAACCCTACAAAAAAATTCTATTGTCTTCAGAAATGTTTCTCAGAAATAGTGCTATCAAATATGGATAGGTGTCACTGAACCTTGCAGATTAGCTACTCTCTCAATCAAGTGATAAACAAGTTTTCTATTTTTTGTTTTTTTATGTGTCAGGTACTATTAGGCATTGGACATAGAAGTAAAAGGAGTCAAACAGTCTCAATTCCTAATGAGATAATTCTACAATACAAAGGAAGGTATATAAGGGAATTTGAACAGAAATCATAGGAAAAGGCGAGAACCGTGAAGTGAAAAATCCCTAGGAGCTAACACAAGAATGCTAATAGAGAGATACAAACTAGCTTTCAGAATTGAGATCCAATCCCCTACCTCTATTGAAGAAATTCTGTCTTCTACTCATTCCTCAATACTGTTAGGCTACATCTCACTGAGGAATGAGAGGAAGATGAAAGCCTGCTACTTTCTAACTAAAGAATTTTCATAGTATAAGATCTCCCAGCCTTACAGAGTTTGTTTTCAGAAATGTCTTCTGATCCTGAACCACCCTGCCGATGCATCGGATTCTAATTCTGCCCAACAATGAGATGAAAAGGAGAAACAAGAGAGGGATGTATTTTTGTACCGTTGTGTGTGTGTGTGTGTGTGTGTGTGTGTGTGTGTGTGTGCTCGTATGTTCTACTCTCATTTGTCCAGTTCAGATGAAAGTGAGATTCAAGTGACAACACCTTCCCCCAGTCCTTCCTCATTTGGAAATTCTTCGTGTGTCCCTTAATTATGTGAGTTAATAAGTTTCCTTTCCCGTTCCTCCATTCTTCTTCTCTACTATATCCCTCAGTGACTACCATTCTTTTCTTCTTTGAACATCATCAAAACATAATACTGTCTTTATTCCCAGGTCCCCTCTCTAACTTAACTCTATGATGCCTGATATTACAATCATCTTGAAAGGATACTTGTATTATAGCTCTCCCCTTACCCCTCAATGCCCAACCACTTGAACATCTGAACAACTCAGCTTTAAAAATGTCCCTTCCATTTGCTTTCTTGTGTTTATCTGTTTTCCCCCTCTTTATTCCCACAGGGGTTTCCCCACAATGTGTCTCTTCAGATCTGATTTTTCGTCAGGAAATATTGAAAATCTTGCATTTCATTAGTATTTTATTTTACCAGTAGGATTATAGTAGGTTTTGCTGGGTAATTTATTGATAGTCACAAGCCTATATCTTTGACCTCTTGGAATAATATTTTCCATATTCTCCATGCTCCTTATGATAAATCTTGTGTGATCCTCACAATTTCCTTGGTATGTGAACTCTTTCTTTCTGTCTAATTCAAGTGTTATTCTTGGATTCTGGATTGTGTCTATAATGCTCCAGGAATTATTATTATTTCTTTAAAGAATGCAATAAGCAGTTTTTTTCTATTTATACTTTTCTATTTCTAATAGATCTGAGCTACTTTCTTAAAATATGATATCTGGGCCCATGATTTTCATGTAGTTCAATGGTTCTTAAATTATTTCTCCTTGAAATATTTTCTGCATCATTACTGTTACAAAATATTTCATATTTTTCTTCTTTTTCTTCAAACATTTGTCTTTGTTTCAATATTTTTATTGCTTCATGGAGTCATTAACTCTTATTTGTTCTGCTCTAATTTTCAAGGAATCTTTTTACCTAGGTATGGTTTTGTACTAAATTATTGATTTACCTTCTAATCTTTTCTCCACATCTCTAATTTATCTTCCAGTTCTTTCCACTAACATTCTTTTTCCACTTATTATATCAGTTTAACTTTTCTTTAAAAAAAAAACCAAAAATTTATTGATTCATTTCTAGGAATTCCAGTAGCTCTTATGTCCAAACTCTGTGTTGCATTGAGACCTCACTTTTAGCTATTTTTTAAATTCATTTTTCCCATCTGGGTTTTTGTTTTGTCATCCTAATCAGTGTAATAGTCTCATAACCATTCTGTTGATTAATTCTCCTAAGCCTACTTCCCAGGTTTCAAGTTTGTGTTAAGTCCAGGTTGTCTAAAATTCTGGTACTACTGTAATGGAGTGGAATTGACTCAGATCTCTGGGGTCCTATTACTACATTATTTGCAGCAATTGTGACCTGGATGAAGATCCAGCCAGGGGAAAAATACTGTGAAGGAGCAATCATTTGGTAAGAGGAGATCCCAGAGAGATTAGTGTCATGAAAACCTAGAGAGAAGAGACTGCTTAACAGTGCAAAGCTGCTCAAGAACCATGAGGATTAATAAAGAGTATAATATGTGGCAATTAAGATATCATTGATAGACTTTGAGATGGCAGTTATTGTTGAATGATGAGGTTGGAAAACAGTTTGTAGACAGTTAAGAATAGAGGAAGTAGAGAGGAAGTAAAGGCACATAATGAAGATGGCCCTCCCAAGGAGATTGCCTCCATCAGAGACAAGCCTAATGCCTCTCTCACACAATAGCCTTTCAAACACTTGAATACAGCTCTTCTCTTCTCCCCCAAGTCGTCTCTTCTGCAGGCTAAACAACTCAGTATCAAAGTGCCAAGTGATATTATAGATCCAGGGTGTCTGTGTTTCTGCTTGTTTCTTCTATCATTAATATGACATCATGTAACATAAGAAAACATAACAAAAGTCCTATTATTCAAGAGTGTCTGGTTCAATGTGTCCTGCCCCAGACAGAAGAATGTTCCTGGTCAGCTTCATCTGACCTTGAAGTTGCTGACACAGAAAAGGGCTTTTTGGATTCACTCAGAGAGCAAAGCAAAGCATGTCTGTTATGCCAGAGCATGCAAAGCATTATGGTGGGTTAAGCTCAGAGTGGGCCAAAAATGTCTTTCTCCTGATTGATCCATCAAGGTTTTAGGCCTTTCTCAGGTTATGGTGGGGGGGAGGGCAAAAATGGTTCACATTTTCTTAGAAGCTATGTAGATCTGAGAGGGGAGTCTCTTAACCTTGGATCTGTAGGTCTCAGTTTTATCATCTGACTCTGGTCTTTGAGTTGGAAAGACCAGAGTACAAATCTGACATTAGACAATTACGAGCTGTGTGACCCTGTGTAAGTCACTTAACCTCTGCCTCAATTTCCTCAGCGTTTAGTGGGGATAATAATAGCATTTATCCCTCAGTGTCATTAGGAGAATAAAATGAGATAACACGTGAAAAATGTTTTGCCAATCTTAAAGTGATGCATAAATACTAGCTATCATTGTCATCTGTCACTTGAAATTCTATGTGGGTGATAGATCCCTTTTCCCTACAGCAACCTCTTTAATTGGTGGCATGACCAGGCAGCTCTTTTATTCTTCTATTCTTTAGTAATGGTTTTTCTAAGTTGAGGACTTCGTTGTGAGCTTTTGTGGATCTTTTGAATGGTCTCCAGGCTTTCCCGCAATGCTTCCCTTATTTGTATATCGGACAGTCACATTCCTATGGGGTTGTCTTTAAAGTGTTTTCTTCACCACAGCCACCAGATTAAGGGCTTGCCGGTGTGTCTTACAGTCCCATTTCTCAGGTGAGAAGTTTGAAGCTCACGGTGCGTTTCAGTGACGAGGTTCAGAGATACAAGGTCAGAGATCTTCTGGGTGTACAGCGACTGCTTCCTGCTGCTAAAGGTGGAGAGAAGACGCTTACGGGGTTTCCATGGAGACACACTCCGGAAACAGGATGGGAGGAGGGAGAAGAGAGGATTCTGATTGGCTGAGGGAAATAAGCCCTCCGATTGGCGACAGAAAAGACGCCCTCTGAGTGATGGAGGAAAGCGCGTCTTCTGATAGGCGGGAGGGTAGCGTGCCCTCTGATTGGCTATGGTGAACTCTCTACCCTCCCTGAACTGGAACTAGAAATGTTTAGTCTCACTCTTGTGCGCCTTCTGGACTGCGAGAGTCTGGGAGCTCAGGCCCTATTTGTAACCAGCCTGTGACCAATCATGAATTTCGGGAGAAGCCACATCCCCGGAAGCTGGGCTAAATGGGGGCATTAGGGGAGGGGTGTTGAGGAGACTGCGTGAGAATTCTGGGAAACGCAGTTTTGGGCGCATGCGTACTTTCTCGCTGTGGCGGAGGGGTGCGCCTGCCTCTGCAGAGCTGAAAGAGGACCCGGAGCTGCAGAATCCCTGCGTGTTCGTGCGGTGCCGCCCACGCCCCGTGTGATCAGTTCACGGAGGCTGGAGGTTGTGATAGGGCCTGGGGAGCAGCCCCTGCTGGCGTAGGAGGGTAGATACGGAGGGGCAGGGGGGAACAGGTGTGATAGGTAGAATTGGAGGCGGGGTATGACAGCCCCCCACCCTCCCCGGGGAGCGTGGGCTCCTTGTAGTTGTAAGTGAAGGGGATGGAAGTAGGAAAGGCGGAGGGGATGGTGCCGGCTTTGGGGAAGGGCGGGAAAGAAACGGGTACGGCATTTTCTTGTTAAATTGATCTCGTTAAACATTTACCAATTACATGGCCTTTTTAAATCATTAAAAACAATTTTGAGTTCCAAATTCTCTCCCTCCACATCCTCCCCCTTCCTTGAGAAGGCAAGCGTTTTGATATCGATTATACATATGAAGTCACGTAACACATATTAAGCATGTTGCAAAAGAAAACACAAAATAAAACAATAAGAATAAAGAAAGTTTAAAATATATATATATGCTTCAACCTGTACTCAGTGTTCATCAGACCTTGCTGGAAATGGGTACCATTTTTCATCCCGGGTTCTTTGGAACTGTCTTGGTTCATCGGTTCAGAATAGCTAAGTCATTCACAATTGATCATCTTACAATGTTGCTGTTACTGTGTACAATGTTCTGGTTCTGCTCCCTCCACTCCGCATCACTTCATGTAAATCTTTGCAGGTTTTTCTGGAATCATGCCACTTATCGTTTCTTATATATAGCACGATAGTATTTCATCATAATATACCACTGCTTTTTCAGCCATTCCCCAACTGATGGGCATCACCTCAATTTCCAATTGTTTGCCACCAGAAAAAGAGCTGCTAAAATATATTTGTATGAATAAAGTCTTTTTTATTTGATCTCTTTTGGGTATAGTCCAAGTGGAGGTATTTCTGGGTAAAAGGATATACGCATTATTGTAGCCCTTTGGGCATAGTTCCAAATTGTTCTCCAAAATGGTTGGTTCAGTTCACAACTCCACCAACAACACGTTGTTTAGTCATTTCCCACCCCATTTGGGGTTTTCTTGGAAAAATACTGGAATGGTTTATCATTTCCTTCTCCAGCTCTTTTTACAGATGAGGAATTGAGGCAAACAGAGTTGTTTGCCCAGGTTCATAGCTAACACAAGTCTGAGACCAGATTTGAGCTCAAGATGATGACTTTTCATGACTTCAGGCTGGGAGCTCTATTCACTGTGCCACCTAGCTATCCACTTACTTATTTTAAAATAAGCTTCGTTTATTCCTATGCTCTCTAGTGTTTTTAATAGGAATGAGTGTGGCATTTTGTCAAAAACTTTTCTGCATCCATTGAGACTGGTGATTTTTGTTGGTTTTGTTATTGAAATGGTCAGTTATGTTTAGAGTTTTCCTGATATTGAACCAGCCCTGCATTCCTTGTATAAATCCAACCTGGTCACAGTTTATGATCTTTGTGATATATTGCAGTAATCACTTCGTTAGAATTTTGTTTAAAATTTTTGCATCAGTATTCATTAAGGAAATTAGTCTATAGTTTTCTTTCTTTGGTTTTGCTTTCTCTGTTTCAGTCATCAAAAGCATATTTGTGTCATAGAAGGAATTTGGTAGGTCTCTTTACTTACCCATTTCTTCAAATAATTTATGTAATGGGATTAATTGTTACCTAAATGTTTGATAGAATTCACTTGCAAGTCCATCTGGTCCTGGGAAATTTATTTATTTGTTCGTTCATGTATTCATTCATTCATTCATTCATTTTAGGGAGCTTGTTCAATTTATTTTCCTAAGGGGTTTTTTCTAAGTATTCTCTTTCCTCCTCAGTTAATCTGGGCAGTTTATATTTTTGTGAACATTGATCCATTTCACTTGCATTGTTAGTTTTACTGGCATACAATTGGGCAAAATAGTTCTTAATAATTGCTTTTAATTTCATCTTCATTTGTGGTGCTTTCACCCTTTTCATTTTTGATACTAGTAATTTGGTTATCTACTTTTTAAAAATAAGATTAATTAATAGTATGCATTTTAATTTTTTTATAAAGCCAGCTCCTAGTTCTAGTTTACTGTTTTTTGTTTTCTTTTTTTACTTTCTGTTTTATTAATCTCTCTTTGATTTTCAGGTTTTAGATTGGATGATATGCAAGCAGGATATCTGGAAAACAAAAGCAAAAAGAGACCTAATTAAAAGACACAAACAGGGAAACTGTATTTTGCTAAAACGTACCATAGACAATAAAGTAAGACCAATACTAAACACATATGCACCAAATGGCATAGCATCCAGATTCTTTTGGGTTTTTTTGGTGGGCAGGGCAATTGGGGTTAAGTGACCTGGCCAAGGTCACACAGCTAGTTAAATGTCAAGTGTTTGAGGTCACATTTGAACTCAGGTCCTCCTGACTTCAGGGCGGGTGCTCTGTTCACTGTGCCATCTAGCTGCCCATCGATTCCAGCTTCTTAAAGGAAAAATTACAGGAAAATGAGTTACAGGAAGAAATAAACAGTAAAACTATACTAGTGGGTAACCTCAACTTTCCCCTCAATGAGCTAGATGAATCTAATAACTATAAAATTAGAAAGAAGTTAGGGAGATGAATACAATTTTAGAAAAGTTAAATATAGGCCTCTGGAGAAAATTGAATGGGAATAGAAAGTATACCTTTTTGTCAGCTGTATATTTTGCCTTTACGAAAACTGACCATGTATTAGGGTACAAAAAAACCTCACAAACATGCAAAAAAGCAGTAATATTAAACACACCCTTTTTGGACTGTGATGCAATAAAAATTACATTTCAACAAAGGGATTAAAAATTAATTGGAAACTAAATATAATCCTAAAAAATGAATGGATCCTAGAACAAATCATAGAAACAATCAATAATTTCATTTAACATAATGACAACGATGAGACAACACACCAAAATTTATGGGATGCAACCTAAGTAGTACACATCGGAAAATTTATTTCTCTAAACTCTTACTTCAGTAAAATAGATAAAGAGCATATCAATGAATTTAGCATGTAGCTAAAAAAAACTAGACAAAGAACAAGTTAAAGTCCCCAATTAAACATCAAATTGGAAATGATGAAAATCAAAGGAGAGATTAATAAAATTGAAAATAAGAAAACCATTTAACTAATAAAATTAGATGCTAGTTTTTATGAAAGAAACAATAAAATAGGTAAATTATTTGTTAATTTGATTTTTTAAAAGAAGAAAACCACCTTACCAGTTTCAAAAATTATAAGGTTAAATGTACCCAGATGAAGATAAAATTAAAGTAATTCTCAAGAACTCTTTTGTCCAATTATGGGCCAGTGGATGAATAGTTACGAAAATATAAATTGCCCAGATTAACAGAAGAGGAAATAGAATACTTAAATAACCCTTAGAAAAAGAAATTGAATAATCCATGAATTCCCTGAGAAAAAAATCCCCAGGATCAGATAGATTCACAAGTGAATTCTACTAAACATTTAAAGACCAATCAATTCCAATACTATATGAACTATCTGGGAAAACAGGTAAAGAAGGAGTTCTACCAGATTCCTTTAGTGACACAAATATAGTTTTAGTACCTAAACCAGAAAGAGCAAAAAAGGAAAAGAAAACTATAGACTAATTTCCCTGATGAATATTGGTGCAAAATTTTAAAATATCAGTAAGGAGATTACAGTAATACATCACAAAAATTATACACCATGATCATGTGAGATTTATACCATGACTATAAGGCTGGTTCAATATTAGGAAAAATATTGGCATAATTGACCATATCAATAAAAAAACAACAACAAAAATCATATTAGTATCTCAACAGATGTAGAAAAACCTTTTGATAAAATACAACACTGATTCCTGTTAAAAAACACTAGAAAGCATCAGAATCAATGTACTTTTTTAACATAAGTACTTTTTTTTGGCCTGTATTTTCTTTTGCAACATGGCGAATATGGAAATTGTTTTTGCATGAATACACATGTATAATCTAGATCAAATTGCTTGTCTTCTCAAGAAGAATGATTGCAAGGGGGAAGGAGAGAACTTGGAACTCAATTTTTTTTTTAAAAAAGAATGTTAAAAATTATTTTTTCATATTGGAAAAAATATTTAAAATGTTTAGTACTCTAGCTAAAACCATCAGCAAGCATTAGCTGTAATGGGGATAAGCTGGAAGCCTTTCCATTAATATGAGGTGAAGCAAGGATTCCCATTATCACCACTATTATTCAGTATTGTATTAGAAACCTGTCTATAGCAATAAGACAAGAAAAAGAAATGGAAGGAATTAGAATAGTAAATAAGGAAATAAAACTATTACTGTTTGCAAACAATATGGTGATTTACTTAGAGAATCAACTAAAAGACTAGTTGAAATAATTAACAAATTCAGCAAAGTTCCAGGTTATAAAATAAACCCACATAAATCACCATTTCCATATTTTACCAACACAGTCCAGCAGGACTGTGTTTTAATTCCATTTTATTTCCATTTAATTCCATTTTAATTCCATTAAAAATAACTACAGGCAATATAAAATAACTGGATGTAGCTGCCAAAACAAACCTAGAAACTAAATGAACATAGTTATGAAACATTTTTCATACAATGATATCTAAACAGTTGGAGAAATAGTCATTGTTAATGGGTAGTCTGAGCCAAAATAGTAAAAATGACACTACTGACTAAATTAATTTATTCAGTACTATACCAATCAAACTGCCAAAGAATTCTTTAATAGAACTAAAAAAGACAAGAAAAATTCATCTGGAGGAACACAAAGTCAAGAATATCAGTGGAATTAATGAAAGGGACAAACTTGAAGGACAGAAGCCTCACTATACCAGATTTCAACACTACAGTAAAAGTGGTCATCATCAAACCAGTCTGATTATGGATAAGAAATAGAGTGAATGATCAATGGAATAGATTAGGCACACAACGTATAAAAGTAAATGATAACAATAGCCTAGTGTTTGATAAACCCAAAGATTTAAATTGTTACATTAAGAATTCACTATTTGACAAAAATTTCTGGGGAAACTAGAAAGCAGTCTGGCAGAAACTAGTCATAGACCAATGTCTCCCACCATATACCAAGATAAGTTCAAAATGGGTACATAATTTAGATATAAAGGGTGATATCATAAGCAAATTAGGGGAACATGGGAAAAAAGTTATCTAACAGATCTATGGATGAGGGAAGAGTTCATGACCAACAAGATATAGAGAGGATTATGGGAAGTAAAATGGATAATTTTGATTAAATTAAAACATTTTTGGACAAACAATAGAACAAAAAGACCCTGGGGAAAAAATTTTTTACAGAAACTTTCTTTGGTAAAGGCCTCATATCTCAAATATATATGGAACTGGGGAAAATTTATAAGAATACAAATCATTGGTACCACATCTCACCAGTCAGATTGGCTAAGATGACAAAACAGGAAAATGACAAATGCTGGAGAATATGTGGAAAAATTGGAACACTAATGCATTATTGGTGGAGTTGTGAACTGATTCAACCATTCTGGAGCAATGAGCAATCTGGAACTATGCTCAAAGGGCTATAAATAATTTCATACCCTTTGACCCAATAATACCACTTCTAGGGTTATATCCCAAAGAGATCATAGAAGTGGGAGGAAGACCCATATGTACAAAAATACTTATTGCAGCTCTCTTTGTGGTGGCAAAAAATTGGAAATTAGGGGGATGCCCATCAACTGGGGAATGGCCAAACAAGTTGTGGTATATGAATGTAATCGAATACCATTGTGCTATAAGAAATGAGGAGCAGATGGATTTCATATTTACTTGGAGAGGCCTATACAAACTGATGCTAAGTGAGAAGAGCAGAACCAGGAAAAAATTGTACACAATGACAGACACAATGTATGTGTGATGACCAATTTTGATAAACTGGACTCTTCTCAGCAATGCAAGGTTATAAGACAACTCTAAAAGACTCAGGATGGAAGGAAATGTCTACATTCAGAGGAAGATTTAGAAAGAACAGAGTTTAAATGCAGACTGAAGCAAACTACATGCCCTCCTTTCCCATATTTGGTTTTGTTTCCTATTTCCCATTGTTCATTCCAACAGTTGCAACCCTTCTATACGACCATACTAATGTCTAATGTGAAAGTTATTTGCAGATCCTATACTTGATTACATGCCACCATGGGGGCAGGTGGGGGGGGGGGGAAGGAGGGGAGAAATTTTGAAACTCAAGGAAGGGATTGTGGAACTGAATCTTGTAAACTAAAAGTAAACAAACCAATAAAAAAAATTTTTTTTAAAGCATACAAATCATTCCTCAATTGGTAAAAGGTCAATGGATATGAAAGAGCAGTTTTCAGAAGAAGAAATCAAAATTCTCAATAGTCATGAAAAAATGTTCTAAATCACTAATAATTAGAGAAATCTAAATTAGAATAACTCTCATGTGGTGCCTGGCGTCATCAGATTGGGTAACATGACAGAAAAGGAAAATGGCTAATACTGGAGGGGAAATCGAAAAACAGGTAACCTAGTGCACTCTTGATGGAGTTGTAAATTGGTCCCGATGATATTCTGGAGAACAATAAACCCTTGCCCAAAGGACTATAAAATTGTTTATACTCTTTGACCTAGAAATGTCCCAACAAGGTCTATATCCCAAAGAGATAAAGGAAAAGGACCTCTGTATACAAAAATATTTATAGCATGTCTTTAGGTACTTTTTAGTGGAAAAAATTAGAAATTGAGGGGATACTCATCAATTGTGGAATGTCTGAACAAATTGTGGCATATGATGATTGATGGAATACCATTGTGCTGTAAGAAATGATGAAGGAGATGGTTTTGGAAAAACCTGGGAAAACCGATATGAACCAGTGCAAAGTAAGCAGAACTAGGAGAACATTGTATATAATAATAGCATGACATGGGGTGAAAATAAATTGTGATCAGATAAGGGAATTTCAGAGTCTGTTAACATGATGTGTGGGTCATTTGTAGGTGATGACAAGGTCAAAGTCATGACCATCTGTGACTGAAGTGGTGAAATGAGTGCTTACTCATGTGAAAGGAGGAACTGGGAGGGAAGCATGTTTGAGGGAGACTATGTATGTGGAAATCCCCCGGTGTGAGAACAGGAGTTGGGGAGGGGGGCAGGCTCTGAGCCAGGCATGGAAGTCATTGAGGAAAGAAAGGAGTGGCTTGATGGTGAAGAGGGATAAGGAGTGGGGATTTCTAATGAAATCCTTTCTAGGTTCATTGTCATCTGAAAGAATTACTGGACTCAGCTGTCCTTTGGCAGAGTTATAAAAGTTTATTGTTACACTGAAGCAAGGGGCTGCAAGCTGACAGGGATTTAAGACAAAGTTACACATTTCAGCGGGCAGGGGGAGATAGAAAGAAGACCTGCAAAAGCGGAAGGTTTAGTGTGATGCTCTTCATCGGGCAGGGGTTGTGATAGAAAAAGCCTGCAAAGTGCAGGGGATGGAGATGCACCTTTTAAAGACCTAAAACTGTCAGTCATAGGTTCATTATGCTAACCAGGTGGGCAGAGGTGGGATTAGGGAGGAGTCTGGGAGTGGTTAAGTGCTTAAAGGGCCATGCATTTTTAATATCAACTGCACTGGCATATTGTCCATAATTCACTGGGAGAAATCCAATGGGAGGGGGAGGGAGAGGTGTGGTTTTTGCCTTGACACGTCACTTTTTGGTCAAGGATGAATGACATAAGTCCAATATGGCGGTTGGGAGGATAGGCTTGATGTGCTGAGTTTGGAAGCTAGACTGATTAGGGACCATCTTAGGAGGGAGTTATCTCCTTGATAAGTTGTTCAAGGTTTCTAAAGTGCAGCTGGCTGCTAAGAACAAAGGGGTTATGTATTTCTCTAAGAATACTTGGGTGATTGATTCATGGGAAACTATCTAGCAGACTTATTGCTAGCTTGGGAAAAGACTTTCAGGCTGGGGGCAGGGGAGAGGCAGAGTTAATGCCTTTATGGCTGAAGGAAAGTGTGACTTTTACAGCTTAATGGCACAGGCTTGTCACAAACTGATGTTACATACATAGTTACCCAACCACAAGTGAGATTTTTACAAACTGGGATACAAAAGCTCCCCAAGATGATAGAGGCACCACTTCAATGGTTGGTAGACAAGAGCTACCAGAGTTTTGACTGGATGGTAGATATAGATTGATTGACCCTCAGAGAAGAGGTTACTGACTGATGGTGGTAGAGGGGGAACTTGGAAGTGCCAGTGAAGAGCAAGGAATATTCCAACTCCCTACCTCAGTCAGTGAGTTGGGGGAATGAGTGACAGTGCAGCCAGTGTTGGAAAGGGAAACCAGGGAGGCAGTGATTGGCAGCAGATGAAAGGAGTGGGGAAGGAAAGGATTTAAGATGAAAGCACTTGTTGATTGTTCAGTCTGGAGCAGGTATTTCAGAGAGCCAGTGGTAGGACTTGGTAGCTTTGAAATGGGACATTTTTGGGTTTGGTGTGAGAGGAATGGGAATAAGGGATCAGGCAGCTGGGGAGAGGGAGTGAGGTTTGAATCATGATCATGAAGGTGGGGGTAGAGGTCATCACTGAGTAATGAGTTTAGGTGGATTTTCATTGTCCTTATGAGTTTACTCTGAGGGTAGTGTCTTCTCAGGGCCTTTAACAGTTCAGGGAAGGTGACAGATACTCCAGTCTGAAGGAAGGTTATTTCGCCCCTTCCCCCAAGGAAGAAAATATGTAGAAGGGAAAGGAGGTATCTGGTAGTTGTAAGATAATAACGATCTACATTTTCCTTCTCAGCTCTGCCTTCTGAGAACTCTGCTCTTGCCCAAGAGGGGAACACTGAGGAGGGACATGGCTCTACATTCTTGACAAGCAGAGCCCAGGTGAGTTGGAATTTTTATATCCTTTAAGGGCTAGATCAGTCCTTAGAGCCTGTGGAACTTCTTGCCCCAAGTGTAACCTCTTAGAAACCTGAGCTCTGGTTGCCTGTCACTCAGGTGACTAACCCCACCCTCCTGGAAGATGTGCCCTGTGTGGAATGGTCTCCACTTGATGAATGTCCTTCCTTTATTATTTCCCACCCCTATACCCAACAGTCCTTCATCTAGCAGCTCCTTCAGGCCCAATCAGTGATCATCCTACTGTGCAGGACATTGGGATATTTGTAAAGGTAGTGTCAGTAGAGAGTCTTTGTTTTCATTGAGCTCCACATTATTGGTGAGACATCTGAAGTGGAGACTGAACCAGTGCAGAGGAACACATATGAAACCTTTTTGAAAGGACACAAGGAAATGCATGAGTAAGAGCCAAGCTGAGCTAGAGTCAGTGCATGCTCTGTCTGTTTAGTAGAGACAGATCCACTGAGGATAGAATGGGTAGGAAGGGTTCATGAAAGATGAAAGAGAATTAGCTGGAGGGTGTCAGTGAGGTGGGGGAGAAGGCTCAGAGATTAGAGAAACATTGGCAAAGACCAGTGCGAACAGTAGCCTGAGTATATCAGATGATTTATGTTAAGGAGAGTTATGAGAGAAATTCTACAAGACCAAGTTCCAAGCCTGATCCATTGATTAGTAAGGCTAGTAGTTACCAACAGATGTTGTCAGTGGTGTCCCTTGGATGATCAGAGACCCTGAGTGAGTGCTCACAGGGTCTTTTACCCAAAATGACAGCAAAATTTTGAGCAACATAGGTTTGACTTCTTCTGTTTGGCTAGACGTTTCAGTGAGGTCGGCTAAATGTCATCTCAGCTTTTCCCTGTTACATCATTGGGTGATGAGTTCTGTTCTCAGGTGATAGGCTTAGTGTCTCCTGGAGATGGGAGTTACTACAACAGCTTAGAGTGATGAGACTTAGTTAATCAAGTTTCTAGAAAGTGGGTGATAGCTGAAGTTACAAGGACGGGGTACAAGTAACAAATGACAAGGGTAGAAATAGAAGTCACAAGAACAGAATTGAGTGACCCAAGTGAACTGAGTAAATTTACAATGGTGAGGAATTTAGGCTTACACAAAGAAGGGGAACATTAAATCTGTACTTGCGTTGATTACCTCTTAACAAAATAGAATTAAAATTAATTTTAAATTTAAATTAATTCTCAACTTCATAGTTCTCCCCTTGGATTCTTGGGAGGCCATGCCTCCTATCATTTAGCCTGATTAAAGTTACAAAACAAAGCATAGTAAAAATCATATATGTCTGCCACTCCATAATGTTTAGTAAAGCTGAAGTAATGATTGCAGAAGCAAAAATGCTGTAAATGAGAAATTTGAATCACTCTGAACCACCATGAATTTCTTAGGAGTCAATTTAACAAAGCCAAAAGGTGATTATGAGGCTTCTAGTTAGGAGAGCCCTATGACAAAACCGGGAACCCTGATGGACTCCCATGTAGTTTGGGCTGGTATTTCTGCTTGTTCTAATGCTGTAACCCCAATATATGGGAATAGGGACTAAAAAAAAATTATTCCAGATATCCTACTTTAATAGGAATAATTTGAGAGGGATTGGTTCCAAAACCATCAGGCTTGGTCTTCAATACCACCAGTGACCAACACACTGAAAAAAACTGTTGAGGGCAGTCTCCTTTGGTAAGTGAGCCTTACTGACATAGCAGTGCATGGGGAAGGAAGGAAAGGGAAGGGTAAACATTAGTCTTCTTCCTCCTAGCCCATTCCTAATGTTCATTTCATCAGCCCTATCATACCTTAGATATCTCATGTAGTTGTCTGGTTTCTGAAAACATCTCATCTTAGGCATTCTACAATATATCTGTCTTCAGAAGAGCTCTGAAGGGGGAGGGACTTCTAGAATTTTTGCCTCTCTGGTTTAGGTTACTTGCAGAGATTCTTAGATGTTTCTGTTGTATTCTGTTGCAGAACGGATCTTAATACAATTTAGTAGGCCCTCCTAAATTTAGTTTTGGTAACTAGTTTGTGTGGCAAAATATAATATCAAGTTAGAAACCCATAATTCATGAGGCCTAACATGGAATATGATACCCTTCTGTCTCTTAAAATGATCACATCTTTAAAAAAATTTCCTTACAGTTATTAGTGTAATTTTATATGTGCAATCCTTAGTTCAGTTTTGAGAACTCCTGGCACTGTTTCAATTTCTAATTCTTCCCTTAGTAGGATGAAATACAACAGGAAGCATCACTATGAGCATTCTTTATAAGTAGATGTTTTCCATCACTAGGGTTACACAAATGGACTTGACTAAAAGACATTTACTTAACTTCAATTATAACAGAAAACAAAAGACTGGTATATGTTCAGTTATTTTCCTTTAAGATAACTGATTTCAGTGAAATCTTTTCTTTAAAACAAAACAGAAAAATGTTTCTGACTTTTAACTTGATTGAGTTATATATTCGCCTTACAAGATTCTTTTCATCATTGTCTAATTACAAAGCTTTTTTAAAAACTGGGGAGGACCTAATTTTTGAGATACAGACCTAGTAGTGGTATTTCTGGATTAAAGGGTGTGCATAGTTTTATAGCCCTTTGGGCACAGTTCCAAATTGCTCTCCAGAAAGTTGGATCAATTCACAACTTCAGCAACAGTGCCCTACTGTCCCAGTTTTCCCACATCTTCTCCAACATTTATCATTTTCCCTTTCTGTCATATTTGCCAATCTGATAGGCGTGAGGTGGGACCTCAGAGTTGTTTTAATTTGCGTTTCTCTGATTAAAAGTGACTTAGAGGGGCAGCTAGATGGCACAGTAAATAGAGCACTGTCCCTGAAGTCAGGAGGTCCTGAGTTCAAATTTAGCTTCAGACACTTAACACTTACTAGCCATGTGACCTTGGGCAAGTCACTTAACCCCAATTGCCCTGCCCCCTCCAAAAAGAAAAAGAAAAAAGTGATTTAGAGCATTTTTCATGTGCCTATAGATAGTTTTTATTTCATTACCTGAAAACTGCCTGTTCATATCCTTTGACATATGCTTATAGATATCTTTAATTTCTTCCTCTGAGAATTGCCTATTCATATCCTTTGACCATTTATCATTTGAGGAATGACTTGTATTCTTATAAATTTGACTCAGTTCTCTATATACTTGAGAAATGAGGCCTTTATCAAAGACATTTGTTGCAAAAAAAAAAATTCCTAGTTTTCTGCTTTCCTTTTAATTTTGGTCGCATTGGTTTTGTTTGTGCAAAAAACTTTTTAATCTTATCAAAATTATCTATCTTATATTTTGTAATGCTTTCCATATTTTCTTTGGTCCTAGATTCTTCTCTTATCCCTAAGTCTGGCAAATAAACTATTCCATGCTCTCATAATTTCCTTATGGTATCACCCTTTATGTGTAAATCACGTACCCAATTTTGAGTATATGTTGGTATACAACATGAGATGTTGGCCATACTGTTTTCTATTTTTCCCAGTTGTTTTTGTCAAATAATGAGTTTTTGTTTGGAAAACTAGGATCTCTGGATTTATTATATACTAGATTACTATGGTCATCTACCAGGGGTGGGGACCTGCCACCTCAAGGCTACATGTGACCGTCTAGGCCCTCAAGTGTGGCCCTTTGACTGAATCTAAACTTCACAGAACAAATCCCCTTAACAAAAGTATTTGTTCTGTAAAAGTTGGATTAAGTCAAAAGACCAGATCCAAGGACCCAGAAGGCCACAGGTTCTCCAGCCCTGGTCATTTACAGTAATGTGATGTGCACTGAATCTATTCCACTGATCCAGCACTATTTCTTAGCCAGGAGTAGATTGTTTTGATAATTACTGCTTTATAATACAGTTTGAGATACGGTACATTAGATTATCTTTCTTCACATTTTTTTCATTCATTCCTTTGATAGCCTTGGCTTTTTATTCCTCCAGATGAATTTTGTTATGATTTTTTTTCTAACTGTATAAAATAATTTTTGGTAATTTGATTGCTGTGATACTAAATAGATTTATTTAGGTAGAATTGTCATTTTTATAATTTGGCCTAACCATGTGCAATTAATATTTTTCCATTTGTTTACTTATTTTTTTGCTTTTTGGAGGGGACAAGGCAGGGCAATTGGGATTAAGTGACTTGCCCAAGGTCACACTGCTAGTAAGTGTTAAGTGTCTGAGGTCACATTTGAACTCGGGTCCTCCTGACTCCAGGGCTGGTGCTCTATTCACTGCACCACCTAGCTACCCCTTTCTATTTGTTTAGATCTGACTTTCTTTGTGTGAAAAGTGTTTTCTGGTTGTATTCATATAGTTCCTGGGTTTGTCTTGGCAGGTAGACCCCCAAGTATTTTATGTTGTCCACAGTTATTTCAAATGGAATTTCTCTTTTCTGTCTCTTGTTGTTGGATTTTGTTGGTAATATACAGAAATGCTAAGGATTAACGTGAGTTTATTTTGTAATCTGCAACTTTGCTAAAGTTGTTCATTATTTACACTAGTTTTAGTTGATTCTCTAGAATTCAGTATAACATCTTACCATCTAGTGTGATAATTTTGTTTCTTCATTGCCTAGTCTAATTCCTTCGATTTCTTTTTCTTCTTTTATTCCTATAGATAGCATTTCTAATATAATATTGAATAACAGAAGTAATTATGGGCATCCTTGCTTCACCTGTGATTGTATTGGGAAGGCTTCTAGCTTATCCCCACTGCAGACAATGCTTGCTGATGGTTTTAGATCAGTATTACTTATCATTTTAAGGTAAGCTCCATTTATTCCTAAATAGAATAAAAATTTTTAATAGGAATGGGTGTTGTATTTTGTTAAAGCTTTTTTCTGCATTTATTGAGACAATCATGATTTCTCTTGGTGTTGTTATCGATAATGGTCAATTCTGCTGATAGTTTTCCTAATATTCAACCAGCCCTGCATTTCTGGTATAAATCCCACCTAGTCATATTATATGATCCTTGTGATATATTGCTGTAATCTCCTTGCTAGTATTTTATTTAAAATTTTTGCATCATTAGTCATTAGGGAAATTGGTCTATAAATTTCTTTCTCTGTTTTGGCTTTTTGTGGTTTAGGTATCAAAACCGTATTTGTGTTGTAAAAGGAATTTAGAAGAACTCCTTCTTTGCCTATTTTTACAAATAGTTTATATAGAATTGGAATTAATTGTTCTTTAAATGTTTGGTAGAGTTCACTTGTGAATCCACCTGGCCCTGGGATTTTTTCCTTAGGAAGTTCTTTAATAACCTGTTCAATTTCTTTTTCAAAAATTGAATTGTTTAAGTCTTCTATTTCTTCTTAGGTTAATCTGGGTAATTTTTATTTTTGTAGCTATTCATCCATTTAATTTAGATTGTCAAATTTATTGGCATATGATTGGGCAAAATATCTCCTAATTGTTTTAATTTCATCTTTGTTGGTGGTGAATTCACCCCTTTCACTTTTGACACTAATAATTTGGTTTTTCCTTTCCTTTTTAAAATCAAATTACCCAATGATTCATCTATTTTATTGGGGGTTTTTTTCATGGAAGCAGCTTCTAGTTTTATTTATTAGTTCATTAGTTTTCTTACTTTCAAGAACAGCAACCAAACCCTAGATTCCTTCTTTGGGGAAAAGAAAGATCATGGGAGAGAGAGGGAGGAGGAGAGCGCAGCCAGAGCTCCCCCACCAGGGGCCTCCAATAAACATGAAGAATACCTTAAAGCTAGAGATGAGCTGAAGAAGGACTTTGAAAACCAAATCAGAGGAAGTGGAAGAAAAATTGGGAAGAATTTTCTTACTTTCAATTTTATTAATCTCTCCTTTGATTTTCAGGATTTCTAATTTAATATTTAATTGGAGATTTTTAATTTGTTCTCTTTCTAGTTTTTTTATTTGCATATCCAATTCATTGATCTTCTCTTTCTTTATTTTACTAATGTAAGCAATCAGAAATAAAAATTTTCCCCCAAGTACCACTTTAACTGAATCCCATAAATTTTGGTATGTTGTCTCATTGTTGTCATTTTCTTTAATGAAATTATTTATTGTTTCTATGATTTGTTCTTCAACCCACTTATTTTTTAGGATTAGACTATTTAGTTTCCAATTAAATTTTAGTCTATATTTCTTTTGCCTATTATTAAATGTGATTTTTATTGCATTATGCTCTAAAAAGGATATATTTCCACATTCAGATTCTTTTTTTGGGAGGTGCTTTTTGGAAGGGGGAAGGCAGAGCAATTGGAATTAAGTGACTTGTCCAAGGTCACACTGCTAGTAAATGTTAAGTGTCTGAGGCCAGATTTGAACTCGGGTTCTCCTGACTCCAGGGCCGATGCTCTATTCATTGCACCACCTAACCACCCCTCATATTCAGATTCTTAAAGGAAAAGTAAAATGAGTTATAGGAGGAGATAGATGGTAAAAGTAAACTGTTGAAGGACCTCAACTTTCCTCTTTCAAAGTTAGGTAGAACGAACCATTAAATAGACAAGAAAGAAGTTAGTGGGGGCGAACAGAGATGAAACGCCACTGGAGAAAATTGCACGAGAGTAGAAGGCAGAATAAATACAAATGGAACCTTTACAAAAACTAACCCTGTATTAGGGCATAAAACCCTCACAAAAAATGTAAAAAAAGCAGAAATATTAAATACACCTTTTTTTGGACCATGATGCAATAAAAATTACATTAAATAATGGGCCTTGGAAGCCATGATAAAAATTAAATGGTAACTAATCTAATCCTAAAGAATGAGTGGATCAAAAAACAAATTATAGAAAGAATTTAATTAAAGGTAATGACAACAATGTAACAACATACAAGAATTTGTGGGAGGCAGCCAAATTAACACTTAGGGGAAATTTATATCACTAAATGCTTATATCAATAAAGGAGAGAGAGAGAGAGAGAGAGAGAGAGAGAGAGAGAGAGAGAGAACGGATCAATTAATTGGGTATGCAACTAAAAAACTAGAAAAAGAACAAATTTAAAGTTAGAAAATTTGAACTAATAAATAAAATAAGGAATTGGTTTTATGAAAGAACAGATAAAATAGATAAGTCATGAGTTAATTTGATTTAAAAAAAGAAAAGAAAATCAAATTGCCGGTTATCAAAATGCATCATCAATGAAGAGAAAATTAAAGCAATTCTTAGGAACTGTTTTGCCTAATCATATGCCACTAAAACTTACAATCAAAGTGAAATTATTGAATATTTATAAAATATAAATTGTCCAGATTGATAGAAGAGGAAATAGAATAATTAAATAACCCTGCCTTAGAAAAAGAAATTGAACAAGTCATAAATGTGTTCCTTAAGAAAAAAAGGACCAGATGGATGTGTAAGGAAATTCTACCAAACATTTTAGAAAGAACAATTAATCTCGATACTATATAAACTATTTGAAAAAATAGTTTGAAAATTAAGTAAAGGAGTCCTTTTTTGTGACACAAATATGCTTTTGATGCCTACACTAGGGAGAGCAAAAACAGAGAAAAAAAATTATAGACTAATTTCCCTAGTGAATATTTATGGAAACATTTTAAATACAATATTAGCAAGGAGATTTCAGTAATGTTATAACAAAGACCATACACTATGACCAGGTGGGAATTATTCCATTGATGCAGACTGGCTTATTATTAAGAAAACTCTAAACCTAATATTCCATATCAACAACAAAAACAACAAAAGTCATACGATTACATATATCGGTGCAGAAAAAACTTTTGGCAAAATACAATACATTTTCCTATTAAAAACACTAAGCATAGAAATAAAGGGAGCCTTTCGTGAAGTAACAAGTAGCATCTGCCTAAAACTAGAAGCCTCTCCGTTAGGATGAGGAGGGAATCAAGGATTTTCGCTGTCACCGTTATTCAGCATTGTGCTAGAAATGCTAGCAATAGCAATATGATAAGAAGAAGAAATTGAAGGAATAAAAATAGATAATGAGGAAATAAAGCAGTCATTCTTTGCAGATTATGTGATGCTTTACCTCTTCAGAGAACCAAGTGGAAAAACCACTTGAAACAATGAACAACTTTAGCAAAGTAGCAGGATATAGAATAAGCCCACGTGATTTATCAGCATTTCTATACAACACCAACAAAACCCAGCAGGAAGAGATAGAAAGAGAAATTCTATTTTAAAATTCCACTGAAGGCAATATAAAATACTTAGTAGTCTTTCTGCCAAAACAAACCCAGGTGCTATGTGAACACAGTTACAAAATGCTTTTTACACAAAAAGTCAGATCTAAACAATTGGAAAAATATTAATTATTCGTGGGTAGACCAGGCCAATATGATAAAAATGACTTTTTATTAATTCAGTTATTTATTCAGTGCCATACCAATCAAACTACCAAAAGAGTTATCTTATAGTTAGAAAAAAATTTTAATATTCATCTGGAAGCACAAAACATACATATTTAGACCTTTTTATGTTCGTGCTCTTTGCGTGTGGGATAAAAGACCCCACGGACCATTACCTAAATAAATCCAGAGGTTTCTCAAGGTAAAGACAGAAGCTCTTTATTCTAAAAGACAAGTCTCTGGAGAGTTGGGCGTCACCTACCCCAGTCATTCTGGTGTAGGGAGGCACCCAAGAAGAGGCAAGCAAGCAGTTTTATACCCTTGTACAAACAATTCTGTGAAAAACCCCCAAATTTCCAGATAAACCCCAAAACCCCCTCCCACCAAAAATCCCCTAATGCTGGATCATTACCCCATTGGTGGGGTAACGTGACCTCACAGTCTACGCAAGACCCTGGAAAGCCCCTCTTGCCCAATACAAAGACATGTAGCTATGATTATCCATATGTAGCAAAAGGGGGCTGTCACAAAAAGCCCCTTACAGGAAAAAGGGAGGGGGAGTAGGGGCACATCATCTGATTTCCCCGAAATCAGGTGATTTACAGGAACATGAAACTTAGGCCTAAAGAGATCTAGGACCTAGCTCAAGTTTAGTGACTGTCTCTTTTATTTTATGAGAATGCTTTCACCCGTCTCATTCATTTGCCTGGGGCTGAGATGGCTCTGTATTTCTGTCCCGTCACATTCCCCTTTCTCTCTGCATGAACAGGGTTCCCAGTTTCCTAGCCAGACACAATCTCCCAACTGGAGCAAGGGGAAGCACCGTGGGCTCTGAAGAGAGAAGTTGCCAGAGGTTCCTGCCTAGGTGAGTGAGTGAGAACCAGGCAGATGGAGGGCTATGTAAGCAACAGCTCAGCAGATCTGTCATGGGTGAAGCCCCTTAGAAATGGTGGAGAAGGAGCCTTCCTCACAGCAGCCTGGGGATTTAGCCAAAGCCCAGTAGAGTTGTCTCTTTCACCATTCTTGGGGGTTACATTTCCCTAGAAGACGTTTCCCTGCCTCACTCTCTGAGCCTCAGTGGGTGCATAAGGATTGGCAAATACACATGCAGATGCTGCTTCAGGCCCATAGACGTTTCAAAGCATGAAATTGTTTTACTGCGCTTGGGGATGGAAAGAAAGGCATGTATGAAAGTTAAATAGCTTTAAATAGCAAACCCCATTGCATAAGGGAGAGAAGGGAGGGGAGAGAAGGGAAAGAAGGGAAGGAAGGGCAGAATGAAGAAGCATGACCTGACTACATCAGCTGATACTTGCTTCCAAGAAGAGAAGAGCCGAAGGTGACTACCTAGGATTCCTATATATATATATATATTTATGTAGGTATGTGTACGTGTGTGTGTGTGTGTGTGTGTGTGTGTACGTGTGTGTGTGTGTGTGTGTGTGTGTACGTGTGTGTGTGTGTGTGTGTGTGTGTGTGTGTGTGTGTGTGTGTGTGGCCATGGCAGAATAGAGAATATCACCTCCTTATTCTTGGGAATAGTATTTCTTTTCTCTAAATTTAGCCCAAAATTGCCTTAGTTTTTTTGACTGTCACATGACGTGTTGATTCATATCGAGCATGTAATTTGTGTGAATAAAGATGAGATCATGCCCCTGGAGTGAGAGTACTAGTTTCCATTTTGGGAATATCAGTCATGGCTTGAGGTTGGTAAACTGTGTCTAGAGGAGGGCCCCACCAAAGAATGGCAAAGATTAAGGGAAAACAAGGTGAGGCTTTGGGCAGATTACAAAGGGAATGGTTAGGTAATTGTAAGTGGTGGGTTTGATAGTACAGGTGCAACCACCAGCCAGGCAGTTGGGAGGCAGACAGACATGTCTGGAAGCCCCTTGCCCCACACCCTCTAGGTCAGCGGTTTTCAACCTGTGGGTCACAACCCCTTTGGGGGTCGAACGACCCTTTCATAGGGGTGATAGGGGTCGCCTAAGACCATCAGAAAATACATATTTCCAATTGTCTTAGGAACCAAGACACTGCTCCTCTATCGTCTCCAGGCACGTCCGCCCACATGCAGATACGCCCACATTATGAGTATTAAAGGTCAGGGCTTTAGGAAGGTTGAGAACCACTGCTCTAGGTGATAAGAGCCCTCAGGCACTTTTATTCCAGCTCTCCCATATAAGTCTTGTGGTGATTCCACTTCCAGCTCACCAGTCATGGACTGTTTGAGCAGTGCCCTTCATTGCCACTTTCTCCAGCCCATCTTGTCCTTAGAACAGTGGTTCTCAACAGAGATAGTGATGGGCTTCTTTGTTAGATTTCGGGCCAAGACTGAGAGCCCACCTGCCAGCCAATGGAAGAAGGGACAACTGGGGGGAGGGAGCTTGACTGTGTTATGGTATAAATTCTTGTTCTGTCTTTTATAACAGGCCTCCTCTCCTTGTCCCCACCATGGAAAGGACCACTCTCTTCCTTCGAAGGAAGAGAATAAAACTTCCTGTTCCTTCCTCAAGACACCTCTGACTTTTGATTTTTCTTGGGTAGGGGATTTTTGGGGTCCCTGTATCTCACACACTAGCAGAAAAAGAAATGAACCTTTATGTTCTAAAATGTTTAAAGCAGCTCTCCTTGTGGTGGCAAAGAAATGGAAATTTCAAGGATACCTGTCAATTGGGGAATGGCTGAACGAGCTGTGGTATATGATTGTGATAGAATACTACTGTGTGGGATGAAATAGTTTGGAGTCTGAGTCTGAGATCAGAAAAGGTCTTTATTTTTTCCCATGTCACTCAAATGGCATCTGTTTTATTACATAAATTGAAAATTTAATATAAATGGCCCTAATGGCTTCCCATCCAAATACTTGAAAGGAAAATTAAATGACTCAGAGGAAGAAATAATAGCAAAATTATCATGGTGGGTGCTGTCAATTCACCTTTTTTCAGAGATAAGCAAATCTAACAAATATAAACAAGAAATTCCAAATATGAAGAACATTTAAGCAAATTTAGATTAGTGAAAATGTGGATATTATTATATGAGAAAAGAAAGTAGCACACATTTCTTATCTGTGCATGGTATAAGGGCATAAAACCATTACAAATGCAGAAAAGAAGAGATGTTAAACAAATCCTCTACTGACTACAGTGCAATAAAAACTTTATTTAATGAACAGCCATTGAATAAAGAATTGAAAATTCTTTATAGGCTAATAACTTAAAAATAAATGGTAAGCCAATGAACACGTTTTAGAAATGAGGGGTGACCACATTGAAACAACATACCAACAACGTCGTGATGCTGTCAAACAAGTTCTGAAGGAAAATTTAGTTTCCTAAACACTATCATCAGAAAAAAAAAGAATAACTGAACTATAAAATAGTAGAAAATGATAAAGTTTATAATGTGCATTAAATGCCAGAATATAAATTCTGAAATCAAAGTAGAGTAGTAGAAATATAAAACACCCATTGCACCAAAAAAAAAAAGCAGCTGTTTTTCCAAAGGGAAATAAAAGGTAAGACAATGTGTTATGTTGTTATAATCGAGGCAAGACAAAACACTCTTACAACTTAGTCTGTGTCAGACACTGTGCTGATCCACAGGCTACAAACACAATAAAAAGAAAGATCATCCCTACTCTCAAAGTGCTTACATTCTAACGGGGAAAATAAAGCGAAAAATGGGAGCTTAGAGGCAGGGGGAGTCTGACGGAGAACCTTGAATCTATCCTCATTGGGTCACAAAGTTTCAAAGACCAGATATCAGAAATTTAGCCAATAGGGGTAAAGCAAGGAGAAATTCATGTTATCCATAGTCAACAAAATCTAGAAAATAAAGAAATTTCAATTGAATTCTTGTAGGAAATAAGCATGAAATCTTACTGTATTTTTTAAAAATCCTTACAGAAAGCCCTACATTAAATTTTCATTATTATTTTATACTTATGATATTATGCTTCTTATTTTGTTTTCATAATTTAAAGTGGAATGAAAGTGTATATTTTATACTAATATATTATGATGAAAGTATTGATTTGGAGCTTGGAGCAACAATTTTCCAGGTCATTATTATAGGCACTTAATGTATAAATTAATATGAATATAATGAGTAGTTGAATAAATGACTGGGGGGCAGCTTCATACTTCTTGTTATTGAAAGGAGGTTTAAGAACAAAAGATTTTGGAAACAGCTGCTCTGGGAGTCATGGTTATTCATTGCATTGATCAGCATTGCTACAGTATAAATTATTCTACTGGTTCTGCTCAGTTATATCTATATGAGATCAGACAGTTCTTTTCAGATCCCTTTCTCTGAAACTGTCCCTTTCATCACTTCTTAAGACTTGACAATCTACCATTATATTGTTAAACCGTCCTTTGTTCAGTCATTTCCCAAGATAGGGTTATCATTGTTGTTTCCAGTTCTTTGCAACAATAAAAAAAATTGGTGCTACAAATTTTTGTTGTATCTCTGGGTCCTTTCCCTCTTTCTTGAATCTCTTTAGTTGATAAGTATACTGGTGGTTATAACCGGGTCAAAGGACTTCCAGCTGAGTGAGTGTGGGGGCAGAGGGCCAAATTGTATTACAGAATGACATCCCTTTATTTTAATGCCTTGTGAATCTTTGTTTCAAAGACTTCTATACACTACATGTGATCGGATTCTGCTTCCTAATGAATTCTGCTGCCTTCTGTTTTTTATAGATGATTCATCCCATGAACATTTAGCTCTAACAATTAATTACATTTTCTCCATCATCTTTTATGTTCTTTTTTCTTTGCTCCACCTCTGCCTTTAGAAACAAAATCAGTGGGGAAGGGGAATTGTCTTTCATTCATCCCATTCTGAGAAAACTGGATGTATCTCTGTCTTAAGGGTCTCCTATCTTTTGAGTCTCCTCTATTTCAAGCATCTTCTATGGTAGAAATTTATTTTCCACCTTTAGGCAGCAGGGTGGCACAATGGAGACAGCACTGGACCTAGAGTCAGGACTTAAGTTCAAATCCAGACTCAGACACTGATTGCCTATGTGCCACTGGGAAAGTCACAGTACCTCTGTTTGCCTCAGTTTCTCTTCCTGTAAAAATAGGACAAGAATAACAACTACCTCCCAGGGCTGTTTCATGGATCAAATGAGACAATATTTGTAAACCTCTTGACACATAGTAGGCACCATATGCTACCCATCATTAGTAGTATCATTATTTTGATTTTGACTGTTAACTTCACCAACTCTACTCTCCTTCTGTTCACTTATTTCCCTGTTAAACTTAATGTGTTTCCATGCCAGAAAGCTCTCTTTTCATCAGCTAAGAGTGAGATTCGTGATCTGTTGCTTCTTCTCCAACCATCTCCATGTCTGTTTACTAGAATGTGAGCTACTTCTTAGCAGGGATTATCTTTTGCCTTTCTTTGGGTCCTCAGAAGCTTCACACAGTGCCTAGAATACAGGAGATGCTCAGTCAGTGTTTATTTGGGATGTGTTGAGGAGCCTGGACAAGAAACAGGCCTGGGAGGGAAGTGTGTGCCTGGTATCCCTGGAGGACACTCACCAAAAGGTTGGATGGGAAGAATGAGGCCTGTTTGGGATGAAAAATATCCTTCATCCTTAATTTAATGAAAAGAAATAAACACAGAGATCTCTTAGGATAAGAACAGGACTTTATTCTCTTCCCCGGGAGAAGAGGGCGGTCTTCCCCATGACTC
>CM053582.1:71992826-72049738 GCA_028627135.1 Pseudochirops cupreus
ACTGGGACAGCAAGGAAAGATAAGGGGAGGGTCCCACCAAGGCGGGAAAACAGACAAAGGAAGATAAAAGTGATTGACAGAAGCAATTTGAAAAGTTAACCACCCCAAATTGAGAAGTTTTCACTCATCCCATACAGGCCCAACAGAAAAGACATCCAAGCAAAAGTAGGGTGCTGGGCAGGGTCCTGGTTTAGACCCACTTGGCTTGCTTTTGAGAGGAAGGGGGACCTCAAGTTCAAGGGCTCAGGCTTCCAGCTATTCTGCTCTGGGCATCCCCACTCTTCCTGCCTGCTAGGCCCCTGAAGCCTTCCATTCTTCCAAGGGCACTCAGGTTCACAACCTGAGAACTCTGCCTGCCTCTGGGACAGATAATCTGTCTTTCATCACCTAGAATGTCATGGTCTTCTACCCTGGCCTTCTCTCAAGCATCCAAACTCCACCCTGGCACCCAAATCTCACCCCATCAAGCTGATTACCCCCAAGACTTTCACCTTTCCTGGTCTCTATCATTTCTCTTCCTTCCTCCCTACTCTAGTTCTGGGACACGATATATGAGGGCTGAAAGGCCAGGAAGTGTCCAGAAGTCCTGACACGCATAAATGACACATGAAAACATTTTCTAAAGCACCAATAATAAGAGAGTCACATTAAAATAATTTTGCATTTCTTCTCATACCTCCAACTCAGTGAAAATGTCATACTATCACTCTTTTGTTGTCTTTAATTTTGAATTTCACGAACATGAAATAAAATGAGCGTTTTAATTTTCATGTTTTTTTTCAGTATTTAAATGCTATTTTATTTATTCTTTACCATTCAGAAAATCTGATAACAGCTGTTGTCAGCAAATTATCATGACACACGGAGATTCACTGAGCAACACTACTTTGCAAATATTCCATTGTTCTCTCACTAAATTCCAGGCATCTTCATTATTCTATGCCAGCTTGGAGATCAGCCAGATTCTCTCTCTTAAAATTTTTGCTTTTTGGGGAAGGCAAACTGATTTCCAATGGGCTTTTATTAAACATACCCGGCAGACCTAGAAAAAGTCAAGGAAAGGGGATAGAAGTGTCAGGTTGAATTTCTGGCACATGGATTCAAGAGTGGAGATAAAATATATGTTCTTTGGTTAGCAAAGCGGACAAAAAGGGGGCAAGCACCATATGATAGATGCCCATGGGCACCCTAAAGGAGGAGACAGTGTCAAGGATGTGTTCTCCCCCCGCTGCCAAATGGAAGGGCTATTTCTAGTAACAGACAGCAGTAGTGGATGGGGCCGCTAGGTGGTGCCATGGGGTCATGAAGAACCAGACATCAGTGAACAACAGTAGTAGCGGATGGCAAGTACTTTGTGCTCGGGCTTCTAGGTTCTGGATGTAAGCTGGTGGTGAAGTAAGGATTGTCCTTGATGTTTCATTCATCACTTGCTTTCTCCTACAGCCTTTCTCTCAGGTACAGACAGGTAAAGGAAGCTGTCGCACAGGTGGCTGGATGAAGCCATCATCCTTTTCATACAAACGGAATCTGGCAGTCTGAGTGGAATCACAAAAGTCAATACCCATTGGGATTGTAGTGGATCCCTTAATATTTGTACCGGAAGCACCTAAGTGAAGCAAAATCAATTCCTACACTGTCCATTTCCCACAATGTACTTTTTATTCTACATCTGGTTTCCATCCCCTCCCAGGCAAGGGACAGGTAGCATAGACTTTTCCAAGTCCTTGGTTAGAGCAGTTGATCCTCCCTGTAATCAGAGTTGTGACATTGTTCAAAGTTGCTGGTCTTTGCAACATGGTTACAGTTATCATTTAGTCCCCTGATTCTGCTCACTGAGCACTGCTTTCCAGGTTTCACTGACACGATCCGTTTCATGGAATATTTTTGTTCCGTTCCATTCATATATCAAAATTCGTTCACCGTTGCTCTGCTATAAGACGTCGTACCCTAGTTTCCAGCTCTTTGTCATCACGAAAGGAGTTGTTATAAATATCTTTGTACGCTCGGATCCCTTCCTTCTTTCTTTGATTTAAGGGGGCATCACTGAGTCAGCAGGCATGCACAGTTCAGTGACCTTGGGCGCCCAGCTTCCCGGGCTCCTCCAACTGCCTTGTTTCTCTTCTCGTCTTTGCCCGATGCATGGATACAAGACGGAACTTGAGCATGGATTTAATTGGTTCGTTTAATGGTGATGTGAAAGGTTTTTAAGTTTTTTTTTAAGGTAGATTTAATTTTTGAATAAACACGTACTCCGCTCTCCCCACACACACCAGTTAGTGATCCGGGACATGTGAACAGCTCGGATCCCTTCAGCCCTCAAGTATTGGCAATGCACTAGTGTCTGCCCCCATCTCCTGGTTACAAGTGACTTTAATTGGTGGTTTTTCAAGTAACATTTAATACATTCTCCGCTCTACCATTTCTCTTCTTATTGGAGCTTCATTTATTTTATTAAAACATTTAAATTTTCTGTAGTTAGAATGATCTATTTTTTAAAAAAATCTTTTATCTTGGATTATTAATTTTCCTAGGTATACTTGTAAAAAGTACTTGAGTTTTCTTCTGCTTATTTTTAAAAATATTTTTTGAACCAGCGAAAACTCCAGCACTGCCCCCACCTCGCCTCACTCTGGGCAAGGAAGGAAAACGCCACCCCGGTTTACAAAAACGCGTAATCCAGGACCACGTGGCAGGAGTGGCTCCGAAGGACAAGCCCCAGGCGCCGGGCGGGGCTGCGGGGGCGGGGGAGGTGGAGCTCCGGGAGTGACCAGCCGGAAGGGGAGGGGCCTGAGCGCTAGCGGCAGCTTAGGAGGGGGCGGGGCTTCTGGTCGGGAGGCGGGCATGGGCCTCAGGGGTGGGGCGGGGCTCTGGAGCTGGGAGGAGCTGTAGATCCGCGCAGAGCCTGAGCCCCGGGAGCAGAGACCCCCCGCCCTCACGTCTCCCGGAAGCGCTGCCATCGTGCGCCTGACGGAGCTAGGTGGGTCCGAGCCCGACCCCCGCCCTCAGAGCTCTCGGCGAGTGTTCTCCGGGACCCCAGGAACGCGCTTCTTCCCCTCGCCCCCGTCACGTGCCCCGCGGTACCAGGGGGTCCCGGAGCCCCCGGCTGGGAGAGCTCGGGCTCCGGAGCCGCCCGGGCGTCTGCAGGGCAGTGGGGGAGGGAGAGGGTCGTGGTCCCGGACCCCGGCACAGGGTCCGGGCGGGGGGGTTCGTGTCCCCCGGGGGGCCTCACCCCGAGACTCTTCCGGACCGGCCTCTGCCTCGGGGTGAGCGCAGAGACGCGTCCCCCTCCCCTGCTCAGCCCGAAGAGGACCGAGGGATGGCCCCTGGAACCCGGAGCCGGCCATGGCAGGTGAGTGCGGGGCGGCCGCGGGCTCGGGGGCGTTAAAAAGAAACGGGATACGGTGGTGACTACAGCGCCCTGCCCCAACCCCCAACCCCCAACACACAGCTGTCTCTGGATCCCTCCCTTACCGACCTCCTGTGGATACAAAGCAAGGAGGAATCAGTCCCTGCCCTCAGGGAGCTCACAGTCTAACGGGGGAGACCTGACAGAGGAGGTGGGAGGGAAGGAGCCGGCAGTTTCAGGACCAGGGAAAGCTTTTCTTTTAGAAGGTGAGATTTGAGCTGAGTCTTGAAGGAAGCCTGGAGGTGGAGGGGAGGAGGGAGCACATTCCAAGTATGAGAGATGGCCATTGGAAGGGCACAGACTCAGGGCACGGAGGGTCTTAACCAAGTATCAGCCAGGAGGCCAGTGTCGGTGAGTGAGAGGAGGTGGACTGGGGAGTCAGGTGTAAGCATATGGGAAGCGGGTGGGCCTAGTTAGAGGTTGCCTTCTGTACTCCAAGTGAATTATAAATATTGCCTGGTTTGATCTTCTTCAAGAATGTTCAGGGTCCTTGCTGGCCACTGTCAGCTAAGGCAGCACAGGATCTAGCCAGGCAGGTTTTTGTAGCCACTCAGGACAACAACTAAATAGGTCTGGGTAAAATCTAGTAGGTCACTTACTGGGGAGAGAGGAGGAAAGGTAGAGGAAAAAGACTTTATTTTTAAAAGAAAAAGGGGTTCTTAAACTGTTAAAAAGAACTTTAGCATAGCTAGTAGAACCAAACCCAGGAAAACAATTTTCTTTATCAGTCAGATTTAGAGAAGGGATTGATATTCCTGGAATTCTACCTTGTAGAATTCTACCTTGGGGGTACTAAAGAAATTCCTTACCTGTGTAAGAGTCAGGCTGTAAGTCTAAGGATTGCAATAACGGGTAATAGTCAGTTTATTTTCCCCCAAAATCCTTTTGGACGTTCTTCACAACAACCTTATGAAGTAGATAGTTTTATTTCACAGTTGAGGAAACTGAGGCAAACAGTGCTTAAGTGACTTATGGAGGATCACACACCTATTAAATTTCTGAGGTCAAATTTGAACTAGGATCTTCCTGGCTCCAGATCCAGGATTCTGTCTACTGAATCACCAGATTCTTCTAACTGAGGATAGTTTTGCCCCACTCTCTATATCCACTCCTACCCCCCTCCCTTTTTAAAAATAACCACAAGGGAAGGGCATACAGAAAGATATACAAACCAGCTGAACAGCTTTTAAAAGAACATTTCAAAATTGCCCTATTCTTTTAAAAGCCATTGAGGTTGAGGTTGATATTTGATTCTAAAAGCAATAGGTGAATCATTGGAATTGGTTGAGTAGCATGGTCAGCTGGTCAGATCTATAATTAAGGAAAATTACTTTGACTCTGGTGTGCAGGACGAAGCCCAGGGGTGAAAGACAAGAGGTAGTAAAAGTCCTGCCTTCACGAAGTGAGGGCTCATACTGTGAATAGATCCCATGCAATGAAGAATTGTGACTCAAGACACCCTAGTGAAAAGGAAAGGTTTATAAGTTCTTGGGAATCTCAAAAAATGGAGAAAAAGCAATAGATGCCTTAGTTACTCAGAAGTTAAATAATTTAGAAATAAAGGAAATTAAGAGAGAAATATGGATTTCAAAAGAGCATACATCCTATTTGTTAAAGAAGAAAATACGATATTATCCGCAGGACCAAGAAATGTTCCCAAGTAATAGAACCTCTGAGAGAGTGAATCATGGCTAATGGGAGTAACAGACGACGAAGTCAGAGAACGTCAGATAAGGAGGCATTGGCCAAACACGTGTCCTACATAGAGCAGATGATCCCTCTCATATCAAGGCATTTTCATGAATGGCCAGTTTCTTGTGTTTCATCCATTAGTCTGCCTCTTAACTCATTATCCTGACTTTTGTTCTCCCATGGCCTAGACTTTTAGCAGGATGTTTAGTTAACTTCTCATTAACTGACAATGTCTGTCTCATGAATTAGCCCAGTTTCCAACCACATATAATGAAATATTACATTTTTAATAAATGAAGGAACCCTCCTTTCCTCATATTCTTATTTCTACAGAACAAAATATGAAAATTAATATATGCCATTAAGAACTGAAAGCAATCATCATAAAACAAAGACATAAAGTGTTTTTGGCTTTGATGAGTCTTATCCATGGTCACTTCAAGCCCTAAATAGAACCATAAATTACTCTTTACTTGACTCATTACAATCTCATACTACTCAGTATAGGCCAAATTATTCATGTTTTCTCTCCCTTCTATCTCTCTCTCTCTCCTCCTCTCTCCCTCTCTCTCTCTCTCCCCCTCTCCCTCTCTTTCTCCCCCTTTTCCCCCTCCCTCTTCATGTTTTCATGTAGTTAAGACCTTATTTCAGATTTCTAAGAAATTAGTTAGATTATTCCTTTTTCTTTGCTTTCTCTTCAGTGATCACAGGTAAAGAATACACAATATTTGTCAGTTTATCACAAACGCTTCATAAAATGTTCTTAACATATCATTATGAGGATTCTGATGACAAAGGGATTTTACATCACCTACAGATTCTCATACCTCACTGGTAGAACATATGTTCTTCCTGATTCCATAGGGAGAAACATTTCATAGGAAGATTAAAATACTTGCAAACTTTATCCCAACTGCAAATATAAAATGCTTTGTATCAGTATTCCATTGGGTTCTTAATGACTATGGTTTTAAGTGTTGACTCTCACACTCATAAGTCTCTTCTCTGTGCTTCAGTTTCCTCCTGTACATTGATGAGGGTTGGACTGGCTGAATTCTTCAGTCTCTTTCAGCTCTAAGTCTTGTGAATTTTGATGGTTAGGAGTCACTGACATTCAAGGATGTGGCTGTGGACTTCACCCAGGAGGAGTGGTGCCTCTTGGACCATTCTCAGAAAGAGCTGTACAAGGAGGTGATGCTGGAAAACTCCCAGAACCTGCTATCCCTGGGTAAGCACAGCTCCCCCTGGGAACTCTGAATTTACTGTCAAAGGAGGGTCTTCCTTCCCTGGTGTGCAGGGTCTTTTGAGCATTTATAAGTTATTAGAAACACAAAAACTCTTTCAACAGGGTCCTCCTGCTCCCTGTTTTTCCCCAAGTAAAAAGTCTTTTCAGGGGCAGCTAGATAGCTCAGTGAATAGAGCACCAGCCCTGCAGTCAGGAGGACCTGAGTTCAAATCCAGCCTCAGACACTTAACACTCATTAGCCGTGTGACTCTGGGCAAGTCACTTAACCCTGTTTGCCTTAGTTTCTTCATCTGTAAAATGAGCTGGAGTAGGAAATGGTACCACTCCAGTATCTCTGCCAAGAAAACCCTAAATGAGGCCATGAAGAACCAGATACAACAGGACAACAAAATAGTCTTTTAAAAGCTCATCTTGTTAACAAGCATCAATTTCTAGCTTCTGACTTCCAGACCTGCATTGTATAGCAAGTTTATCTCTGTTCTTACTTCATTCTTTCTTCAAATTCCATCGAAGATGATGGGAAAGGAATGTATATAGATCTACTGTGTGCCAGGTTCTGTGTTACATACTTTAGTACTTTATAAATATTATTTCATCTAATCTTCACAGTACCCTGTGAGTTTGGTCCTATTATTATCCCCATTTTACAGCTGAGAAACTAAGGCAAACACAGGTAAAGTGACTTACCTAGGCGACACAGCACCTAATTGTCTGAGGCTAGATTTAAACTCAAGTCTTTTTGACTCCATGTCCACAGTTCTCACCACTAAACTACTAGCTGGCTGTAATTTCCAGATAATGGAAGCTGTGGAATGTAACCTTTCTTGTAAGGAGGCAAAGACAGAATTTTCTAGTTCCAAATTGACTGCATGGACTGTATCCCCAAGGTCTCAGTAATTAATACCATGTTAACCATCCATGAGTCCTGGGAGAACCATCCTGTGATCCTTGCTTGCACATCCCCTTTTCCCCAAAGAGGAGAAGTGTACAAGTTTCTCTCCATCTTCATATCCCTTCCTTATTCCCCACACCAAGGAATTCCAGTTCTCAGAGAAGATTTGATTTGCCCTTTGGAGGAAAGTGAATCATCGTGGCTTCTGGATCGAAAACGCTTAACGAACTCCTTTTCTGGTGAGTGAGATGAAGGCAAGAATATGAACATTCTTATCACAAGAAGCATCTGCATTGTAGTGAAGAGACTGCCAGGCTTGGGAAGACCTGACTTGGAATTCTCATTTAGATGCTTTTGAGCTGTACGATCTTGGGGAAGTCACTGATCTCTGAGCCTCAGTTTCCCCATCTGTGTAATTAGGTCCTGTCCTGTAAGAGCTCTTTCCTAGACCTGGTCAGCAAGCATTTATTAAGTGCCTGCTGTGTGGCAGACATTGTGCTAAGAGCCATGGGTAGAAAGAAAAGCAAGGGACAGCCGCTGCTCCTAGGCATCGCCCAATCTAGTGAGGAAGACGACAGGCAAACAGTTATGTGGAGATGTGGCTATATCCAGAGTAAATTAGGGCTAATCAAGAGAGGGAGGGCATCTAGGCTGTACGGTGTTCCAGGCCTAGAGTCAGAAAGACTCTTCTACCTGAGAGCAAATCTGGCCTCAGACATTTACTGTGTAACTCTGGGCAAGTCACTTAACTCTGTTTCTTTCCTTTTCCTCATCTGGAAAATGAGCTGGAGAAGGAAATGACAAATCACTCCAATATCTGCCAAGAAAACTCCAAATGAGAAGAGTTGGGCATCTCTGAACAAGAAGAATGTGAAGGCAGGAAAATAAAGGAGGACTGGAAAAGGCTTATTGTAGATGGTGGGGTTTTAGATTGCCCTTCAGGGGAAACACACTGAATCAGGAGGTGGAGGATGCTATTTAAGGAACAGAAAGGAAACCTGTACAGCAGGATTATCACACGTGGAGGGGGAATACAGCGAAGGAAGACTGGAAAGGAAGAGAAGGGGAAGATGGTGAAGGGCTTTAGCCACCAGAGGATTTTATATTTGATCCTGGGGGTAGGACCCATTACAATTTATTGAGTAGTTTGTGATGTCAAAAATGTACTTTATTTAGGAAAATGAATTTGATGCTGCAGGAAAGAGTGACTGGATTGGGGAGAGAATTGAGGCAGTGAAACCAACCAGCAAGCTCTTGCAACACCAAAGGTGTGAGGTTATATAAGCCTGACCCAAGAAAATGGCAGTGTTGGGAGAGGAGGGTGTGTATAGGAGAAACGGTCCAGTAGTAGAATCTAGGACTGTCCAAAAGATTGGAATGGGGCTTGTGACATCATCTGTGTGACAGATGATGAGGGATGGATGGCATCTAGGTGATGAGCTTGGATGATTGGCAGGGTGGTTCCTGGGTAACAGTAGAAAAATAAGAACATGGGAGGACTGGCCAAAATTTAAGGAGTTTACTTTCAGACATAGGAGGAGGAGAGCCAGGAGAGAGTATTGTCTCTAAAACCTAGAGAGGAGAGAGGATCCAGAAAAAGGGATTGACAGTGTGGGAGGTGGATGAGAGGTTAAGAAGTATGAGGATTGGGGCACCTGGGTGGCACAGTGAATAGAGCACCAGCCCTGAAGTCAGGAGGACCTGAGTTCAAATCTGACCTCAGACACTTGACATACTAGCTATGTGACTTTGGGCAAGTCACTTAACCCCAATTGTCTTGCCTTCCTCCCTCCAAAAAAAAAAAGTATGAGGATCGAGAGAATGCCATTGGATTTCACCATCTGGAGATGATTCATAGCTTCACAAAGAAGTGTTTTAGTTGAACAAGGAAGTTGGAGGTCAGACTGCAGAGAATTTCCAAGAGAATGAAAATAAAGGAGTTGACACCAACTATTGATGGCCATCTCTGGGGGTGTCATTGTCCTTTCTTAAAAAGGACCAAAATTGACATCATTATGTTGGAGTCAAAGTACAGTGTGTCTGACTGTGGCCAATCAGAGTGGTATGAACTCGGAAGGCTCCTCCACAGGTCAGGCGTGAAGAGTCCACATGAACATCTGGAGGGGAAATGTCTTTTAATTTGTGTATCTCACATTCCTCTTGTCCTACTGCAGTTCTGCTTTGTGCCTTTTTGGAAGTGGGCACACCACAATGGCAGTTCTGTGCCAATGTCTCCCATGTCTCACAATCAATACCACAGCTCTCAAGAGAGACATTGAGAATGTACTTGTATCACTTCTTTTGAACTCCATGTGAGTGTTTGCCTTGTGTGAGTTCTCCGTAAATTAGTCTTAGGCAAAGGTACTTTTGACATTCAGGCAACATGGCCAGCCCATTGGAGTTGCTCTCTCTAGTAGAGTTTGAATGCTTGGCAGTTCAGCTTCAGAAAAGGACCTCAGTGTCGGGTGCCTTATCCTGCCAGGTGATCTTCGGAATCTTCATAAGACAGTTGAGATGGAAGTGATTCGGTTTCTTGGCATGGCACTGGTAGACTGTCCAGGTCAGCACAATGGCTCTGTGGACCTTCAGTTTGGTAGGCAGCCTAATACCTCTTCTCTCCCACACTTTCCTTTGAAACCTCCCAAACACTGACCTAGCTCTGGCAATGCGTGTGTCAACCTCGTCATCCGTGTGTTCTTCCCTGGAAGGTATACTGCAAGGTAGGTAGACTTAAACACAGCATTCAAAACTTCTCCATTTGCTGTAACCAGTGGTTCCACACATGAATGGTGTGGTGCTGGCTAGTGGAGAAATTCTGGGTTTTGGTGTTAATTGTTAGACCAAAATTTGTGCGAGCAGCAGAGAATCGATCCATATTTTGTGGCATATTCTTGAGTACCCAGGAGTCCTTCTTATTTGCGGCAGCAGGGTAGGAGCCAGGAGACACGGAGAGACTGAAGATTAGTGGAAAACATAAGGATGAAGGAGGAGGGAATATTCTGAGTGAAAGACCCAATCCAGTAACACGAGCCAGTAAACATTTATTAAGCACCTGCTGTGTGCGGGGTACTGTGCCAAATGTGAGTGATATAACCAAAAGAAAGACAGTCCCTTCCCTTCAGGAACCTACTACCTAGAAGAGCACCGTGCAGAAGAAGCCAGTAAAGAACAATAGAGGTCTTAAAGGGGAAGCCAACCAGAGAGTGCTTGGTTTGGGGACAGAGGAATAAGCATCTTACTCTGCAGAATTGAAATTAGGCTGATCTTGTGATGGTGAATGGAGTGAGCCAGAAAGTCCTGTTTCTGCCCTCTATAAAAGAAGGATTTGCTAGAAGTCTCAGAGTCCATCCTTTAGCCCTCTAACCAGAGGGTAGAGGAGGCTGAAGGATATGTCAGTCAAGGCTTTAATAAACAGTAAGATGATGAGATTACAGGTGATGAACTTAACCCAAGAGGGTTTAAATGGGATGGATTGGGATTATTTAAGCAAGTAAAGGTGTTTGCTCTGGCAAGCAGAAGGGCCACCTTTTCATGGGATACTGGGTTAAAGGTGCGAAAGAAGGAGAACTTTTTGCAAATGTTAAATTTTGCAGTGAATTATGAGGCCAAGTTATCAGCTGAGAGGTTGGAGGGGAGTAAGCCAGAAAGGTGGTTTGAGGAGCAGTGCAAAGATTTGGAAAATCTGCTTTGGTGAATGGAAAGGTGAGTCAGGGGAGACGTAAGATTATCTGCCACAGTGAGAAACCAATGAAACTTATCCATGATTTTCTTTTGTCTCCACTCTGCAGCATATGAATAGGATTGAAGTTTGCAGCCTTACTTGGAAGTAGTTATCCTAGCCCGAGACTTGCATAAATCATCCACCTAAGGCCCTTTCCTGATCTCTGTGGTCCAATCTTTGTCTCCATTTTCAGAAAAACCATGGCAAAACCATTTATTGAGGTGCCTCCTTAAGGTTAGGGTGATTGAGGTAGAACTTCCCAGACTGCCCGTAGTACCAAGCCATTCAGGAACTAGAAACCATATTTGGTCTGGACAGGTCCCATCTGGGCTTGAACCAGACAACTCCTTGTAAGTGATAAGATGCAAGAAATAGACAGAAATAGGGCCAAGGCCAGAGCCTGCATGTGAGGACTAAGCCGGAGGCCAGAATCCAGGGAACGAGGGAAAGGCTGGGTCCTGGTGTCAGCCCTGGACCTAGTAAATGAATAAACCTTGAGTAAGCACCTATCAGCTATGTGTTAGGCATTGTACTAAGCTCTGGGGATACGAGAAAAAGCAAAAGACAGTCCTTGCTGTGAAGGAGTTCACAATTCTAGTATACAGACAGGTGGTTTGAGAAGAAGCAACAGATCGTGGACCTAGCTCTTAGCCGATCTTGGCAAAGGAGGGTGTTTTGCTGTGGAAGTACATTTAAGTTCAACAGGAAAATAAGTGTATAGATGGTGAAAGGAAAATAAGAATAGCAGAGGTAGGGAGGAAACAATCAAAATAATGACTATAAAAGGTCACATTTATGTAGCATCCACTGCCTACCGAGTTATTACAAATATTATTTCACTTGATCCTTACAACAACCCTGGGAGGTAGGTGCTGGTATTATCCTGAGGAAACTGAGGCAAACAGGGACTGTTGCTTGCCTGGTGTCACACAGCTATCGAGTAAGTGTCCAGGTCTGTATTTGAACTTGTCTTCTTGACTCCAGGCCCAGTGCTCTACTGTGGCACCCAACTATCTCAAGATGGGAAGTGTTTCTACCAAAGACGGTGCTTTAATTAAGGGAGATTAACAAGATAAGAAATTAAGATAAAACCGGTCACCTAGGAATGGAATGAACTGATGGCAAGGTGTGGTAAGGAGTGAAGATCATGCCGTTTCAATTGTAGGTGATTAATGTTGATCCCATTCCCTTTACCCATCTATTTTTTGTTTCTGCAGAATGAGGCAGGAGCAAAGAGAAGAGGACATGATAGAGGAAACATAATTAATTGTCATAACTAAATATGCATGGCACGAATTCACTCATAATAATGGAAGAGGTTGAGAATGCATTAGGAAGCCAAACCAGACAACACTGTGCATAAGAACATCCTTGAAACAAAGATTCACACAACATTAAAATGCAGGCATGTCATTCAGTAATAGTTTGGGCCTCTGCCCCCAGTTTCTATCCTTTGCCCACTGATACCCACTAGTAGACCTGTCAGTTAAAGGAAGAGGAAAAAGACCTATAGACGCAACACAAATCTATAGCTGCTATTTTTTTTCTCGTTGCAAAGAACTGGAAACAAAGATGGTAGCTGTATACTAGGAAATGACTGACTAAATGCTCTAAGAATATAATAGAAAATTGCTGAACTTTAAGAAATGGTAGAAAGGCACATTTTCAGAGAAATCAGGGAAGAGTTGTTGGAACAAGTAAATAGAAGCCACAGAATAATTTACACTGTAGCTACACTGATCAGTGCAGTGAACAACCATGACTCCTAAAACAGTGGTTCTCAAAATCTCAAAACTAACATGTGTGTTCTGCAGCTTCCCAGTCATTTAAACTACTATTCATGTTCCTAATCATTAATGGGTTTAATTCCTGCAATAATGATCTGGTCCACTTTTGCCATGCTTTTGTTACGATGTATTACTATAAAATAATATTCTACTTAAATCATGAAAACAATTGTATATTATAATACATTCATAACATAATTATGAAAAATTTGTGTGGGACTTTCTGCAAGAATTACTTTTAAAAATACAATAAGATTTCCTGCCTATCTGCAAGACTTCAATTTAAATTTTTTTTACAGACTTTATTGAATATGAGTAGGTTTATTTTATTTAAAAAGTTATAACTTGGTACAAAATGTAATGTAATGGGTGAAATTCATTTCAAAATTGGATTTCTTTTTTTAAGAAAGGTTTGCAATATTTGCCTCAGTAACCAACAAACTTAATCTTCAAAGTGTTCTGCATCTAATTGATGTAATAAAAATGATACTGTAAAAGCACTGATATAGTGCCCCCTCTGTGCCAGGCATTGGGCAAAGTATGTTAGAGATGTTACCTTATTTGATGCTCACCCCAGTGCTGTGAGGCAGCCTTTTTATTATCGATGTCATACAACTGAGGAAACAGAGGCGAGAAGAGGCTAGGTGACTTGCTTAGGGTCACAGTGCTAGTAAGTATCTGAGTTCTTCCTGACTAGGCCCAGCTCTCTGTCTCTTAGGAAAACCACAATATGAAACAGTATTTGTAAGGAAAATGGTCATACATAAGTTTCTTCTTTCTACCAGTGGCACATTGTCTATAACCTCACAGAAACCCTACAGAAAGACTGACCTGTAGTGCCAACCAGATCCTCTGAATATCTGCCCAACAGAAGAATAGTAACCTTAGCAGAAGATAAGTTCAGATTTTAAAATACCCTCAATACTGCAATAAGAGGTTGCCGAATGGTTGTGGTAGTCCCTGGTGGTTTCAGTGTGTCTTATAATGCCCATGCCTAGTGAGCTTGTTTTTCAAAGAACTTGTCATTTGCAGTACAATAACACAAAGACTTACAACATCTTGATCTAATGATTATAGCCCCAAATGGCTGCACTTACAAGGTAACCCTGGAATGAGGGAATTATTCTGTAGCAGAAGGCAAATGTGGGCTTCTGCATACTTATAACCATCCACTGGGAGTTGATTTGCACTTGAATGTCAAACCTTTCTGACAGTTTAGAAACAATTTGATGAAGGGTTGAGGGAAAGAATATGTTTTACTTAGAGTTGCATGAACAACAAAATCACTGTATGCCTGATGATGTATGTATGTATGTATGTATGTATGTATGTATGTATGATGATTTGGAATCCCTGCATAAAGAAACCTATTATGTTTGAAACAAGTTCATCCTTATTTTCTGAAAGCAAAAAATATATTTGTAACAAAATTGTGTATTTATTGCTTAAGGGGTGCCAATAAAGAATTTTTAGTTCAGCTCCCTTAGAACTGCCAATGTGATTATGAACCACTAAATAGGAAGTGCTGGTAGAGTACTAATAGTGAATCAAGTTTTCCACTTCCTGAAAGAAGATGATGGTCTGAAGATACAGAATGACATAATTTTTGTACATGGGAAATGAATAGGTTTCTTTTTATTGTGTTTGTTACTGGGGCTCTGGTTTTTATTTTTTATTTAGGGAACACAGATATTCAAAGATAAAATTTTTAAAAAATTAATAATAGCTATCCCTTACAAAGTTATGTGTGATAACAATCTTATGCCTCCAGTGAATTTTTAAAAAAAAATAGAATTGGCAGTTAAAAAGGATTGGCAGAGAAATTTCATTATGCTCAAAGATATAGTAGATAATGAAATAGTATCAGTTTTTAGTATATATGTAGCAAATGGCATATCTGTGGTTCTTAATACTACATAAGAAATGTTGAACATAACACTGAAAATTTATATATGACAACTCAAAGGCATAGACCTATGACCAAGTGATAGTTCATCAAAACTTGTCAGTATAGAAAAGTAGAAAATTTACCTGAGCACAACAAATTAATAAAAGTAACAAAGCATTTGAATGAAGGATTCAAAGTGAAATGGAGAAAGGTCATTTAGTGCTGGAGAAAGTACATTTAATCTCAGGGTTTGAGTCTCACCTGCAGGGATGTTGGTCATGTGACTTTGCCATTCTCAGTTCATGATTGGAGTTGTAAACTGTAATGAAAATCCCACTTTGCTTGTGTCTCGGGTTTGTTGTGAGCATCCGGTATTATTGTTTGTGAAGTTGTTCTTAAAATATCCTGCAGGTGTGTGCCAATATAATTTTCAATTGACGGACTGCCCATCAAGTTTGAAAATTTTTCTTTTTGACTGGGGAGATAGAATATAAGTCAGTTCACTTTCTTCCAGTTTTGGGAAGAGAAATATTGTGTGTTTGTGTGTGTGTGTGTGTGTGTGTGTAACTGCTGTAAGAAATTAATATATTTAATAAGTAATTATTGTGTTAGGACCAGGGTTTTCCCCCTTTTTTATTTTCTCATCAAGAAATCAACCAGTATAGGGAATCTCTCTTAAAAATTTACCCAGGCCAAGATATAATCTGAGAGTAAAAGAAATTCTAAATTTTGGCTAATGGTTGTATTCCTGCCATTGGAATACAGCTTAGGTCCTGGGAAATTGTCTGTTATAAAGGCAAGTGATAAGGAAATTGATGTCTCCTTTACCAAGATTTAAGTGATTTAAGTCATTCAGCATAGTTCACTTCCCATTAGATTAGCCAACCAGAGGTGATTAGACATTCCTCAGGAACACCTCTTCTTCTAAGGGCATATAAACTATGACCCCACCACCATTAAGGATCTTTGGTGTAACAGAGATGCCTGAATGACCATCCTTTTATTAGTAATGTTGGCCTTATTAATGAAGTTATTAAAATACCCAGAAATTCTGCCTCTTCAACCTTTTTAATCATCACACTATATTTGTTTGTTTCCTTCAGATGCAGAGACCAGGTTTGACATGAAGACAAATGTAAAACTAATCTCTGTGGAAGAATCTCATCACCAAAGATTCATGAGTGACTTTAATTTGAGAGAAATTTGCGACTCTGATATCAAGATAGAGAAAAATCAAAATGGTAACTGTGAATTTGATAAAAATGCAAAAGGTTTCAGACAACATTCAGTCCCAATTCAATGTAAGAAAATTACTTCAGAGGATGACTGTTTTCAGTACGGTGAAGATAGGGAATGCTTAACTCAAAAGATTGGGCTTATTCAGTCTTATGTGAAGCCTCCTCAAGTGCAAATATATCAAGATTTTCAACGGGAAATGACCTTTGACCTCATGAGACAGCGGAAAAGTTACGCTAGAGAAATGCTGTATGTATGTAATGAAGGTGAGAAAACCTTTAGACAGAACTCAAAGTTCATTGACCGTCCTAAAATTCACGCTGCAGCAAAACCTTATAAGTGTAATCAATGTGGAAAGGCATTCACACAGAATTCCAAACTGACTCAGCATCAGAGAATCCACACTGGAGAGAAACCTTATGAATGTAATAAATGTGGAAAGGCTTTCCGAGAAAACTGCAGTCTGGCTATACATCAGAGAATTCACACTGGAGAAAAACCTTATAAATGTAATGAATGTGGAAAAACTTTCACACAATATGCCAGTCTTTTTAAACATCAGAGAATCCACACTGGAGAGAAGCCTTATAAATGTAATCAGTGTGGAAAAGCTTTCCGAGAAAACTCTAATCTTGTTGTACATCAGAGAATACACACTGGAGAGAAAATTTATGAATGTAATCAGTGTCAAAAGACTTTCACCAAAAAGTCCACTCTTGCTAACCATCTGAGAATCCACACTGGAGAGAAACCTTATAAATGTAATCAGTGTGGAAAGGCTTTAGCAGATAAACCACATCTTGCTAACCATCTAAGAATTCATACTGGAGAGAAACCTTACAAATGTAATCAGTGTGGAAAGGCTTTCCGACACAACTCCAGTCTTGCTGTACATCACAGAATCCACACTGGAGAGAAGCCATATGAATGTAATCAATGTGGAAAGGCTTTCACTCAGAAGGCCCATCTTTTGACACATCAGAGAATCCACACTGGAGAAAAACCTTATGAATGTAATCAATGTGGAAAGACGTTCAGAACAAGATCCAGTATTAATGAACATCAGAGAATTCACACTGGAGAGAAACCTTATAAATGTACTCAATGTGGAAAGACTTTTAGACAGAGCTCTAGTCTTTATCTTCATCAGAGAATCCACACAGGAGAGAAAACATAAGATTGTAATCAGTATAGAATGGCCTACCTAGATAGGGCCTGATTTTCTAACCATCTGATAATCCACATGAGAGAAAAACCTTAAAAATGCAATCAAAGTGGAAAGGTTTTCTGACAACTCCAGTCTCGTACATCAGAGAAGTCAACACTGGAGAAAAATCTCATAAATGTAATCAGTGTGGAAAGATTTTCAGATAGAGGGTCTCTCTTGTTCAACATCAGAAAATCCACACTGGAGAGAAATCTTAAGAATATAATCAATATGAAAAAACCTCCAAGTAACAAGTCATCCCTTACTTCCCATCAGAGAACTCCTTTTAGATAGAAATTTTATCACTGTAATAAGTGAGGAAAGGCTTTCAAATGGAGTGTAGAGCTTGTTGAACATCAGAAAATTCATTCTGGAGAGATGCCTTATGTGGACTCAGTGGGGGAACGTCTTCAACCAGACATCATCTGTTACTTTACATCAGAGGATTTGTAGTGGAGAGATGTGTTACAAATTTCCTCAGTGGAGACATGATTTTCTCTGGTAGAGGTAGATGACTAGACATCAGAATATTCATATGGGGAAAAAAGCAATGCTTTTTCTCAATATCAGGGTCTTTATGTGGAGCTCATACTTTTTATATATTGGAGAAATCATGGTGGAGATAAAACTTATGGGTCCAAGTGATGAGGGGAGGCCTCATGCTGCAGTTTAGACTTTGCTATATATTCCATGTTTCGTGCTGTTGAAAAAGTCCTATAAATATAAAGAATTATTTCTTTGAAGTCCTCATGTTTGTCGTTCTTTAATAATACTCCACAGCATCCATGTGCCATAATTTCTTTAGCTATTTACTAATTGATTAATACTCACCTTTGTTTCCTGTTCTTTCAGTGACACTATCATGGTATAAATATTTTTGTATCTTTTGGATATTTATTTGTATAATGATTTCTTTAATCAACAAGGTGGCCCAGTGGGTAGTTTGCTTTGCCTAGAGCCACAAGACATGAATTCAAATTCAGTCTTTAATACTTGGTAGTTATGTGACCTTGGCCAAGTCACTTATCCTATTCCTGCCTGATTTTCCCCATGTGTAGGGTGGGGATAATAATAGCAACTACCTCCTAGTGTTGATATGAGGAATAAATGAGATAATACTTGGGGGAAGGCTTTGCAAGTATTAAATTACAAGGGAAAAGGTAGTTACTATTTCATAGACTATAAGTCTCATAGTAGAGTTGGTATACTAAAGTGGAGAGTTTAGTCGCTTTTAAAATTCATTCAGAACAGGGTAAAGGAAAGCACTTACTATAACAGAGGGCACTGGGTTTAGAATCAGGAAAATGGATTCAAATTCTGCCTCAAATGCTCTCGCCCTATCGCTGGGGAACAACTTAAAAACAAGTTTTGAGAAATTAAATAAACAAGGTACATAATATACACACACAGCAAAAAAATGAATGTAATAACCCTGAGTTTAATAAATCTAAGGATCCTTACTAATCACTGCAAAATGCTAGAAAAATAGGAAAGCAATCTGGCAGAAACTAGGTATAGGCCAACATCTCACACTATACCAAGATTAGCTCCAAAAGCTACATGACTCATATAAAAGACTCCCTCAAACATAATGGAAGAACCATATCAGAACCATGAAGATACACATTTTAGTTTTGGATAGGGGATAAGTTCACCAACAAGGAACAGAAAGGATCACAGGAAATAAAATGGGCAATTTTCATTACATTAAAAAAAAACAAAGAATCTAAAATGTAAATGGAGTTACTAACTTGAAAAAAACCTATGCAGAAAGTCTCCTTAATAAAGACTTCATATCCATGTTATATGAAAAATAGAAACATTATATTCAGTTATATAAAGAATGGACATTATAGAATAATGTCAAAAAGTATGACTAGGTAATTTTCAGAGGAAGAAATATAAATATAAAAAATCATAAATGAGAAATATGTTCCACATCTATAATCACTAGTGCAGAACACTAATTAGAAAAATTCTAAGTGATAACTAATAAGAAAATGAGAATGAAATACTGGGTATGTTTGTTGATTGGATCTTTGGTGTAAAAATTTTGTATTTTTTTTTTCCTTTTCACCTAAGGGAAGGTCAGGTCTAAGGGACAGGAAATATTTGTTAATGTTAAAATAAAATTTAATGAAGTTCTGAGTCACAAAACAATTAGATAAATGCAACTAAATCAACTCTCAAGTTCCACCTCACACCCATGCAATTAGCAAAGATGATAAGAAAACCTGTGTTGGAAGGACTGAGAAAATAGTTGCATTAGTTAATTTACTGTTGGTAAAGCTGAAAAAGTCACTAAATTTGTACATATTCTTTAAGCTAGTGATACCACTAGATGGCATTTATCTCTTAAAGAGGAGAAGGACTCAAGTGTACAAAAATTTAACAGCTCCCTTTGTTGTGGCAAAGGACTGGAAACTAAGGTATGGTGCCCTACAATAGGGCAATGACTGAATAAATTTCGGTGTGTGAATGGAATAGAACACAAATATACCATGAAATATAAGCAACGTCAGTGAAACCTGAGAAGAGTTATATGAACTAAAGCAGTGTTCAGTGAATAGAATCAAGGGACTCATTGAAAACAGCTTTGTAAAGGCCAATCCGTTTGAAAGATGTGATATCTCAGATCATAGCAATAACCAACCACTATTGTAGAGAATTTATCAAGATCTGCACTACCTGCCTCCTGAATAAGAGGTGATGAATATAAGATGTAGTTTAAAGTATATTTTGGCACATAAGAATTTATTAAAGTTGACTACTTTCCTGTTTTTTTTTTCAATTTTAGGTAGGTGAGGAGAGCAGTGATGAAGATAAGGAATAGGATCACCATTCCCCCACTGCAAAAAAAAAAGGAAAAGAAAATTATGGATTTTTAAAATTGTTCTTGATCCTTCATTTTTGAAGATAACATCATGATAATAATAATAATATCAAGATAATATCATGATGATGATAATAATATCAAGATGATATCATGATGATAATAATAATAATAATATCACGAGTGATAACTCATTTGTGAGTTGGATTTAAGTGAGGCAGAACAAAATCAGCTTCATTCTTTCAGAGTCATCAAAATCCAGTAGCAAGACGAAAGTCAGGACTAGTGGCAGTCATCTGGGAGGTAGTGGATGATCATGGCATCTTCTGTCTGACCCAACTTTAATCACTTCTTGGGACCTATTTTAGCCTCTTCATGACCTTTGGAACAAATTGTTCTTGTCCACCCAGGCTACTGTTTGGGGTAGACATTCCCCTAACTTGCTGATGGGTTTGAGGCCAATCAGTTAACCTCAACCTACTTTAGCCTGTCTGCCAAAATGGATTTACCACTATCTGGCCACAGCTACAGCTTCTTGGACACCAAAGGTAGATGAGCAACCCTGAAAAGGATTTGGGAGCCTTCATGCCAAACATAGAACAGACTAAGAGGAAGTCTAGAAGGAATGAGGATAATTTTGAAAGTATCCAGGGAAATTTTTAATTACTCAAGAAAATCCAGCTCTCTATATTAGAACTTGTTTCATATGTAATCTTCTTTTTTCTGTTTTAGGGTATATATAAAATACTTCTTCTATTTCATGTTTGTGAATTTCAAAATTAAAAACAATCAAATATCAATGGTCCCCTTTTTGTCATTTTCACCAACCTTGAAAGCATGACAGAAAATTGCAAAATGATTTTAATAGTATTTTTGCTTACTGTTGGTGCTTTGGAATGCATTTTCATGTGTCATTCATAGTTAGCAGTACTTTTGAAAACTTTGTATTCTTTTAGCACTCACCTATCACCGTAGCTTTTGGTACATAATGGTGTCCATTATATATTTTGGATAAAAATGCATTTTATTGGTCATTTTGATATAACATTTGATATATTCTCCACTCTATAATTTCTCTGTGACTTTCCTGAATCCTCCACTCCCCCATCTGTATTTCCATGCCATCTGCTTCTGTACCACCTCCATCCTCTGTACCTTATTCAAGTGTAATTGAAGCATTATTTCCCAATGTCAGTGTGATCTTTCCTGGAAGTACCCAAAGAACCAGGAATTCCCACCCCCATTACAGAATTCCATAAATTAATTAGCAATTTATTATAATGTTGCTTTTACTGCATACAATGTTCTTCCCTCTACATCAGTTCATGTCTTCTCTGGGGTTTCTGAAACTATACTGTTTCTTACAGCATAATAGCATTCTACAGTCATGACATTTCTTATTCACCAATTCCCTCATTGATGGATATTGCCTCAATTTCTATTTTTTTTCCTTGCAACCACAGAAAGAGCTACTATAAATATTTATGTACATATGGGTCTGTTCCCTTTTTCTTTTATATCTTTGGTATACTGACCTAGTAGCAGTAGTGCTGAGTCAAAGGTATGTACAGTTTCCTTGCCCTTTGGGTCATCCAGAACAGTTGAACCATTTCAATATTCCACCAACCCTAATTCTGACTACCAAACAGAGGAAATTAAAAACATAAAAGACTGTTAAGAGAGTTATAACCAGTCATCTGGAACTAAGATGGAAGACAAGGTAAATTGAGGAGTGAGAATCATGCCATTTCAGTTATAGGTTACTAGTGTTGATCTCATTCCCTCACCTGTGTGTCTTCTTTCTAGTGATACAGGAGGTGCAAAGAAAGATTATTAGAGGATATGATGAAGATAATTAATTGTAAAAAATAAATGGTTTTTTGCCCTTTTTTTTGGAGGTCAATTGGGGTTAAGTGACTTGCCCAAAGTCACATGGCTAGTTAGTGTGGCAAGTGTCTGAGGCCAGATTTGAACTCAGGTCCTCCTGACTCCAGGGCTGGTGCTCTACTCACTGTGCCACCTAGCTGCCCCCTCAAAAATAAATGTTAATGGGATGATTTCACGCATTAAAAAGGAGGGTAGCAGAATGCATTAGAAAGCAGAACCTGACAGCCTTTTTTGTATAAGAAACCCCTTGAAATAAAGATACAGCATTAAAATGAAGGGATGTCATGTAGTAATATAATTTGAAAGTCTGCTCTCAAAGGATTTCAACTATATATCCTGGTGAAAAGCTCCTAGTAGGCCCATGAACGAAAGAGATCAGCAAGGAAAAAGACCCATACATGCAACACAAAAGTATAGTTGATGTTTTTTATTGCTGAAAAGAACTAGAGACAAGGATGGTCCCTGTTTTGGGAAAATGAATGAACAAATGATGGTCTTTTTTTTTTTTTTTTGCTTTTTGGATAGGAGGGCAGGACAATTGGGGTTAAATGACTTGTCCAAGGTCACACAGCTAGTAAGTGTTAAGTATGTGAGGCTGGATTTGAACTCAGGTCCTCCTGACTCCAGGGCTGGTGCTCTAGTCACTGCCCCATCTAGCGACCCCAAAATGATAGTCTAAAGAATATAATGGTATATTATCCCAGAGGAAATTATGAAAGGCACAGTTTCAGAGAAACCTGGGAAGAGTAGTCTGAACTGATGTACAGAGAAATGAACCAAACCAAGAAAACAGTTAATATTGTAATAACATTGATCAGTGCAGTGAACAACCATGGCTCTAGATCAATGGTTTCCAAAATTTTTCTATCTTAGAACTCCTTTCAACAACAAGAAGAAGATTGTTGTGAAGACCCCTGCTCATTTGATCTATGTTTTTAATTAATATCAAATATTCTTAATACATGCATTAAGTGCTTATGATAATGACCTGGATAACTTTTTTCCCTTAAAACTCCAAATCCATACTTTCATTAAAATGTATAATTATAAAACACAAAATTTATTTCTAGCTCTAATTATGAAAATCATAACTATAAAATAACTGAAAATTTGAAGTAGAGCTTTTTGTAAGAATTTTTAAAATCCAGTCATTCATATTTACTATTACTTACAAGATTTCAATTCCAGTTTTTTTATTTCACAGATTTTGTTGACTGAATAACAATTTTTTAGTCAACTAAGTTACAACTTGAATATGTGGAACATAAAATATGAAATTTATTTCACAGCTGGACATTTTTCTATGAACAAAAGTTTACAGAATTTGTTTCAACAGTCAATAAACCCAGTCTTCAGATATTCTGCATCAAATTGATTTAATAATAACAAAACAATGACAATAGGAACAAGCATTGACATAGAGCCTGCCATGTGCCATGATCTCATTTGTTTCTCACACAATACTGTGAGGTAGGCATTGTGATTACCCACATTTTGCATTTCAGGAAACAGGTAAGAAGAGGTTGAGTGACTTGCCCAGGATCATGATGCTAGTTAGTGTCTGGAGTATTATTTAAACTCAGGTCTTCCTAACTACGTACCCAATGCTTTATTCACCATACCACCAGCTGTGTTTTGAAAAGAGAATATAGTGAAAATATGAATTTAAGGCAAATAATGGTGAGAGAATTTTATAAGCTCTCTTGATGAGAGATGGAAATTGATTTTTTTTTCTTAACCCACAAACCAACAAACAAAATGAATTGCTAGCTACTATGTAAAAGATTTGTTTTTCTATTGGCTAATGACATGTAGCGCATTAAATTCAATTGCATATATCACCTTCATTTTTCAGAACTTTCTAAAACAGTGGTTCTCAACCTTCCTAATGCCGCAACCCTTTAATACTCATATGTGAGTGTATCTGCATGTGGGCGGACCTGCCTGGAGATGGATAGAGGAGTGGTGTCTTGGTTCCTAAGACCATCAGAAATATGTGATTTCCCATGGTCTTAGGCAACCCCTGTGAAAGGGTCATTCGATCCCCAAAGGGGTCATGACCCATAGGTTGAAAACCACTGTTCTAAACAACTAATGTAAAGAAAAAAAATCGTTTCAAACATAACTCTTTTTTCTACCATTGGCACACAGGCTAGACTCCCACAGAAACTCTACTGAATGATTCACCCAGTTAGCAAACTAGTTCATTTGAAAATCCAGACAGAATAGTATCATTAGAATATAAATTAAAATCAGAAAATGACTTTAACACTGCAAATGAGAGGCCATATAAGGTCTGTTTTCATAGAACATATTTGAGATAGTCCATGACGTTAAAAAAAAAAAAGGCTTGTAGTTAAAATGCCTAACGTTTATGGTTTTTACAGAGCCTACTATCTGTGCTGGCAGATTACAAACATTTGTAACATCTTGATCTGGTGGTTATAATGCTCGTGAGAAGCAATTACAAAGTAACACTAGAATGACAGGACTACTCTGATGCAATGTTCAGAAAACTAATGAGGATATGTGAGTATCTGTGACAATTGATTCAACCCTTCCCGGTTGGGGTTACAGAGATAAAAATAGGCAAAGAAAGGAAATGATTTTCCTAGTTTGTAGAAATCTATGCCATTATAAGCTAAAGAACTCACACAAGGCAAGAGCTCATATGGAGGTCAGAAGTGGCACAAGGACACTCTCAAGGTTTTTCTGAAGAACTTTAGAATTGACTGTGAGACATGGGAGACAGTGGCACAGGAGTGCCCAGCATGGTGTGCCCAAACAAAGAAGATGTTGTGCTCTGTGAGCAAAGCAGAATTACAGAAGCTCAAAAGAAATGTGAGATGCACAAGTTTAGATACATCGCCACCCCAAATGTTTATGTGGACTATATAGACAACCCAAACTGTGGTAGAACCTTCTGAGCTCATATTAGTTTGATTAGCCATAGTAGGGACACACTGTACCTTGACCCCAACATAGTGATGTCATTTTGGTCCTTTTGGAGAACAAAGGACAACTATCAACCAACCAACAGATGCGAAACACATTTTTATATGATTATTTATAGTTTGTATTTCTCTAAAAATTGCCTGTTTATACTTTTTGACCTTATTCCACAGTATCCATTTTTTTAGCTTTAAATATTTTGACATGCATTTTTAAAAATTCTGATCTCCAAATTATCTGCCTCCCTTTCCTACCCCCTTATTCAGAAGGCAAGCAGTTTGATATAGGTTATACATATGCAGTCATGTAAAACATATTTCCATGTTAGGTAATTTGTGAAGGAAAACACAGACCAAGAAAAAAAAATAAAGAAAAATAGAGAAAGTTTTTTAAAAGTATGCTACGAGCTGCATTCAGACTCCATCAGTTGTTTTCTGGAAGTGGATATCATTTTTCATCATGAATTGTCTTAGATCATTGTATTGCTGAGAATAGGCAAGTCATTCACAGTTGATCATCATACAGTATTGCTGTTACTGTATGCAATGTTCTGGTTCTGTTCACTTTACATTGAACCAGTTCACGTAAGTCTTTCTAGGTTTTTCTGAAATCAGCCTACTAATCACTTCATATACCACAATAGTATTACATCATAAACATATACCAAAACTTGTTAAGTCCAGGTGATGGATATCCCCTCAATTTCCAGTTCTTTTCTACCCCAAAAAGAGTTGCTATAAATATTTTTGTACATATAGGCCCCTTTCTTTCTTTCTTTTTTTTAAATCTCTTTGAGATACAGACCTAGAAGAGATATTGTTAGGAGTTTTATAGCCTTTTAGGCATAGTTCCAAATTGCTCTCCAGAATAACTGGATCAGTTCACAACTCCACCAACAATGCATTAGTGTTTCAATTTTCCTACATTCACCCCAACATTGGTCATTTTCCTTTTCTGTCATATTAGTCAGTCTGATAGGTCTAAGGTGGTTATCTCAGTTATCTGTATTTTTCTAATCAATAGTGATTTAGAACATTTTTTTTCATATTATTGGTAGCTTTGGTTTCTTCTGAAAAATACCTCTTCATATCCTTTGACCATTTGTCAAGTGTGGTATGGATCACATTTTTACAAATTTGTTTTCGTTCTCTATATATTTGAGAAATGAAGCCTTTATCAGAGAAACTTGCTTTAAAATCTTTCCCACAGTTTCTATTTTCCTTCTAACCTTGGCTGCATTGATTTTGTTGGTGCAAAATCTTTTTAATTTGAAGTAATTAAAATTACCCATTTTACATCTGGTAATGCTCTCTATCTTTAGGTTGGTCATAAATTCTTCCCTTATACATACATACATACATACATACATACATACATATATATATATATATATATATATATATAACAAATAAATTATTCCATGATCCCCTAATTTTGCCTATGGTATCACCCCTTATCTTTCAATCATATGCCCATTTTGGCCTTACCTTGGCAGATGGTCATCTAAGTTTTGGCCAAATTGCTTTCCAATTTTCCTAGTGGTTTTTGTCAAATAGTGAGTTCTTGTCTTCAAAGCTTGGATCTTTGGGTTTATCAAACACTAGAGAACTATGGTCCTTTACGACTGTGTATTGTATACCAAATTTATTCCAGATTCACTATTCTATTTCTTAGCCAGTACCAGGTTGTTTTAATAATTACCATTTTGATAATTACCATAATAATATAGTTTGATTTCTGGTATGGCTAAGCTACCCTCCTTCCTATTTTTTTTCATTGATTCCATTCATATTCTTGACCTTTTCTTCCAGATAAATTTTATTTTTTCTAACTTCATAAAACAATTTTCAGTAGTTTGATTGGTATGGTGCTAAATAAATTTAGATATGTGTCATTTTTATTATGTTGGCTCAGCCTACCCATAAGCAGTTAATATTTTTCCTATCATTTAAATCTGACATTGTGTGAAGTGTTTTGCAATTGTGTTCATATAGTTCCTGAGTTTGTCTTGGCAGGTAGACTCCCAAGTATTTTATGTGGCCTAAAGTTATTTTAAATGGAATTTCTCTTTCTATCTTTTGCTGCTGGACTTTGTAATATATAGAAATGTTGTGTTTGTTTTATAGTCTGCAACTTTCCTGAAGTTGCTTTTTAGTTTTTTAGTTGATTCTCTAGGATTCTCCAAGTATACCATCATTATCTACAAAGAGTGATAGTTTTGTTTCCTCATTGCCTATTCTAATTTCTTCAATTTCTTTTTCTTCTCTTATACCTATAGCTAACATTTCTAGCACAATACTGAATGAATAATGGTGGTGATAATAGGCATACTTGCTTTACCCCTTATCTTATTGGGAAGGCTTCTAGCTTATCCTCATTATAGATAATGCTTGTTAATTATTTTAGATAGATACTACTTATTATTATATGGAAAACTCTATTCCTTTGTTTTCTTTTAAAGTGGGTTTTATATTTTGTCAAAAACTTTTTCTGCATCTATTGAGATAATCAGTTATGCTGATAATTTTCCTAATACTGAACCAGTTCTGCATTTTTATGTTACTGTAATCTCCTTGCTCATATTTTATTTAAAATATGGGCATCAATATTCATTAGGGAAATTGAACTATAGTTTTGTTCTTCCTGGGTTAGGTATCAGCACCATATTTGTGTAATAAAAGAAGTTTGGTAGGACTCCTTTGCTTATTTTTCCAAATATTTCATATAGTATTAGTTAATTATTCTTTAAATCTTTGGTACAATTCACTTGTGAATCTATCTGGTCCTCAGGATTTTTTCTTAAAGAGCTCATTGATGACTTACTCAATTTTTTGGTTTTCCTAATTGATGTTTAATTGGGTATTTTTAACTTTTCTCTTTTTTTAGTTACATGCCTAATTAATTGATCTACTCTTTTTCTATTTTATTGATGTAAGCATTTAGAGATATGAATTTTCCCCTAAGAACTGCTTTAACTGTATCCCATATATTTTGATATGTTGTCTCATTGTTATCATTCTCTTTAATGAAACTGTTTTTATGATTTGTTCTTTGACCTGCTTGTTCTTTAGGATTAGACTATTTAGTTTCTAATAATTTTTAATTGCTATTTCCACAGCCTTTTAGTGAATGTAATTTTTTATTGCATTATGGTCTGAAAAAAAAAGGCAATTTTTCTGCATTTTGTTGTGAGGTTTATATGCTCTACATCGTGAGTTTTGTACAGGTGTCATATAACAATGAGAAAAAGCTATAATCCTTTCTATTCCAATTCCATTTTTTCCAGATATCTATCACTTAACTTTTATAAAATTCTAGTCCTTATCTTATCTTCTTTCTTGTCTAGTTTTTATTATATTTATCTAGTTCTGGGCAGAGCCAAAATGGTTGAGGAACTCACATGAACTCTCCCAAATTCACCTCCAAACTATAAAATAGTGCATCAAAACAAATTCTAGATGGTAGAACCAGTGAAAAGATGAGTGAAACAATTTTCTAATGCAACAACTTAGAAGGTCAACTGTATCACTCAGGTAAAAGGGGAACACAGCTCAATGCAGGCAATGTCTTGGCAAGCCAGAAGCAGGCCACACCCCCGGAAGGCCAGTGGGAGGCTCTGAACCCCAGCAGACATCAGTGGCACAGTAGCCTCAAGCCTCCAGCACAGCAGCAGGATAGCATCCAGGCACCCCAGTGTAAGAAGCTTGGCACACTGCCCCCTGCCCCCCAGGAACAAAGCTCAACTTTAAAAGGCACAAAATAGGCTTGAAGGATGAGCTAAAAACAACAACAAAAGAGAAATGTGAGCATATGTGATTCAATAAGGTTAAATTATTTACATTCCCTACATGAGAAGATAATATTTGTAACTCTTAAGAACTGTATAACTCTTAGGGAAGTTAGAAGGAATATACATAGACAAAGGATATGAGTAGAAGTTGATTTTGATGAGATATTTAAAAAAAAAAAAGAATGTGACCATAGAAAGCTACAATGGTGACAGGGAAGATCAAAACAAAGGCTTTTGCCTTCTGGAATATTATATTCCAAGCCCTCTGATCCTTTAACACATGAATTAGCAGCTTCTACATTAAATGACCAGAAGGAAAGGCAAAGGAGCTAGAATTACAGCCAAGAATCACTTACCTGGAGAAACTGAACATAATCCTTCAGGGGAAAAAAAATGGATATTTGATGAAATAGAGGACTTTCAAGTATTCCTGACATAAAGACCAGAGCTGAGCAGAAAATATGATTTTAAATTACAAGACTCAAGAGAAGCAATTTATCCCATTCTGCTTGTCTCTTTCCCCTTCTTCTGGTGCATTCCTTTTTCTCACTCCTTATTATAATTCTTTTTTTGGGTATCATCTTATTATAGTCAACTCGATTCATACCATACCCTCTGTCTATGTGCAATCCTTATAACTACCCTAATAAAGTTTTTAGGAGTTACAAGTATCATCTGCCCATGTTGGTATAAAAACAGTTCAACTTTACTGAGCCCCTTATAACGTCTCTTTCCTGTTACCATCTTGTGCTTTTTTTTAGATTTATTTTTTTGTGCTTCTCTTGAGTGTTGTATTTAAAAGTCAAATTTTCTATGCAACTCTGGTCTTTTCATCAGGAATCCTTAAAAGTCCTCTGTTTCATTAAATATCCATTTCCCCCCTGAAAGATTATACTCAATTTTGCTGGGTAGGGGATTCATGATTGTAATCCTAGCTCCTTTGCTCTTCAGAATATTATTTTCAAAGTCTTTAATCCTTTAATGCTGTGCCCGCTAAATCTTGTTATCCTGAAGGTGGCTCCACCATATTTGAATTGTTTCTTTCTGGCTGCTTACATTATTTTCTCCTTGACCTTTGGGTTCTGGAATTTGGCTATAATATCCCTGGGAATTTTCATGTTGTGATCTCTTTCATGATTTAGCAGCTTCTACATTAAATGATTAGTGCATTCTTTCAATTTCTATTTTACCCACTGCTTCTAGGATATTAGGGGAGTTTTCCTTGATAATTTTTTGAAAGATGATAACTGGGTTCTTTTTTTTTAAATCATGGCTTTTAGATGCTATAATAATTCTTAAATTCCCTATCCCTAATCTATTTTCTAGGTCATGTTTTCTAATGAGATATTTCATTTTTTTCTATTTTTTTCATTCTTTTGATTTTCTTTTGTTTCTTGATGTCTCATTAAGTCATTAGCTTCCACTCGCCTGATTCTAAATTTTAAGCATTTTTTTCAGTGAACTTTTGTATCTCCTTTTCTACTTATTCAATTCAATTCTCAGTATATTTCTGTACCTATTTTACCATTTGGCCCACTATATTTTTAAGGCATTATTTTCTTTAGAGGTGTGTGTGTGTATACGCACGCGCATGCATAGGCACCTCCTTCATTAAGATGTTGGCTCTTTTCCAATTAACATTTTTCTTTGAGGCCTTGGATGTAGCTGTTTTGCCTTCCCTTGTCACCACAGTAACTTTCTATGGTGAAGTTCTTTTTTTGGTTTGCTCATTTTTCCAGTCTCTTCTTTCCTTCTTAATATTAATATTATTCCTCCCCCCCCGCCCAATTACATGTAAAGATAGTTTTCAGCATGTATTTTTTTAAGACTTTGAATTCCAAATTTTTCTCCCTCTCTCCCCTCCTTCCCACTCCTCCCCAACACAGCAAGCAATCTGATATAGGTTCCAGGTTATTTCTTGACTTTTTACTTTATGTTAAGTTTGGGCTCTGCTTCCAGGGTGGAGGGGGCACTGTCCTAAGTTTCAGGTTTTTTCATGCTGCTGTTTTCAGCTAGTTCTGGGGTTCTGTAAGTTTTCAACTCCTCCAAGTTGGTATGATCTATAGAGAGGTGTGGTCACTGCTCTTTTTGTCTGTGCTCTGGTCTGCAAGTGACCACAAGCACTCTTTTTTTGCCCTAAAACTGTGAAAAGGGACCCCATAGTGTTCCTCCTTACTCTGGAACTGAGACTCAAGACTGTCACCTAGACCCGCATATGGGCAATGCAAGAGTCCATCTCCAGTGACAGCAAATGATTCCCCATAATCTCCTTTTGACCAAATGTCCAACCCCCTTCACATCTGTAGGCTGAGAGCTCCAAAAGCTACCAGTGCCACCATTGATTCAATTTCCCCTAAAGCCTACTATTGGTTTGCTGTGTATGGCCTATACATAGCCTTACACCTCAGTAAGACAGACTTTTCCTGCCAACTTTCTAAGTTCTCTTTGGCTGGAAAATTGTTTCACCCTCTCCTTTTGTTGGTTTTACCACTCCAGAAAATTTTTTTTGAGACATTGTTTAGAAGTGAATTTGTGAAAGCTCAGGGGAATCCCTTCCTTTACACCTCCACCTCGGCTTGTTCCCTTTGCATCCTTTATATAACTCTTTATATTCTTTATATGACTGTATATAACCAGTATCTGTTTTTGATATACCTTAGATATGAAACCTTTATAAGGGAAACTTTCTGGAAAGGTTTTCCCAGATCATTATTCCATTTACATGATGATTCATTGTTTGGGGGTTTTTTATGTGATTTATCTTATTTATTTTCTTTGATCCTCTCTGTCCCTTTTTGGGTGAACTCATCCGCTGTCTAAAAAATGGAAACAAATGTCTTTTTTGTGGTTCTTCCAATGTATTTGAGGGGACTTTTTATATCTAAGTCACAGACACTTTGGAGTTAATCTTAGCTTACTGTGAGATGTTGGTCTATACCTGCCAGACTACTTTCCAATTTTCCAGCATTCTGTAGTGATTAGGAAGTTCTAGCCCCATAGCTGGGCTCTATTTAACCCATGGTTACTATATACTTTTGTATATTATACACCTGATCTACTCCACTTCTCAAGCTTTTTAAGGGTATTACTCTCCAAGAAATACAAAACTAGAGAGCATTTGAGGCAGGTTTTGAAGCATCTTCCAGATTCAAAACCCAGTGCCCTATCTGGTACAATTAGTGCCTTCCTCTACACTGTTCTGAACATCATTTCTGAATGAAAAGTGACCAAATTATCTACATATTTTACCCTAACTCTCCTATAAGACTTATAGTCCATGAAATAAATAACAATAGCTAACTTTTCCATTGTAATTTAATACTTGCAAAGCTCTTCACGAGTGTTTTTTCATTTGTTCTATATATCAACCCTAGGAGGTAGTTGTTATTATTATCTTCATTCTGAAAATGGGAAAAATTAAGCAGGAATAGGTTAAATGACTTGTCCAGGGTAACACAGCTGTAAGCGTTAGACACTTAATTTGAACTCAGGTCTTGTGGCTCCAGGGACAGCACATTATCAACTACGGCACCTAGCTATTTAAAGAAATCATTACAAAAATAACCAAAAGGATAGCAAAATATTTATACCAGGTCATTTAAGTGTCACAAAAGAATAAGAAACAAGGTGAATATTAATCAAGTAGGCTAAAGAAATTATGATATATGGATACAATGAAATAATATTGTGGACAAACATTAGGATTTCAAAGAAAAGTTCATTATATTTATAATACAGGAACAAGATGAAGTTTGAGGCATGTAACAAAGTCCATATGGCAGCAAGAGGCCTTCCTTCTTCACTTAGATCTTTAAGTTTTAGTTCCAGCATGATTTCTTGTATAACCAAGGACGAGCTCTATGTAAAGTCCTTGACAATGATAAAAGGCATTGTTTTTATAAGCCTCCATTCCAGTATGAATATTCTGATTTCTAGCGATCTCCTTCTTCCACAGAAAATGTCTCTATTGATCAATTTCCCTCCACTATGAATCCTCTGATGCAAAGTAAGAGATGCTCTCTGGTCAAAGGCCTTCTCCCACTGAGTCCATTCCCCAAATAAATTTTCTAATCTTGAACAAGTTCTGTACACCAGGCCTTTCCTCATTCATTATAAAATGGTAAAATTTCTATCCAATAGGAATTCTCTGATGGAAAATAATGGAGGACTTTTACTTGAAGGCTTTATCACACTGATTATATTCACAAGATTTCTTTCCAGTGTAGCTTCTGTGATGAAGAGGTAGACTGGAGTTGTGTCTGAAAGACTTTCCACATTGATTACATTCCTAAGGTTTCTCTACAATGTAGATTCACTGATGTTGACTAAAAGACACCCTCTCTCTGAAAGTCTTGTCAACACTGATTGCATTCATAAGGTTTCTGTCCAATGTAGCTTCTCTGATGTACAGCAAGACTAGAGTTCTGTGTCAATACTTTTCCACACTGATGACATTTATATGCTTTCTCTCCAGTGTGGATTCTCTGATGTACAAGTTCTGTGTGACAGCCTTTTCATATTGACGACAATCATGAATTCTCTCTCTAGTGTAGGTTCTCTGATGAATGGCATTATTGGAATTCCACGTGAAAGCCTTTCCACACTAACATACATATGGTTTCTCTTCAGTGAGAGAATTGTGGGAATCATGTGAACCAAAGTGACTCTATTTTGAGACTTAAACTTCATTTTCTCATAAATTCCAACTGCTTGCTAATCATAGGGATTGAGTAACATCCTGTTTCATATCCAGAAAAATCCACCTACTTGCTCCCTCCACCTCCATTCATCAAACTTGCTCTACCCCCTTTCAACCTGGAAAGTCTCTAATCTTTCCTGCAATTAGAAATCACATTACCTAATCTTATATCCCGTTTTTCCCCCCCATTAAATGTCTTCTTTTAATGCACAAAAAATCTCTCTCTCCCAGTATTTGATAGCCAGTGCCATGTTGAGGATGCTTGGTCCTGATTTATTATGTAATTGGCATGCATTGCTCAATAAACCAATATGCTCAGAAGCTCAAACCTTTGTTTCCTCAGTTATTTCAGATTTCACCCTTCACACTAGTGTGGATTCTCTGATGTTTGGAAAGATGGGAGTTCTGTGTGAAAGCTTTTCCACACTCATGACATTCATAAGGTTTCTCACCAGTATGGATTCTCTGATGGCAAGCAAGTTTGGACTTATGTGTGAAAGCCTTTCCACACTGATGACATTCATAAGGTTTCTCTCCAGTGTGGATTCTCTGATGTTTCAAAAGATTGGCATTCTGGGTGAAAGCTTTTCCACACTGATGACATTCATAAGGTTTCTCACCAGTGTGGATTCTCTGATGTATTGCAAGACTGGACCTATTTGTGAAAGTCTTTCCACAATGATTACATTCATAAGGTTTCTCACCAGTGTGGATTCTTTGATGTATTGCAAGACTGGACTTATTTGTGAAAGTCTTTCCACATTGGTTACATTCATAAGGTTTCTCTCCAGTGTGGATTTTCAGATGGTAAGCAAGAAGGGCCCTATATGGGAATGCCTTTCCACACTGATTACATTTATAAGGTTTTTCTCCAGTATGAATTCTCTGATGTACAGCAAGACTGGAGTTCTCTTTGAAAGCCTTTCCACATTGATTACATTCATAAGGTTTCTCTCCAGTGTGGATTCTCTGATGCAGAGCAAGTTTGGAGTTCTGTTTGAAAGCTTTTCCACATTGGCTACATTCATAAGGTTTCTCTCCAGTGTGGATTCTCTGATGTACAGCAAGACTGGAGTTCCGTGTGAAAGCCTTTCCACATTGATTACATTCATAAGGTTTCTCTCCAGTGTGGATTCTCTGATGAAGAGGAAGGCTAGAGCTGTGTCTGAAAGCCTTTCCACATTGATGACATTCATAAGGTTTCTCTCCAGTATGGATTCTGTGATGTTTAGAAAGATGAGAATTCTGTGTGAAAGCCTTTCCACATTGATTACATTCATAAGGTTTCTCTCCAGTGTGAATTCTCTGGTGTGCAATAAGGGAAGAGTGTTCACCAAAAGCTTTACCACATTCATGACACTCATGAGGTTTCTCTCCAGTGTGGTTTTTCTGATGTACAGCAAAACTGGAGCTGCATCGGAAAGTCTTTCCACAGTGATTACATTCATAAGGTTTCTCTCCAGTGTGGATTCTCTGATGGACAGCAAGTTTGGAGTTCTCTTTGAAAGCCTTTCCACACTGATTACATTCATAAGGTTTCTCTCCAGTGTGGATTCTCTGGTGTACAACAAGACTGGAGTTCTGTCTGAAAGTTTTTCCACATTGGTTACATTCATAAGGTTTTTCTCCAGTGTGGATTCTCTGATGTACAACAAGCATAGAGTTTTGTGTGAAAGCCTTTCCACATTGATTGCATTCATAAGGTTTCTCTCCAGTGTGAATTCTCTGGTGAAGAGGAAGACTGGAGCTATGTCTGAAAGCCTTACCACACTGATTACATTCATAAGGTTTCTCTCCAGTGTGACTTCTCTGATGTTTAGAAAGACGGGAATTCTGTGTGAAAGTCTTTCCACATTGATTACATTCATAAAGTTTCTCTCCAGTGTGAATTCTCTGGTGTGCAATAAGGGAAGAGTGTTCACCAAAAGTTTTACCACATTCATGACACTCATGAGTTTTCTCTCCAGTGTGGATTTTCTGATGCGCAATAAGGGAAGAGTGTTCACTAAAAGCTTTACTACATTTATGACACTCATAAGCTTTCTCTCCCGTGTGGATTTTCTTATGTACAGCAAGACTAGAACTGCATCGGAAAACCTTTCCACATTGACTGCATTCATAAGGTTTCTCTCCAGTGTGGATTCTTTGATGTGCAATTAGGCAAGAGTGTTCACCAAAAGCTTTACCACATTTATGACATTCATGAAGTTTCTCTGAAGTGTGGTTTTTCTGATGTATAGCAAGACTGGAACTCTGTTGCAAAGTCTTTCCACTTTGATTATAATCATAACATTTCTTTCTAGTATGAATTTTCTGACGTTCACCAAGAATGATTTTCTTTATGAAAGTCTTTCCATGCTGATAATGTTCATAAGATTTCTCTTCAGTGTGGATTTTCTGATGTTGAGCCAGTTTGTCATTCTGTGTGAATGCCTTTCCACACTGATTACACTCACAAGGTTTTTCTGCAGTGTGAATTTTATGATGGTCAATAAGCTTTGATCTCTGGCTAAAGGCCTTCCCACATTTATTACAAAAATAAAGTATTTTTCCAGATTGACATTTCTGTTGTCTGATGAGGTCTGAACTCAAGCTGTTGGTTATTCCCCCTTGATTACCTTGATATGTCTGCACTTCAGGAGGCTTCTCATAAGACTGAATAAGCCCAACCTTTTCAATACCACATTTCCTATTTTCACTATACAGAGCACAATCATTTTCTGAGTTCATTTTCTTAAACTGAATTAGGACTGAGTATTGTCTGAAAACCTTTCCATCTTTATCAATTTCACAGTGACTATTGTGATTTTTCTCTATCTTGATATCTGTGTTGCAGACTTTTCTCAAACTCAAGTCACAGGGGCCATCATTCATGGATCTTTGCTTGGGAGACTCTTCCAAAGGAATCCTCAGTTTTGCAGTAGTTTTAGTCATTCCAAAGTTAGTCTTTGCACCTGAAGGAAACAAACAACCATACATAGAGACACGTACATATATAAATAAATCCTCTTCTCTCTATTAGAAGAAAAGAAACTGACTTATAGTCTGTCTCCCCAGTCAAAAAGATGAGTTTTGAAACTTAATGGGAATATCCAACAGTGGGATCGGATTTTATTATGGCTCATGATTTTTAAAAGATAGCTATTATTCATTTATTTTAAAATTTTTATCTTTGAATGCCTGTGTTTCCTAAATAAAAAATAAAAGCCAGAGCCCTTATTAATAAATACAATAAAAAGAAATCCATGAACTTCCCACATTCAAAAATGTTATGTCTCACTCTTTATCTTCAAACCATCATCCTTTTTTCAGGATATGGACAACATGATTCAGTCTTAATTCTCTAGCAGCAGTTTCCATTTACTGGTTCATGAATACGTGGGGTTTATGGCTATGGTCTAAGGGATTTGAGCTAAAAATTCTTAATTCTTACCTTAAGCAGTAAATAATTGCACAATTTTGCTATAATTAATTTTCTTCCTAGGATAATAAGTATATGCATGTTTGAAGCATGTTTCTTTATGAAGGGACTCTGAATCGTCATAATGAGACACATAATGATTTTGATGTTCATGCAGTGATTACATCAAATTCTGACTTCTTCTGACTAATGAAAAAATATTCTGTTCTTCAACCCTTCATCAAATTGTTTACAAACTGCCAGAAAGGTTTGACATTCAAGTGCAAATCAGTTCCCAACAGATGATCAAAGTATGCACATAATCACATTTGCTTTCTGTAATACACTGCACCAGAGTAGTTCCCTCATTCCAGGGTTACCTTGTAATTTGCATCTCATCACTGATGTAATCATCAGACTAAGATGTTACAAATGTTTGCAATCTTGCAATGCAGATGATAGGTTCTTTAAGAAACATGTAAACTAGGCATGGATATTGCAAGACATGTTGAAACCATCAGGGACCATCACAACAACGATACAAAAAAAAGACATTATATTCCCTCTCACTGCAATGTTGAGACTATTTTTTTTATTTAAACATCTTCTGTTTGTGTTACTATTCTTCAATCAGGCAGATTTTCAAAGGATCTGGTAGGCAACACAGGCCAGTCATTCTGTAGAGTTTCTGTTGAGGGTGTTGACAGTGTGTCTGTGGTAGAAAGAAGAAACTTATTTCTGAAGATTTCTTTCCTTATTATAGAAAAGCATTGTTAAAAAAAAAAGCAAAGCAATATAGGCAAATAAATTTAAAGGAAATTTATCTTTAATATACTACTTATAATTAGCAAATAGAAAAATGAAATTTTTATATGTCAACTAGTTATTCTTTTTGGTCCCTGGTTTGTGGGCTTAAAATAAAAAATGAATTTCCATCCTTCAGCAAGAGAGGCTGTAAAATCCTCCTACCATTTTCTACCTCATCCATGTGTGAATGAGCATTTTCAGTGTATTCTGGTTATCAAACAAAATACATAGGGGATAGAGAGCTGAGCCTTGCAGCCAGGAAGACCTGAGTTCAAATCCCTCCTCAGATACTTACTAGCACCATGACCTTGGGCAAGTCACTTAGTCTCTTCTTATCTGTTTCCTTATAGTAAAATAAGCATAATAACAGCATCTACCTGACAGCATTTTGAGGATCAAATAAGATAATGTCTGTAAAGCACTTAGCCCAGTGTCTAGTACATCACAGGCACTATATAAATGCTATTTATTATTCTCATTTTTGTTATTATTAAATCAACTGGATGCAGAACCACATTGAAAACTGAGTTTGGTGGCAGTTGAAGTAAATACTACAAAACTCTGTTCAAAGAAAAAAATTCCAACTTTGAAATGAATTTCATATATTCCCATTATGTTTACTAACTTCCAAGTTATAACTTATTTGATGAAAAAATGTTTTTTTATATTTAACAAATTCTATGAAATAAATTTAAACTGAAGTCTTACAGTTGATAAGCATTTTTAGGAAGATTTATTGTAGTTATAAAAGCAAATCTTGTAGAAGGGCCTATATTAAAATTTCATAATTATTTTATACTTATTTATATTTTATTTTCATAATTTAGAATAAAACTTCACATTTTATAATAATACATTGTAAAGAAAGTATGGCAAAAGTTGTCCAGGTCATTATGGTAGGCATTAAATGCATTAATTAATATGAATAATATGAGTAGTAGTTTAAATTACTGGGGAGTTGCACAGCACACTTACTGTTGAAAAAAGTTCTAAGAATAAAAGATTTTGGGAACCACTGCTCAGGAATCATGATTATTTATTGCACTGATCAGTGTAGCTACAGTATAAATTATCTTACTGGTTCTGTTCACATATCTCTTCATCTGTTCAGAGAACTCTTCTGAGGTTTCTTAAGGTCCAACAATCTTTTATTATATATTTAGATCATTATTTATTTATTTATTTCCTGATAGATGGGTACCATCTTTGTTTTCAGTTCTTTGCAACAAGAAAAACTAGCAGCTATAATTGGTGTTGTGTCTATGGATCTTTTCCCTCTTTTTTAAATCTCTTTAGTTTATAGGTCTACTAGTGGTTATCACTGGGTTAAAGGAAAATCTGGGTTTGTGAGACTGAGGGCAGAGTTCCAAACTCTGTTACAGAATGACACTCCTTTATCAGCATGCTCTGTGTGTGTTCATATCAAGGTTGTTTTTTATATACAGTATGTTTTTGGGTACTGGTTCCTAATGCATTCTGCTACTCTCTTCCATTCTTATGGGTGAATTTATCTCATGAACATTCATTTATGGCAATTATGTTTTCTTCATCATATCCTCTTTGCTCTTTGTTCCTGCCTCATTATGTAGAAAGGAATGGGATCAGCACCAGTCACCTGTAATTGAAATGTCATGATCCTGACCCCATCTTGTGATCCATCCATTCCACTCCTAGAAGACAGCTTGTCACACTGTCTTAAAAATCTTCTGTTTTTAATCTCCCCTATCTGAAGTATCCCATATAGAGGAAACTTAATTTCTACCTTCAGGCAGCTGAGATGCACAGTGGCTAAAGCACTAGGCCTGGAGTCAAGAAGACGGGAGTTCAAATTGAGATTATATACTTAGTGCCTACGTGACAAAGTAGGCTTGCCTCAGTTTCCTCAAAAGTAAAATGATGGTGACAGTAGCATGTATTTCCCAGGGTGGTTGTGACAATTAACTGAGATAATATTTGTAAATCATGTGGTACACGGGGGTACTATGTAAATGCCACCTTGGATCACAGGCGTTTTGATTCTGATTATTTCGTCACCATCTCTGCTCTCTTTAAACTGCTCTCGTCCTCCTACCTTCTCTTCACTTATTTCCCTGTTGAACTTAAGGTATTTTGATACCAACACACTCTCCTTTGCCAAGATCAGCTAAGAGTGAGGTTCCTAATCTGTTGCTTCTTCTCAAACCATCTCTGTACACTAGATTGTGAGCTCCTGGACAGCAGGGACTGTCTCTTGCCTCTCCTTGTATTCCCAGAGCTTACCACAGTGCCCAGCACACAGTAGGTGCTTACTTAATGTTGACTGACTGACTGATCCCAGGGCTAATGTCAGGACCCAACCTCTCCCTCACTCCCTGGTTTCTGGTCTCTTACTTAGTTCTGGCCTTAGCTCTACTTCTTGGATCTTATCACCTACAAGGAGTTACCTCTGTCTGGTTACCGTTGTCCCAGATGGAACCCAACGAGATGAAATACAGGAGATCACAAAGGTTTCTAGGTTCCCTGAGGGTCTGGGCTATGGAATGGCTGGGAGTCTCTACCTCTTATCTCCCTAATCTTGAGGTAGTGATCACCTCAATGAATGTTGCCAAAGTTTCTCTGAAAATGGAGACAAAGAGTTGGCCATGGAGATCAGGAGAGGGACTTGGGTTGAGGACTGAATACAAGCATCAGTCTTGAATAACAACTTCTAAGTAAGGCAGTGACCATCCTCATATGCTGCTGAATGGAGACAAAACAAAATCATGAAACCAGCTTGGCTGGTAAACTATTCCACTACAAATTCAAGGTATACACATTCAACTGTGTCCTTATTGTGGCAATATAATCCTTTTATATCTCTCTATCTGACTCACTATTCCACTCACCATATTGGCCTTTCCAAATCATCTCATCCCTACTCAACCCTCCTCTTGCTCCCCTCCATATTCCTTAAACTGAGAGCTTGGCTTCCTATTTCACTGAAAAATTAAACAAATGCCAGAGCTCTCCTTTTCCTCCTTACCCCTAGTCTCCCATGAAGAGGTGGTCCCTCTCCTTGCCAAGGAAAACCCCTGTAAGCTGCATTAATGATCCTAATCCACCTCATTTTAACCCTCCCAGGTGAAGCTCATCACCTGTAATCTTATCATCAAACTCCAAATTCAAGCCTCCTCTACAATGATTAGAAGGCTAAAGGGGGAAACACCAAACTTTTCCCAATGCCTTCTATTTTGGAGGGCAGAAATTGAATTTTTTGGCTGTCTCCACTCTGCATCTGCTGTTCTGGCTAGTTTCAACTATGCAATATAAGATGCCCCCACACCAGGAGTGCCATGATTTCTTTCCCTCCTCCCCTACTCTTTCTTTACTCCTTTTGCATGCTGACTACATTAGGTTGTAAGCTCATTAAGGGTAGGGATTATCTTTTTTTGATTAATTGTATCCCCTGCACTTTTGCAGAGTGCCCTGAATGCAGTAAGTTCTTAATAAAGGTTAATTAGCCTGTATTACTGGATTGGGTTTTTTGCCTCAGACTATTCCCTACTCTTTCATTCCCATTTTTCCCTACTATGTTTTAATTCCTGCCTACTATCACTTCTATTGCCACAAATAAAACCAGGTCTCCCAGATACTCAAAGAAGCCTCACTTGGTCCATTACAACCCACTAGATAGTGCCCCATATCTTTCTCCCCTTTCATTGTTAAATACCTAAAGATGGCCATCTATAACTGGTGTCTCCAACTCCTTTCCTTTCACTCTCTTGGAAACTCTCTGCAGTCTGGCCTCCAACTTCCTCATTCAACTAAAACACTTCTCTGTGAAGCTTTGAATTGCCTCAAAATGGCAAAATCCAATGGCCTTTTCTCAATCCTCAGCTTTCTTGCCCTCTCTGCCAACTGTGACACTGTCAATCAGCCTCCTTTTCCTGGATCCTCTCTTCTCTAGGTTTTAGGTACACTACTCTCTCCTGATTCTCCTCCCATGTTCAAAACTAAACTCATTATGTTTCCATCAGCCATGCCATCTTCTCACTTGATTATTGCTATGGAGCCCTTTACCCTCCCAAGCACCCAGCTTCCCAAACTAGGTGTCATGTGCCCATCATCCGTCACACACTCACAATACACAATTCAATTTTTTTGGAGAGTCTTGTTGACACTACTTTGGTAACTTTTCTTCCATACACCCCATCTCTCCCAGCACTGCCACATTCTTGGTGCTAGCCTGTATAACTCACCCCTGTGGTATTGCAGGAGCTTGCTGCTTGGTCTCACTGCCTCAGTTCTCTCTCCAGTCCACTCACTCCTCCAAGAGCTATCAAGTCCATCTTCTGGCACTACCTCCTCAATAAGCTCCCCTGGCTCCCTATCACCAGGATCAAATACAAAATGCTCTGGTTGCTAACATCCTTCATCATCTCCCCCTCCTCCTTTCCAGTCTCCTTTCACCTTACTGCCCCTCCACATGTGATAATCCACTGGTACAGGCCTGCCTTCTTTTCCTTAAGCAAGATCCTCCATCTCCCTGCTCATTATGCCTAGGATGCTGGCCCTGGCTTCCCTGAAGTCACCCAGAAACCTGCCTACTACAAGAAGCCTTTTCTCGTCCACCTAAACCTTCATGCCCTCTCTCTCCTGATTGGCTCTAATTTATCCTGGCTATAGCAGGTCTCCACATAATGGTTTGCATGTTATCTTCCCCACTAGTCTGTGAGCTCTCTGAGAACAGGGGCTGCCCCTGGCCTTTCTATCTATGGCACTTAAGACAGTGTCTGGCACACAGTAGGTGTGTAATGAATGCTTGCTCACTTGAAGGTCTAGAAAGAACTCAAATGGGATAGCTTCAGCCCAAAATGCTTTCATAAAATTTCCATGTTGTAAAGTTCTGAACAATGATGTCTCAGAGCAGTGGTTCTCAACCTTCCTAATGCCGCGACCCTTTAATACTCATATGTAGGCGTATCTGCATGTGGGCAGAACCGCATGGAGACAGATAGAGGAACAGTGTCTCAGTCCCTAAGACCATGGGAAATATGCATTTTCCCATGGTCTTAGGCGACCCCTGTGAAAGAGCCGTTCGACCCCCAAAGAGGTCGCAACCCACAGGTTGAAAACCACTGTCTTAGAGGATCACAGATTTATCAGAAGAAGGGAAGCAAAAGGCCATGGGTTTCAACCTCCTAATTTCACAGATGGGGTAACTAAGGCTTATAAGTTCAGTAATTTTCCCAGGATTAAATCGCTAAAAAGCATCTAAACAAGAATTCCAAGCCAGGTCTTCTTGCCTCCAAGCCTAGCATTCCCTTCACTATAACACAGGGGCTTCTTCTGATAACAGCCTTCAAAGTCTGGCTTCATTGTCACTCACCTGGACAGGAGTTCCTTGGGCCTTTGTGATCCAGGATCCATGATGGTTCTCTTTCCTCAAAATAGGAGAGCACATCTTCTCTAAGAACAGGAATTCCTTGGCATGGGGAATAAAGGAAGGATGAGAATGGAGAGAAACTTATACTTTACTCCTCTTTAGGAATAGGTGAAGTATAAGCAAGGACCACAGGATGGTTACCAGGACTCATCAAGGATGGGCATGAGGGCAAGGAGAAGATAATGCAGCTAATTTGGAACTAGACAATTCCATCTTTGTCTGCCTCCATTCACACATTGCACAGATTCCACTATCTACAAATAATAGCCAGCTAGTGGTAGTTCAGTGGTTAGAGCCCTGGGCCTAGAGTCAGGAAAACTTGAGTTCCAATCTAGCCTCAAACACTTAGTAGCCACAGGCCCCTGGGCAAGGCCCTTAGCCTCCCCCTTAGTGTCCTCATGTGGAAGATGGGGGTAATAATAGCACCAAAATCACAGGGTATTGTGAGGATCAGATGTGATAAAATTTATAAAGTATTTAGCACAGGGCCTGGCATTTAGTAGATTTATAGAAATGCATAGTCTTTTTTCTTTCCCACCACCTGGGCTGGAATTTTGGGGAAGAATGAAGGAAGCAAAAAGATAGATTTGCTATATGAAAGGCAAGACTAGAAGCTAGTAAGAGCTAAAAATTTAGGCCTGTCAACAAGCAGAGCTTCTTAAAGACTGGACCCAGCCCAAGGAGCAAGGGGTTTTCTTGTTGTACAGGGGGCTCCCTTCACCGCCCTTCTTCAAGGAAAAGTTGCATGAACAGTTTATAGAGATTTTGCAGACAAAATTCATGTCAGGCAGAGGCAAGCTAGATAACCTCTGAGATTAGTTCCAAGTCTGAAATTTTATACCATGGTTTATTTTGCAACCTGAAGTTACTTAAAATAGGAAAGTGACAGCTTCAGGAGCAAGAAAGGAAAGTCACAGCTTCCTATGACAAAATGCAACCATATTTTATCAGGAAGACCAGGCAGCAGGAGCACCAATTCTGCCTCTCTAATAAGTGATAAGTATTTAAACCTTATATACTAGAGAAGGAAAAGAAGATACTCCTTTGATGGCAGATTCAGAGTTCCCAAGGAGAAATTGTGCTTACCCAGAGAAAGCAGGTTCTGAGAGTTTTCCAGCATCACCTCCTCATACAGCTCTTTCTGAGAATGGTCCAAGAGGCACCACTCCTCCTGGGTGAAGTGCACAGCCACATCCTTGAATGTCAGAGACTCCTAACCATCAAAATTCACAAGACTTAGAGCTGAAAGAGACTGAAGAATTCATCTAGCCCAACCCTCATTAATGTACAGGAGGAAACTGAAGCACAGAGATGGGATTTCCTAACAGTCACGTACTTATGAGTGTGAAAGCCAACATTTAAAACCATAGTCATCAAGAACCCAACAGAATACTAAGAAAAGCATTTTATATTTGGAGTAGGAATAAAGTTGACGAATATCTTATTATGAAATGCTTCTCTCTGTAGAATCAGGGAGAAAATATATGTTCTAGAAGTAAAGTATGAGGACCTATGGAGGAAAAAGAGAGAAGATGATGTGAAATTTCTCTCTCATCTGAGCTCTCAAAATGACATTTAAAAAAACTCTTTGAAGAGTTTGTGAGAAGTTGGCAAGTACTGTGTATTTGGGGGGAAAATGGTGTCATATGTGATCAATAAAGAGAGAGCAAAGAAAAAGGCATACTCTAGTTAATTTCCTAACAATATGAAATAACCCCTTATCTATAAGAAAACATAAAGAGGATTCTTAAGAGACAGCAAAAACAATTTGGACTATACTGATAAATGTGCATCTGTTATCGACCAAGTAAAGAAGAATTATTTATGGTTATATTGAGGGCTTGCAGTGAGAACGGGTAAGATTTGTCACCAACAAAACACTTTATGTCATTGCTTTATGATTGCTTTCACTTGTTAATGGCATATATTCATCAATTTTCATATTTCATTAAATAGAAATACAAGAGTAATTATGATGGGGAAAGAAGCATTCCTTCATTAATTATAAATTAATATTTTATTACCTGGGGTTGGAGATCGAGCTCATTCATGAGAAAGACATTGCCAGTTTACAAGAAATAAGTTATCTAAATATAACCCTAAAATTCTAGGACAATGGGGAGCAAGAGTCAGGATAATAAGTCAAGAGGCAGACTGATGGATACAAGAGCTTGGCCAGATGTGAAAATGCCTTGATATATGAGAGGGGTCATCTATTTTTCCAACCTGTTGCATGTACAACATGTATTTGGCCAGTGCGTTATTAGCTGATGCTCTCTCATTATCAACCATGTCCATTTGTATTGGGAGTCACTTTTTCAGAGGTTCTATTATTTAGGAGCCATTCTGAATCATGGGTAATTGGGGAGAACTTAAAAATAAAAAACAGGAGGGCAGCAAATTGAGTGGAGAATTATTGCTAGAGATGGAAAAGAGCTAATGAAAATGTTCACCACAGAAGAGAGCAGAGCAGTGTTGTTACCACTGTATTCAATTTCATATGTTTTTTTTTTTAAAGAAACCATTATTAGGTAAGAGATTGGCAACTTCATAGATGATCTTCTATATCTATATCTATGTGGCCCAGAGGCAAACAAAGGGGATTTGTTCTGTGAAGTTTGGATTCAGTCAAAGGGCTGCACTTGAGGACCTAGAGGGCCACATGTGGCCTTGAGGCTGCAGGTTCCCTACCCCGGGTCATCTGTGGTTACACTGCACTCACCTGCCACGGGTGTCTTTGGAGTCCAGGGGCCATTCTCCCTAGTTCCAGGCTTTTTTGTTTGGTTCAGGTCTTGGTCCTCTTCAGGCTGAGCATGGAGCAAGAAGGATCTCAGAGGGGGAAGACACCTTTCCCTTCACCTCCTAGGCAGGGGGCTGGCCTACAAGGACTTACAGAGGGTAAGGTCCCAAAGGAGTGATGGGCCACATGTGCCCTCAGGGGAGAGATTACACCCAGAAGAGGAGGACAGCAGGCAGAATAAGGCTTGTAAACAAAGAAGATCTAAACTCAAAGACTACTTTTCACTTTCTCTTATTTCTTCTCTTCTGTCCCAATCCTCTCACTCATCTTCCTATAGAGCAGTGGTTCTCAACCTGTGGGTTGCAACCCCTTTGGGGGTTGAACGACCCTTTCACAGGGGTCGCCTGAGACCATCAGAAAACACATATTTCCGATGGTCTTAGGAACCAAGACACCGCTCCTCTATTCGTCTCCAGGCGGGTCCTCCCACATGCAGATACGCCCACATATCTGTATTAAAAGCATTAATTAATTAATCTGTATTAAGAGTATTAAAGGGTCACAGCATTAGAAAGGTTGAGAACCACTGCTACAGAGAGACCTGAGAGGCAGAAAGAGATTTGGAATCCCAGATGGAATGAAACCAACCAGTCTCAATGACTCCTAAATTAGAGCTCTCTCTCCAACTGAGGCGATGGGTGAGCTCTGATGGTAAGGCAACTGTGATCCAGTGGTAAAGCAGAGCCTGGTGCTCAAAGACATTTGGATTATCATGGAGAGCCTGGACAAGAAGCAGGGGTTGAGAGCTGGCCCAGGATCTAGGTCTGGGAAGGAGGCTTGTTCTTAGCATCCCTGTAAATACTCACCAAGAGGTCAGACTGGGAAGATGAGGCCCAAGGGAAAAGGCATCCAGCAGACATGGGCAGGATCCTGGTTCAGACCTACTTGGGCTTATCAAATGCACAGCTGGCTTCCAGGAGGAAGAATGATCTCAGCTCCAAGAGAAGGCAGTGATTTCAGCTTCAAGGACTCAGGCTTCCAGCTAATCTGCTCTGATGAGAGAACCAAACTGAGTCTATTTTGTGAATAACTTCCATTTTGAGATTTACTCCTATAAATCAGCTGATTTGGGAGAAATTCTACCCACCCACTCTCTCCCTCCCATCTTGGAAAGCCTCAAATCTATTTTCCAATAAAAAACAGATGACCTAATCCTGCATTGTTTTGTATCCTGCTTATTCTTTTCTTTTAAATGTACTAAAAATCTGTACAAAACCCATATTCAAGTTCATTGTGCATACTTTACTACTAAATCACATTCCTCAGACTCTGTCTTGTTAGTTATTAGAATTCACTCACTAAAGTTTTTGGGAAACCATCTAGGAGTCAAGAGGGAACCTGGGCTCCCAGGATGGCCTCTTAGAAGAACTCCTTACACTGCTCCAGTCTTTTCATCATGGGAGGGACATACACAGTAATTATAACTGTGAATATGAATGGGATGAGCTCATCCATAAAACAGAAGCAAAAAAGCCAGGAGAACATTGTACATAGTAACAGCAAGTTTCTCTGATAAAGGCCTCATTTTAGATATGAAAAAATGCTCTAAATCGCTATTGATTAGAAAAATGCAAATTAAAACAACTATGAGGTACAATTTCACACCTTTCAGATTGGCTAATATGACAGAAAAGAAATATAGCAAATATTGCAGGAGATGTAAAAAAACTGGGACACTAATTGACTATTACTGGAGCTGTGAACTGATTCTACCACTTTGGAGAGTAATTTGGAACTATACCCAAAGTGCTATAAACCTGTCCATACTGTTCAACCCAGAAATACCACAACTAGGTCTGTATCCCAAAGATATCAAAGTAAAAAGGAAGGGATTGGGGTGGCTAGGTGGCACAGTGAATAGAGCACCAGCCCTGAAGCCAGGAGGACCTGAGTTCAAATCTGGCTTCAGACACTTAACACTTACTTGCCATGTGGCCTTGGGCAAGTCATTTAACCCCAACTACCCTGTCTTCCCCTCCCCACAAGAAAAAGGAAAGGACCTATATATACAAAAATATTTATAGCACTTTTTTTGTAGTAGCAAATAAACGGAAGTTGAGGAATGGCTAAACAAGCTATGGTATGTGATTGTGATGGAATACTATTGTGCTATAAAAAATGAGTTTCAGAAAAACCTTGGAAGATTTCTATGAACTGATACAAAGTAAGCAGAACCAGGAAAACATTGTACACAGTAACAGTAATATTGTATGGTGATCAACTGTGAATGACTTCTGTATTCTCAGCAATACAATTTTCCAAGACAACTCTGAAAGATTTATGATGAAAAATGCTATCCACCTCTGGAGCAAGAACTGATGGAATCTGAATGCAGATCAAAGCACAGTTTTTTAAACTTTATTTTTCTTGGTGTTTAGCTTTTTGGTCTGTGTTTTCTTTTGCAACATGACAAATATGTAAATTTATTTTGCATGACTGTACATATATAATCTAGATTAAATTGTTTGCCTTGTCATGGAAGGGAAAGGAAAGGGAGAGTATTTTAAACTCAACATTTTTTTTAAAATGTTAAAAATTACTTTTACATGTAATTGGATAAAATACACAATTTTTCACTTAAATTTATTTCTCCCAAGATATATAGAGAACTGAAAATAAATTTACTGAAAGTAAATGTTAAGAGACTGAATTTGAACTCAGGTCTTATGGTTCCAGGCATGGAACTCTATCCACTGCATGACCTAGCTGCTTAAAGGAATCATTACAAAATAAATACAGAACAAAAATATTATACCAGGACTTTTTGTGCTACCAAAGAACAGGAAATACCGTGTACCAATCAACTAGGAAATGGCTGAAGTTAATTGATAAATTCTATGAAATATCATTGAAGAGAAATTAAAGACATTAGAATTTCAGAGAAAAATTCATTACATTTATAGGGCTTTATGCACATTATGAAATTTGGGATGTCTAAGTCTATATTGCAGCAAGAGGAATTCCCTCATTACTAATATCCATTGGTTTTATCTCCAGCATGATTTCTCCAATGTAGAGTTGAGTGTGAGCTCTACACAATCATTGCTTTTATAAGTCTTCTTTCCCATATTTCGATATTCCCATATTCTGATGTCTAATGATTTCCCTCTTTCAGAGAAATTCATGTTCTCATTAAGCAAAATCCTAAGGTTGCTCTCCACTATAAATCCTGTGAGGTAAAGCAAAAGATGACCTCTGACTGAAGGTCTTCCTCTTGAATCTAGATAGGCTATCTCCCCAGAATGGATTTTCTGATGTTGAACAAGCTCTATACTCCCATTTGATTGCCTTTCCTCAATCATTAGGGTGATAAAAATTTCTATCTAGTAAGAATAGTCTAATGGGAAATAAAGAGATAACTGCTACTTGAAGGTTTTAGCACATTGATTACATATATAAGGTTTCTCTGATATCCAGCAAACTGGAGCAGCATCTGAAAGTCTTTCCACATTGATGACATTCATTAGGTTTCTCTCCAGTGTGGATTCTCAGATGAGTAGCAAGTGGGTAGATACATCTAAAAGCCTTTCGAAATCCATGATCATCCATAAGGTTTATCTCTAGAGTGTAATATCTGATGTCAAGTTTGGAGTTCTGTGTGAAAGCCTTTCCACATCAGTTACATTCATAAGTTTTCTCTCCAGTGTGGATTCTCTGATAACCAGCAAGGCTAGAAGATTACATATAGAAGATTTCTCCCCAGTTCAGATTTTGTGATGAAGAATAACACAGGTGCTCTCAGAGAAAATCTTTCTATATTGATTACACATTCATAAAGTTTCTCTTCAATGTGAATTCTCTGATGGGTAAAAAAGGAGTGATCTGTATGAGGAAGCCTTCACAATTCATTATATTTATGAAACTTCTCTCTGAGACCCATCTTCTGATATCTAATAAGATCTGGATTTCAACCAAAAGTCTTCTCACACTGATGACATGCATATATTTCCATTACGGTATGAAATCTAAGATGCTAAGAGATGAATGATGGGTTAAGACTGTTCCTCATTCTTTACATTCATAAGATTTCTTTCCATAGTGAATCTTCTGATGGACAAGGAGTTCTGAGTTCTGGCTGAAGGTCTGCCTATATTAATTACATATATAAAAGCATCTCTTCAGTATAATTTTCCAGATGTCTAATGATGTTTGATCTCAAGCTGATTACCCCGATACATCTGAATATCAGGAGGCTTTTCTTAAGACTGAATAAGGCCAACTTTTTCAGTATAGCATTTCCTATATTCACTACACTGAACACAGTCATTCCCTGAGATCATTTTCTTACAGTGACTTAGGGCTGAATAATGCCTGAAATTCTTTCTAGCTTTATTAAATTCACAGTGGTTATGTTGATTTTTCTCTCTCTTGATACCAGTCACAGATTTGTCTCAAATTGAAGTCATGGGGACCATCACTCATGAATCTTTGATGGTGAGATTCTTTAACAGAAATGTTTAGCTTTGTAGTAGTCTCATTCACTTCAAAACTGGTCTCTGCATCTGAAGAAAAAAAACAAAACATATATACAGACACATACTCATCACACATACGTATAAATAAATCCTCTTCCCTCTGTTGACAGAAAGTAAGTAAAATGATTTACATTCAATTTCTCAGGTCAAAATGGAGTTTTCAAATTTATGAAGGACAGAATCAATAATCTAAAAATGTATTAGCTCAAATCTAGAGGACAATTTAATTTACAAAATTCTTCACAAAGAGCAACACTGGATCCCCACTACAAGCCTGTGACACACACAGAGCAGGATTCTCACTATACCTTACAATAAGCCGTGAGCTCAGAATAGCCCAGTAATATGACCACATCCCTGCATGTGGGACTAAGACTGCTGAACTTTCCCCAGCCCTAAATGGTCTTGCTCCACTTCACTTTTAATCCTTCATTCAAATACCTTTTGTTGATGATTCTTTTTTAAAATTTTGTTATGCTTGGGTAAGATTCTAGCTTTTCTCTGTCGATCAGTTTTGATGGTCATTGGTCATTCTTCGTAAAATTCATATGCTAAGCTCAGAAACAGATTAATGCTTTTCAGTTGTCATGCAGTAATTTTCAGTATTACAGCCCACTTTTCAGATCCATATATATGCCCTTTCTTGTATATATACTAAATATTCACATTATTTCATTATCTGCTATCTTTATGGGTAGATATGCGGTGCAATAGATAGAGCGCCAGGTGTGGAGTCAGGAAGCTCTGAGTTCAAATTTCACCTCAGACACTAGCAGTGTACCTGGGCAAGTCACTTAGCCCTATTTGCCTTAGCTCCTCATCTTGAAAACTGGGACACACTAGAGAAGGAAATGGCAAACCCCTCTAGTATCTTTGCCAAGAAAAGCCCACTGACTGAATCAGACACAACTGAACAACACCATTCCATCTTTGGACATGTTGAAATTTCACTAGTAATCCCTTTCAATCTTATTTTTTCCAACTTCCATGCCTGCCATCACGCCACAGCTGCCCACCGTGATGCTCCTGTACTCGCCTGAGGCGTAACAGACTCTATCAGGGTCCATGCCTTTGGGAGCCAGTTATTATTCTTTATTTTTAAATTTTATTTTTGGATGGCTGTGCTGCCTGAATAAAAGAGAAACCAAAGCCCTTATAATAAACATAATTTTAGAAATCCATGCATTTCCACATTAAAAACATTTATGCTGACTTTATCATTCTCTCAGGAAGTGGACAGCATGATTCATTATTAGTCCATTAGCAGCACCTCCCGTCAGGTGGCTCACGGACACACTGGGGGTTCTTGACAATGGTTTAAGCTAAAAAATCCTTAACGGCACTTTAAGCAGAAAAAAAGACGCCTAATTTTGATACAAATATATTTTTCCTCTAGGACAGTGGTTCTCAACCTTCCTAATGCCTCGACCCTTTAATACTCATATGTGGGCGTATCTGCATATGGGCGGACCCTCCTGGAGATGGATAAGAGGAGTCATGTCTCGGTTCCTAAGACCATCGGAAATGTGTTTTCCAAAGGTCTTAGGTGACTCCTGTCAAAGGGTCATTCGACCCCCAAAGGGGTCGCAACCTACAGGTTGAGAACCGCTGCTCTAGGACAATAAGTATGCTCATGTTTGAAGAATAATGTCAGGTTGCTCTTCTGTTACGGGAATCTGAAGATCTTCCCTGCCCCTAGGCCCTTTGCTTAAGTGGCTTAAGTGGCTCTGAGAACCTTCCCTGATTTGAAAGTATACTCTGCCCCCTAATAGGCTGAATGTGGTCATGTGGAGCCTTTGGTGGGAGGCTTGTCTTCAAGAATGCTCATGCCTTATTACTTTGTGATTGGGCAATGGGCCAAGAGGGCTATGACAGTCTCTGATCCAGGAGAAGGCTATATATACTGCTTATGTGAGGTTTTGCTTTGGAGCTCACTTTGGAAAGACTTGTGTGATTTGGCCAGATGAGACTCTGGGAAGCTGTTGAGCCCCCTGGCTTTGAAAAACCCAGATGTTGGTGTTTCTCTCTCTGGTAACTGAATAGGTATGGATGTAATGGTCAGACAGTAGGAAGCCCGTCTGCTGATCTATTTCTCTGTCTGCTTGTAACTTCTTTGTATTCTCTGAAGTTCAGGGTGTTGAACAGTTTCCCCCAAACTAGGTAAATGATATATGTTTGATTGATTGAAGTGAGACTGTTATCCCATTTTGAGTTGCTTTCTTTTAGAAAAGCAGGTCTAAGAACCTGTGCTAGCAGCCACCCTGGGTAGGCTAAGGTACTTGCTAATACATCTTCCTAATCCATTTTTTTTAAAGGGGGAAGGCAAGGCAATTGGGGTTAAGTGACTTGCCCAAGGTCACATAGCTAGTGTGTGGTGTCTGAGGTGGGATTTGAACTCAGGTCCTCCTGACTCCAGGGCCAGTGCTCTATTCACTGAGCCACCTAGCTGCCCACCCTTTCTCCTCTATAGATGAATTCATCCCATGCACATTTAGTTAGGAGAACTATATTTTCTCCATCATATCCTCTTTGCTCCTGCCTCAATCTTCTAAAACAAAAAGGAAGTGAGGAAAGGGAATGGTATCAACATTAGTAAACTATAATTGACATAGCATGATCCCCACTCCTCACCCCACCTTGGCTTTCATCTACCCTAGTCCCAGATGACCAGCTGTATCACTATCTTAACAGTTTCATGTTTTAAATTTTCTCTATTTGATAGTCAGAATTCGGTTTGGTGGAGGATGATGTGGAGCAGTGCCCAAAGGATGGTAAAATGGCGTGTACCCTTTGATTCAGCCCTGCTGCTACTAGGTTTATATCCTAAAAATATAAAAGAAAAAAGGAAATGGACCCATGTGTACAAAAATATTTATAGCAGCTCTTTCTGTGATTGAAAAAAACTAGAAAGTGAAGAAATGTCCATCAGTTAGGGAATAGCTGAAAAAGCTGTAGTGTGATTGTGATGGAATATTGTGATCTAAGAAAGAGGATGGTTTCAGAAAACCCTAAGACATATAAACTGATACAAAGTGACAACCAGAAGAACATTCTATACAGTAACAGGGATACTGTTAAGAATTGCTCATTAATTTAAAGGAACAATTTTTGTCCCTCTGACCTGCCCTCCCATAGGTCAGAAGGAAAAGGTAAAGAACTCTTGTACCAATCTTGTATCCAATCACTCCAACATCTGTGATTCTTATCACCTTTACCAATCTGAGAATCTTTCTAACTATTAATGATTTGGATTAATGGCCACCTAAATAAATGGGACCAAGGATTTTCTGAGAATGTAAACGAATACTGCGCCACAGAGACCAGAAAAAGGAAATTAGGTTGAACACATATGCAAGCTTCAGCTTCCAAGTAAGGCAGTAGCCTTCATTCCTATTCACATGCTGCTGAAGGGAGACAAGAAAATCATGAAACTAGCCTGGCTCGGGGGCCACTAGGGAGCACAGAGAATAGAGCACCGATCCTGGAGTCAGGAGGACCTGAGTTCAAATCCCACCTCAGACACTTAACACTTACTAGCTGTGTGACCTTGGGCAAGTCACTTAAACTCAACTGCCCTGCCTTCCCCCTACAAATAGCAAAAAAAAGAGAAAAAAAGAAACTATAAGTTCATCTGGGCCATCATATATTCCTCACTCATTATTCCACTCACCACAGCTTTTCCCAATCTTTTCATCCCTCCCCAACCTTCCCATTTGGTTTGCTCCCTTATCTCATCTCTCAGTTGAAAACTTGGCCTTAAGTTTCATGGAAATGCTGGACATTTGCCAAGAGTTCTCCTTTCCCTCCTTTGCCCCAGTCTCCCATGAAGAGCCACAGTTAGTATCACACAAGATTCAGTAGCTTCTATGTTAAAAGAACAGAGGATTTTGAATTTATTCTAGAAGGTAAAGAAGTTAAGATTACAACCAAGAATAACTTACCCAGCAAAACTGAATATGATCTTGGAGGCCCCGGGAAGAACATTTAATGAAACAGAGAGCTTTAAAAACATTTTTAATTTTTTTTGTTTTAAGTCCCGAGCTCTCTCCCTCTTTTCTGACCCCACACTAGAGAAGACCACCAATTCTGGGCGACCGCAAATAAGGAGTGATAAAAGGAGTCAGGCAATGCACCTATGGAGAGACCCAAGAGGCTCGGAGGAATGCCTTAAAAGTGGTTGCCCTCCGAAGGAGCAATTGGTAAATATGTTACCAAATATCCCTGGAACACGCGGCACTCCCCAGCTGCTGGAAACAACCACTCCCAGAGCCCCGGCCCCGACGTTCCCCCGAATCCTCCCGGGGCGGGCAGCCCTCTGCATGCGGGGCCACACTGATGCGCAGGTCTAGGAGTCACTCAACAAGCACGTCCTAAGCGCTAAACGCGGGGAACGTAAAAGGGGTGCGGGAAGGCCCTGCCCTCGAGGAGCTCCCCGTCTAGCAGGTGGAGCCCGGGGCCAGCCCCCCACCCCGCTGCTCCCAGGTGAAGGGGCTGAAGCTCGGACCCTGGTACGACTCGAGGTCTCCCGGGCGGGGAAGGGCAGAGACCGCACCCACACCCCCGGGCTCGGGCCTCGAAAGGGGTCGCCAGGACAGTCAGGTGCCGGGCCTCGGCCCCAGGCGGCTCCCCGGGGGTCCGAGGGACGGAGGGGGCTTTTACACGGCGCTTTGAGCCACTCCAGTCACGGCTGCCCCGGGGTGCGCCCAGCTAGGGTGTTCCCCCCCCCCCCCCGGCCCCGCTCCACTCACCACCTCGGCCCCCTACTCCCCTAGTCCGCGCTCACTGGCCTAGCGCCGCCTGCGAGCACCCGGCACCGAGACCGCGGAGGAGGGGAGGGGCGGACCCCGCCGCGGGGCACTCTGGGGCTTGTAGTCCGTGCCGAGGCGGGGCGGGCTGGAGGGGCGGGGAAGCCGGGTGGGCGGGTGGGGGGGAAGGAGAGGGAGGGGGGAGAAGAAGGAGGGGGAAGAGGAGGAGGGGAGGAGGGGGAGGAGGAGGAGGAGGAGGAGCGACATACCAGGCCGTGGGGCGGAGCTCCTGTTCTCCAGCCGAGCCCCACCCTGATAGAGGCGGTAGCGGCTCAGCTGAGCCCCGGGCGCGCCCCCCGGACCCGCCCGGAGGAAACACCTTTGGCAGGTGATTGAAGAGAAAGGATGGGGCAGGTTTACGCTGCTGGGGTCTTTCGGGCTTCTTAAACTTTTTCTATTCCCGACCCCTTTCTGGGCCGAGAAAGTTTTACACGACTCGGTATGTAAGTATATAAAATAAGTATACAAATCAAACATTTATTGATAATAAATCATAAAGAAATTTATCTTAAAACAACACTTTGTTATACATATAATTTACCATTTATTGAAGACAAGTAAATTTGCTACTAATGAGATGAATGTGCATGTTTATTTTTACATAAAGAATTAAACCTTGGAGTATTTGACGCTACAGGATGTAGAGCATCTTAAAGTTTTTTTCAGAGTTGACTGATCATTTGATTTTATCATTGTTAGGGCTGAGAACTCTGCTTTGTACAAATAGGTAGTACAAAATGGCAGGAGTACATCTAGGGCCACTTTAGAAATTGTTGGAAACTCTGTCCTAATCCCAAGCCAAAATTCATTGAACAATTTTGTATGTACGGCAAAACCACTGCAGTTCATAGCATACAACAGTCTTGAGTCTGAGCTGAGATGTTTCTGGCAGCTTTGCTGGCCTTTGCAAGGCGCGACCCCATGGGTGGCGCAAAGTGCGGATGCTGTTTGTTCAGAACCAGGGCTGCAGTGAAGCTTCAGGGGAAAGCCCTGCCATAAACACCTCGGATTCATCGTGCATTTGATTTGAGTTAATTTTTCGTCGTTGGACGTTCAGAACCTTTTCAGGACCCCCATATTCAGTTCCGAGACCACAGTTTGAGAAGCCCTGGTTGTTCCAGTGCCTTCCTTCTCTTAATTATTTTCTCTTTATCCTGTATGTAGCTTTATGTTTCTTTGCACATTTCTTGCCCTTTACAATGTAAGCTCCTTGAGGGTAGGGGCTTTTCCCCCCTCTATTTGTATCCCCTAGCACTTAGCATAGTGCTTGGTACACAATGTCCATCCTTCATTTTTGAAGAGGACCAATGACATCTGAGGGTGAATTGGATTTAAATGAGGCAGAGCTGCCCAAAGTCATCAGCTTCCCTGTATTCCAGAGTCATCAAAGTCCTGTGGCAAGACAAAGTCAGAAAGTTGGGTGAGAGTCTGGGATGCAGGGGATGACCTGGGTGTCTTTGATTCTCACCAAATGCTAAGTGATCCACAGCACCTGCTTCATGGCCATCAGAACAAATTGCCCTCATCCTACCATTCAGCAGTCTTCTCATGGGAGGGGGGGGGGGGTACATAGAGGGCCTGTCAGTTACCTTCAACCTGACTCAGCCAAATGCCAAGTTTACTGGAGTGCTGCTGCTTAATGTTTAGTGACTGATTGACCTACTACAGAAGATGAAACAGGCTTACCTGGCCAATTCAGCCTGCTGAGAGCTAGGGAGAAGGAAAGTGTGTTAGGGGATGTGGAGCCAGAGGGGATTCTCTGGAGCCTAATCTTCTATGCTATGGAGGGGTAAACTGGGACTCTCCTTTCCCAAGGAGTCAGAGCCAAAGGACTGGAAGGGGAGGGTGAGGAGGCAGAACAACTGGAGTTTATGCAGCTCCCTACCCAGGGCCAGATTGTGAAGAAGGGAAGAGTCCAAGGATCTTGAAATGCCCTCACTGGAAGTGATGAGGTTTGAGAGGGGGTATTCAGGGACCCTGCAAAG
>CM053582.1:72049838-72060997 GCA_028627135.1 Pseudochirops cupreus
CCCCCCCCCCATGGTGGCATGCAATCAAGTATAGGATCTGCAAATACTTTCACATTGGACCTTAGTCTGGTTGTACAGAAGGGTTGTAACCGATGGAGTGAACAATGGGAAAAAAGAAAGAAAACCAAACATGGAAAAGAACGATAGCGTGTAGATTGCTTGAGTCTCCATTTAAACTCTGTTCTTTCTAGATCTTTCTCTGAATGTAGACATCTCCTTCCATCCTGAGGCTTGTAGAGTTGTCTTATAACTGTGCGTTGCTGAGAAGGGTCCAGTTTATCAAGGTTGGTCGTCACACATACGATGTGTCTGTCATTGTGTACAAATTTCTCCAGGTTCTGCTCCTCTCACTTAGCATCAGTTTGTATAAGCCTCTCCAGGTGAATATGAAGTCCATCTGCTCCTCATTTCTTATAGCACAATAGTATAAGGTGGCAAGGTTTTAATGTAATACCAATATGGTGGGCAGGGCTCCTTAAGGAACTTGCAACTTAACAAGAATGATGTTAAAGCTTCTATAGGAAAAGGAATATGGCAGATATGCTAATTAGGTGATAACATAGAACCCTGGTCACAGGCATCATTCACTACTGGAAACCAGGGAAAGGGGTTTCCCAGGGGTGTATTTTGGTCTGTTAAGTCTGTAGCAAGATAGCTTTGAGAGTTGATGACTATAGCTTGACCTCTGGGTTGAATATGATAACTTGGGGAGTCAATACATAGTAATTCTGTGGTTATAAGATAGTCCTGTTTTTACAAGAGAATTTCTTCAAAGATCAGCTTGTTCTTGTGATGGGGAAAGATAGTTTGCTTTACTGGGGCCCCACTCATGAGTTATTGGAGGGAAAGGTAGTTTGTCTTACTGGGGCCCATTCATGAGTTATTGCTAGGCAGAGTGTCCTTGGGCTGGGGAGAAAACTGTCAGGGATAGTGTTTGGAAGCTAGGGAGAAAGGTGATTTTGGAATTGGGGTCCAAGCACAAGCACTCAAGCACCCCATCAGAAGGGACCAAGAATCATAACTTTAGAGTCCCATGGGGTTGAAGAGGTCATTTAGTCCAGGCCTCTCATTTGCATGTAACTGAGGTCCGAGTCACTTGCCCATAACTCCAACAGGCAAAAAGTGGCAGCAGGGATCTGAACCCAGGCCCACTACAATACACTGACTTGCTCTTATTTTATTTAATTTTTTTTGCTTTTTGGAGGAAAGAGGGCAGGGCAGTTGGGGTTAAGTGACTTGCCCAAGGTCACACAGCTAGTGAGTGTGTCAAGTGTCTGAGGCCAGATTTAAACTCAGGTCCTGTGTTCTATTCACTGTGTCACCTAGCCACCCTGCCCTTATTTTAAAGGTCACAGAGCTCAGTCCCCTTGTTTTTACAGATAGAGAAACTGAGAAGAGAAGGGGCTTGTTTGAGATCATAGTAACAGAGACTATCAGAGACTGGGAGGAACGTCAAAGATTTGTTGTCTAGCTGTGTTGACTCTTCGTGACTCCATTTGGGGTTTGCTTGGCAAAGATCTTGGAGTGGTTTGCCACTTCCTTCTCCAGCTCATTTTACAGATGAGGAAACTGAGGCCAACAGGGTGAAGTGACTTGCACAGAATCACACAGCTAGGAAGTGTCTGAGGCCAGATTTGAACTCAGGAAGATGAGTCTTGCTGACTTCAGGTGCCTGCCCTCTATCCATTGTGCCTTGAAAGATTATCTACTCTAATTCTAACCTTTAAACCCCACCATCCCGCCTCCTGATTACTGGTGAGATTAAACGACCTGTTAGTCAAACTAGTAGTTAAAGGCAGAGTTTGGTTTGGAAGCAGTGGCTCTCTGAATGAATCTAGAGCTCTTCGCATTCCTGGGGCTGGAAAGAAGATAAAGGGTTGTTTTTTAAGAGGGACTCTGTGTTCCTTCAGGGGACAGTGGAGAGATAGGAGCCATGGCTCACTGGCATCTATGAAGCCCCTTCCACAGATATGCTCTTTTTAAAAAAATTAATTATTTTTAGTTTTCAACATTCACTTTTGTAAGATTTTGAGTTCCACATTTTCCCCTTCCCTCTCCCCTCCCCAGGATGGCGTGCAATCTGATATTGGCTATACACGTCCAATCAATATGCCCTTTGAAGAGGCTGTGAAGCCCTTAACTCCTCCCCTCTTGGCTGAGGTGCTCGAAGGTCTTTATAGGCCGCAGGTAAGATCTGTGCCCCCCTGAAGTCACTGCCCACCAGAGGCTTTGAGCCTCTACCATGAAGTCAGACAGAGGCGTTGGAGCCTGGATTTAGAATTTCTGCAGGTTAAAGACGAACCCATGCGCGTCAGCGTATGTGATCCTGGTAATGTCTACCTCTTAGAATCTCGAGCCTCTTAAGTGCCCCTTGCTGTGAAAGACTTAGTCTCATGTCCCCATTTACTACTGCCGTGGGGGAGAGACGGGGACGGCTTTGAATTTATTTTGTTTAAATTCACCTTTCTATCTCTCTTCCCCATCCGCACCCCCACCTGACACTACTTCCTGGGCCTTGTGTTCCAACCTTCGTGTAGATGCCCCCTACCCCTCTTGTCTTTACAAAAACATTGTATTCTGGTGCCGTTTTTATAAAACCGTACGGATAATTTTATTACTTCATGTTTTTAGTTGAGATCAAGGACTTATTGCCATTTTTATGACATAAACTTTTAAACGTACAGAAAAAATAATCACGTATTTGCTAAAAAGCGTTTCCATTCCCCATACTTAGGTAATAACCGTAATAATATCAACGTAAATGAGCGGATTTGTTTTGCAGTCAAAGGTTTCTCGAAAGTTGTCACTGACCTTTCTACTCATAACTTTTTTTAATACTTGTAACTAGCAAACTGAAAGTGTGCGGAGCCATTGTGTCGTGTTGTGTGCCTTTGAAACCTGGAGAGTGTGCCAGGGCCAAGCCAGGAAGCTGAATCTCTCCCATCTGAGTTGTCAGGAAGGCTCTGAAGATCACCCGGCAGGATAAGGGACCAGACACTGAGGTCCTTTCTTGAGCTAAACGCCAAGGATCCAAACTGTGCTTCAGAGGGCACAACTTGGATGGGCTGGCCACATTGTTCAAATGCCAAACGCACACTTGCCAAAAGGACTGTTTTATGGAGAATTCACACAAGGCAAGTGCTCACATGGCAGTCTGAAATAAGCTATAAATGACACTCTCAAGGTCTCTCAAGAACTTTAGAATTGATTGTGTGATATGGGACATACTGGTACAGGATTGCTCAGCATGGCTTGCCTTCATCAGAGAAAGTGTTGTGCCGTATAAGCAACATAGAATTGAAGTAGCTGAAAAGAAATGTGAGATGCACAAAGTTAGAGAATCCACCCCAGATGTTCACATGGGCTATTCATGCCTGATCTCTGGTAGAGCATTCTGATCTCATATTGGTCTGGTCAGCCACAGTCGGACACACTGTAACTTGATTCTAACATCTTGGTCCTCTTTGAGAACAAAGGACACAACCAACCAATTGTTAACCAATCAGACCTGATTGTCTCTTATCAGCAACACCGAGAAGTAACCCACTCATCCAAAGGCATGTAAGTGTAGAGAGGCCATTATTCCTCTTTGGCATGTGAGAGCGTCACTGACCCCTTATGTGCTAGCATGACTGATGCAATGATTAATTACCCAGAAATTGTCTCTCAATCTTTTTATATGTCACAATTTATAATAATATGCAATCATTTATAATGTATAATAATATATAATATATTTGAAATAGTATATAACAATATAATTTGTGACATATACAATATAATAATTCGTAGAACAATCCAACCTACACAATTTTTTAGTGAAATGGGCACAATGGACTCTCCGATCAGTGCAAAGACCCTGAATACTGAGGGAGACAGATTTTTCTGTACTTAAAACAATTAATCAAACAAAACCAATTAATTAAAAGAAAACAATTAACAGGATACAACACTGGATGCAAAATTACATAATCTGATTTTTAATCGGAGGAAAGATTAGGGGCTTTCCAAATTGGGAGAGACGAAGAGTAAGTTTTAGTCGAATTGGGAGTGGGGTGAGTAGGTTTTGGAGTATTTCTTTTCCCAGAATTGAGAGGTGCTGATTAATTGCATCCACTTGCATTTCTGAAACAATAGATAACTTATACCATTTAGTTTCCCATGGATGATTTGCAGAAATACATGGATAATAAATGTATCAGCACAAGATAGAGTCAGTGTTCATGAGACACAATCTAGTTGGTTCTCTTGATTCCCACACTAAACTAACTCCATTTTGCAACTCGTCTTCACTGCATATCATCAGTTCCCCACTTTGATTAGTCAGGGAGAGATCAGCCCACTCCCCTATGAATCAATTATCTGTAAGCCAGATCTATAAAGTTTATCATAGTTTCATTATCGGAATCAGGATTGCATACCAAGAAAAGACCACTAGATGTCACTCTTTCACACAGTTTGGGGCATCAGTCTGTAGGTTAAAAATAAAAATCATACCTAAAGCAAAAAGAACTTATTTAATTATGGTGACGAATAACCACTTAGCCTAGAACCAAGTGAACCAGGAGGAAGAATTCCACCGAGGGTCATTTGGTTCAGGCAGTTGCATCTCTGCTGTAACCTGTTGAATTTCATGAAGGTTCATGAATGACAGTTCAATGTAGGAACAACAAGATGGATTGATTATAGCCCAGGCTCCTCCTTGTGATGCTGTGATAAAATCTAGAACCATGCAGTTTTGTAAGGCCAATTGTGCGAAGGGATCTACCTCAATTTGGAGGGAAGAAATGGGTTTATTTGTGACCTGGGCAGGTTTCTCAATTTCAAGTGATGGGTTTCTAGTAGCCTTCTCTAATGCTGCCATTCCTATGGATGGAAATAGGGACCAGAGGATCTTCATTCCTAACTCATTTTCATTCACAGGGTTATTCACTAGTTTCTCTCTCTCTCTCTGTAATCTTTCACTGGAGGGTGACGAAAAATACACTTTTCTGCCCCAGATTCTTTGTAACAAAACATTAATTCTGATGCATACTTTTCCTAGCACAGTAACCATGAAATAACCCATAAAATGCAGCACATAAAATAAAATTGGTAACATCCAAAACATTTTTTCTTATTAGTAATTCCCTAGAACTCTGTGAACTTTTGTGCTAACATCTCAATTGAAAAAAAGTGACCAGAAAATATCCATTTTTCATAGCCCATAAAATCTATAATAACATAGATACTATACAGCAAACAAAATTCTTAAAAGGAAACCATTTTTACCTGAATATTGCCTTGCACTTTGTCAGATGGTGGTGTAAGAGAATCGTATTTTATGCTATACTGCTGTAAACCTCTCTACCTTGATCACCCTCTGAAGACCAAGTGTGAAGTTGCTGAGACCTTAACCATGGCTGTCAGAAAACACTGAGCCTGGCAAGTTCTAGACATCACCTCTGATGCTCTGTCCCTGGGGTGAACACTGGTGGATGGCTTTGGAGATGGCAAAGGACGTATCAGCGTGAAAAAATCCATCAGTGATGCCTGTTTCCCTTGTATGAGATCCTCTAAGGGTATTTGGAGAATGAGAACTCTGTAAAGGCAAATTTATAAAAACTTACCCACATTGCATTTCTCATCTTTTTCTCTACTGTACATAATTGCAAATATGCATCATTGCCAATGAAAAAGTGAAAAATGAGGTTACAAATAAAATCACACAAATACTGGAAAATGTATCCAAGTAACAAATTCCCTGAAAATTAGAATGTGCTCATGATTCCTTGATACAACAAGAAACATTAGAACAAAATCAAAAGACTGAAAAAGAGAAGAAAATATATGGCATATCATAAGAAAAAAAAACAAAACCCAACCAACCTGGAAAACAGATCAAGGAGAAAAAAAAAAGATGAAGTGGACTTCCAGAAATTAATAACAAAAAAAGAAAAACCTAGACATAGTTTAAGAAAAATCTTAAAAGAAGTAACACTGTGCTGATCTCTTATAAGCAGAGTAGAAGTGAAAACAGAAAGAATCTACCAGTTACCTCCTAAAAGATGCCCCAAAATGAAAACTCCTAGGAACATCATAGCCAAATTTCAGCGCTTCCAGGACAAAGAAAAAATACTGCAAGCAGCCAGAATGAAAGAATTCAGGTATTGAGAAACCACCATCAGGATCACCCACAATTTAGCAGTCCTTGTAAAGGAGCAGAGAATTTTAAATGTAATATTCCATCAGGCAAGCAATACAGACTGAAAGCCAAGAATAATTTACTCAGTGAGAGTGAGTATTATCATACTCAGTAGATTTTAGTAGAACGTAGATTTTAGTGAAATAGAGGACTTCCAAGAATTTTACATGAAAAGTAATGAATAGAAACTTTAACATTAAAGACAGGAATTAAAGGAAACATAAAAATATAAATGATAAAGACAAGCAAGTTTGAAAAGAATGAGCTTAATGATCAACCACACTTTCAGAAGACTAATAACAAAAAATATGATGCACTAAACATAAATCAAGTGACTATTATATGCCAGGCACTGTGTTAAACACAAATAAAGAAAAGAATGACAGTCTGCCCTCAAAGAGCTTACAATCTAAAGAGGGGAGACATAAAAAGGAAACAAAAATGGGAATGGAAAATGCCAGAAGGTATGGAAGAGGGTGATGAAGAAATTGATGGGGAAGTTGAAACTGAGCAGATCAGCTGGTGGCAAATAAAGAGATGGCTGGAGTTTTGAGCCCTCTGTAAAGGAAGATTATGGAAGAATTATTTTGCTCTACCATCCAGTCTTCCAACCAGAGAGACAGAAACAATTGAGGGTATGGATGAGATATGAGTAATAAAACTGAAGCAATCTCCATGGTCATGGGTTTCCTGGTCAGGAGGTTATTTACTGATGATTTTATCCCAGTCATGGCATGATGAAGATGATGATGGAGTCAAAACCAAGCAAAGTAGTTGGGGGCAAATAAAATGTTACTCATTTTCAGATAGATGGGGGAGAAAAACTCAAAGTGCAGAATGAGACATGTATATATTTGAACATGACCAATGTGGAAATTAGTTTTGCTTGGCTATACATATTTACATTATTTTTTTTACACACAAAAATGTATTTTTAATATTTAATTTTCCCCCAATTATATGTAAAATCAATTTTAGTATTCTTTTTTATTTTTTTTTTACAAATTTTTGAGTTCCAAGTTATCTCCCTCCTTCCCCACTCATTGAGAAGACAAGCAATTTGACATGTTATACATGTGTAGTCATGCAAAACACATTTCCATATAAGTCATGCTGTGAAAGAAAATAGACAAAAACCAAGAGAAATAAAGAAAGTTAAGAAAAAAATATCTTCAGTCTGCATTCAAGTTCTACCAGGTCTTTCTCTGGAGATGGATAGCACCTTTCATCATCAGTCCTTCAGAATTGTTTTGGATCATTCTATTGCTGAGAATAGTAAGTTTTTCACAGTAGATCATCATACAACATTGCTTCTAGTAGTGGTATTGCAGGGTCAAAGGGCACAGGTAGTCTAAGAACCCTTGGGGTATAATTCCAGATTGCTCTCCAAAATGGTTGGATCAGATCCACCAGCAATGAATCGGTATCCCAATTTTTCCACATCCTTTCCAGCATTTGTCACTTTTCCCTTCCATTATTTTAGCCAATCTGATAGGTCTAAAATGATATCTCAAGATTTTTTGAATTTGAATTTCTCTAATCAATAATGACTCAGAGAATTTTTTCATATGACTATAAATTGTTTTGATTTCTTCATTGGAAAACTGCCTGTTCATATCCTTTGTTTGTTTATCAGTTAGGGAATGACTCATATGCTTGTAGATTTGACAAAGTTCTTTATGTATTTTAGATATGAGATCTTTATCTGAAAACTGTCTGTAGAAAAATTTCCCATTTTTTTGCTTTCTTTCTAATCTTGGTTACATTTGTTTTATTTGTACAATAACTTTTAAATTTAATGTGATAGAAATGATCCATTTCACACCTAACTTGCTCTTTATGTCTTGCTTATTCATAAATTGCCTATCCATAAATCTGACAAGTAATGAGTTTTGCATCCTTCTAATTTTCCTGTAAAATCTCTCTTTGTATCTAGGTCACATATCCATTTTGACCTTATCTTGATAAATGGTGTTAGTCTATGCCCAGATTCTACCACACTGCTTTCCAGTTTTCCTAATAATTTTTTGCCAATGAATTCTTATCCCAAAATCTTAAGTCTTTACATTTGTCAAATACAAGATTAGGATGTTTTAGCTGCTTTAAATTGTACGTCTGCTCTCTTCCATTGATCTCCCTTTCTATTTCTTAGCCAGTACCAGATAATCTTGATAATTACTGCCTTGTAACACAGTTTAACACATGGTGCTACTAAACCTCCTTCCTTTACACTTTTTTTATTATCTCCTTTGATGTTCTTGTTTTGTTTTTCCAAATGAATTTACAATTTTTTCTAATTCATATTCAGAGATGTAATTATTATTTGTCAGTTTCCTTCCATCATTTTTACTCATTATTTTCCTTCTTAGCCTCTCTTTTCACCATATCCCAATTAATCTTATCTTCTCCCTTCACCTTCTTATTCCTTATTTTAGCCATGCCTCTAAAAGTTCCTCCCTTATATACTCACCCCACCCTCCTAATCTTAATCTATATATCTTTCTAGAAGTCCTTCCCCCACCCTATCCTCCAGTTTTTTTTCACCTTTCCAGAAGTTCAGAAGACTTCTAAACCTCTCCAGATACACACTTTGTTTCCTCTTCAACCTTTATGAAAGTTAGGTTTCAATATTACCAGCCCCTTACCCCACCTGTTTTCTTTATATTAGTTCTTCTTATTCCCATTTTCATTCCATTTTCATGAGATAATTTCTCCTTTTAACCTTTTCCTACCCAATTTTGTTTTTTAGAATCACCTCAGCATACCCAACTGAGCCCCAACTTTTCTTCCAAACTACCTTAGTAACGATAATAGTTTTAAGAATGCTATTCCTAAGCTACATCGTATGTGTGACGACCAACTTTGATAAACTGGACTCTTCTCGGCTACGCACAGTCACAAGACAACTCTAAAAGTCTGGGGATGGAAGGAGATGTCTGCATTCAGAGAAGGATCTAGAAGAAACAGAGTTTAAATGGAGACCGAAGCAACCTACAGGCTCTTGTTCTTTTCCCTGTTTGGTTTCGTTCCTTCTTTCCCGTTGTTCGCTCCATTGGTTACAACTTTTCTTTACAACCAGATGTTGTAATGTCCAAGGTGAAAGTACTCGAAGATCCTATCCTTGATGGCACGCCACCATGGGGGGAGGGGAGGGACGGGGAGGGAGAAAACGTGAAACTCAAGGGATTGTGGAGCTGAATCTTGTGAACTAAAAGTAAGTAAACAAATCAATTTTAAAACAAATAAATAAATAACAGGATACTATGACTAAAAATAACTAATAATTGTCGATTTCAATAATATTTTTGTAAATCATAAGTAAACAGTTTGACCTTAATCACTGCCTTTTAATTAGTCTTTAAAGATTTCCTTATATTTCTTCTGGATCTTTTATATCAAATTTTCCATTGAGTACTGGTCTTTTTGTTGCAAATACCTAAAAGTCTTTCAATTCATCAAATGTCCATTTTTTCCCCCTATTCAAGATTATACTCAGTGTTGTTGGATAAGTGATTTTTGGATGCAGCTCCACTTCCTTTCCTCTTTGAAATATAATGTTCCAAGACCAATGGTCTGTTCATGTAGAAGCTGCTGGCTCTTGTGAAGTCCTGATTGTTTTCCCACAGTATTTAAAATGAGTTTTCTTCTTATCACTTGCAATATTTTCTCTTTAATCTAAGTAGTTTGAAACTTGGCAATGACATTCCTGTAAGTTTTCATCCTAGGACCTCTTTCAGACGGGGATTGGTGGATTCTTTCTATTTCTACTTTACCTTCTTCTTCTAGAACTTCAAACTTTTTTCATGATTTTCTTGTATCGGTCTCATTTCTCTTCTCAATTTTTCCACTACCTCTCTTACTTGCTTTTTAAAATCCATTTTGAAACCTTCAATGGCCTGAGGCCACTTCATCCTTTTCTTTGAGGCTTTGGATGCAGGAGTTTTGATGTTTTCGTGTTCTGAGTTTGTATTTTGATCATCCCTGTCAACACAATAGCTTTTCATGGTCAGGATCTTTTTCTGCTTTTTGCTCATTTTCCAGCCTATTTCTTGACTTTTATCTGTATGCTAAAGTGGGTCTCTGCTTCCATCCCAAGGTTCAGTTTTTTTGTGCAGCTGTTTTCAGAGATAATTCTAGGGACCTGTAAGTCTTCAGTTGTCTAGGGAGAGGTGTGTTTGCTACTCTCCTATACTGTGCACTGATCTGTGAGAGAGATCACAAGCATTCTTTTCTACCCTGGAATTGTGACCAAGGTCCTTGCTCTACTGTGCCCCTAAGCTCTGGTGTGTTCGTGCTCCTCCTTGCTCTGGGTCTGTGACCCAGGACTGCAACTCATGTACAGGTATAGGCAATGCAACAGAATCTTGTTCCCAGTACCAGCAAAGGGAACCCTATAAATCTCCTTCTGACTAGTTAACCCCCTTACTGTTTGAGGACTGGAGAGGTCTGGAAACCAACTCTGCCACCACTAATTCAGTGGCCCCCAAGGCCTCTGCTGGTTTGCTGGGGCCCAATCTGCCCTGCTGAGGCCTGCACTGGAGTATACTCCACTGCCACTCTTATATAATATACCTTTCTTGCCAACTTTCTAAGTTGTCTTAGGCTGGAAAATTGTTTCACTCTGCTTTTTTGTGGGTTCTGCCACTCTCGAATTTATTTAGAGTCATTATTTACAGGTATGTAGACAAGTTTGGGGGAGAGTTCAGGTGAGTCTTTGCCTTTTCTCTGCCAGCTTGGCTCTACCTCCAGAGCTTTTCATTCTTTTTTTTTTTTTAATTTTTTTTTTATTTACTCATTTACTTTTAATTTACAAGATTCAGTTCCACAATCACTTGAGTTTCAGATTTTCTCCCCTCCCTTCCCCCCCCCCCCCCATGGTGGCGTGCAATCATGTATAGGATCTGCAAATACTTTCACATTGTACAATAGTTTGGTCATATAGAAGGGTTGTAACCAATGAGTGATCACTGGGAAA